>JAKLML010000009.1:0-488184 GCA_022813425.1 Aureobasidium lini | reverse complement strand
TTTGACACTTTGACACTTTGACACTTTGACACTTTGACACTTTGACACTTTGACACTTTGACACTTTGACACTTTGACATTTTCATACTGTTGTTTGATGTAGTAATTGTCACAAAGGAAGTATAAATCATACTTATACTCATGCTGACTATCACTTTTTCTCTCCAAAACATGACTCCGTCTCTGTACGTTACCATTAACGTCGCATTCAAGAGGCTCTATAGGAGGATTCAAAGACTCGAACAACGCATCAAGCGCATCGAAGAGTATACGTCTCGAGGAACGAGGAGCGAGGAGCACTCGGGTATACAACCACCTCCAGGAGCAACTGGATATCAAGCGTGCCGAAGAGTAACTGTTAATCACCTATGCCACACGTCAAGATCATCATCCAGCAGAGAGCGAATCCAGGAGACGAGAGCAGGGATAGAAGAATAGTTAACCTGCTAACTTAAGATCTTTTCCTCCCCTGAGTATCACCCACAATACACGGCGCGTCAACAGCGATGGACATGCTTTGGGGACGAGGATAGGGGGTTAAGGAATCGGTGACCTGATGCGCTGCCATCCTCTCTTGCACCGACTAGTCCTCTCGCAGAAAGGTCGGGGAATCGCTTAATCTTCGTCAACAGATACTCAGTCCTAGACTATAACTCGTGTATACAGTCTTTGGTGGGAGAGAATAGTGTTCGGCGTGGAAAAGTCTTTTCATCAAGAGGATTGATGAATTGTCACGTGCAGAAGTTGTATGTGCTACATTAGTGTAGCCAACAACCTTGGTCAAGTTCACCATTGCTTGTAATGACCGAGTGAATGTGCAAAAGCGTCGACAGAGCTTGAAATGCACTACCCTCATTTCACTCAGATCGTCCTCTAAAACCCGCCCATGCCATCACCACCATCCTCAAATCCACCATTCCAGAGACTGGAATCAAAAGGTAATCCCAACCCTTCAAAGGAGAATCCCAAATCCGTACCTCCCAAGCCGCCTCCAGCAAAATCAAACACGAAATCCTGCTGTAGAGGTTGCAACACCACATCCTCCACGTTAATAGCCGCATGAATATTCTCCTGTTGCGGAGGTCGAGGAGAAATCGGTGCCGCAGCGGATGAAGAGGCAGGATTGTCGAGTTTGCCGATTACACGGGAGATGGGTTCATCGCATTGATTTAGGAAAATGTCAGCGAGATCCCAATCGTCTTCGTCGCGGGCTGAGCGTAGGCGTTTGCGTAGGCTTTCGAGACTTTGTTTACAGGTTTCCCGGGCGAGTGTGTCTGTTGTTTCGACCGTGCAGCGTAGGAGGATCATCGCTGATGAGGCGAGCAGATGTGCTGTATCTGATTTTGTTGTTAGTAGACGGATTTGGATAGGCCGAAGGCGTGCACCAGGTAGGAGGCTTACATGGCAGCCAGAATTCGGCGAGATGTTGGCTCTTGAGGGCACAAACAAAGTCTGCGATTTCCCGCGCCGAGCTGCGGAGGACGGATAGACGATATCGTAGGTGTTCGCTACTGTTGTCTGGTTGTTGGCCATCAGATGCAACCTGAGAGTGTTAGTAAGACGATCTCTTGACCTTAATCGATCTACACACCTTCAATGCTGTTCTTGCAAGCATAAGCTTGGTCGAAAGGAAACAGAAATGCAAGTTGCATGCTCCTGGCCCCTTGCCTTCTTCCAGTGGTTTGGTAAAGTATGATGGCAGATTTGCCTCCCACTCATCAAGATCACATTCGAGTTTCCGTAGTTCTCGTGGGACTCTGGCCTCGAAAGGTCGGCGAAGATCAGTAGCAATATGAATGATATCGCCTAGTATCTCGCACAACTTGCATAGCTGGATAAAATGCTCTGCACCCTGACGGCGATACTCGGTGTCCTTGTCCGGTGTCAATAAAGTTGCATATGTAGGTAGTGGTACATCGTATTGACCCCTTGTCAGGGTGGGTGGTGTGCCATGAGCCAATGCAGACCTGCAAACAATTAGCTGGACCCACCAAGTGTCCTGCATCAAACCTACAGTCTGTTGGTGATCAAGACTGCCCACCATGTGCGTGTTCTCAATCTTTTCTCGTGATCTGAACATCCCCAATGGGTCGGGTTACGGTTCATGCCAAAAGTGTGAGCGAGTGCTATCGTCCTGCCCTCATTGATGATGTTGCCCACGATGGAGTTGATCTGTGTGGAATATAAGTAATCGATCTCGTGGGTGAACATCTAGACTTACAGGACGACCAATCATATCCAGTACGCTACAGAGAATTGTTGAGACACTTGACTCATTGAAGTCCTCTTGGAGTGCAGCAACAGCAACATTGCATGCGTAGATTGGATCAGGCCGAGGATGTTTCCTCAGCTTAGGAGACTGATCCCATGAGGAAAATGCGTTGGTAATGATATAAGACCAAAGAGCTGAAGACACGTTGGCTGCTCCATGTTTTCTAATAGCGAATTCGTCAAGAATTGGGAAGCACGGGTGGGCATACTCGAAGTAGCTATGGAAGTTCAGCGATGAATCACAACTTAGTATCGAAGTACTTACAGATCAACAAGGTCACCGGCAAATGGCCCTACAAGCTGCTGGATGATGAGCTTTTGTCCAGAACCAGGATCTTTGGCAGGCTGAAGTCCACGTCTTCGTCGCGGTACAGAAAGATACAGCAACGGATTTCTACCCGGTCCAGCTGAAGTCGTTTGCCGTTCTTTGGAAGATTGTCTTGCTTCAGTTCCTTTCGAAAGATATGGTCCTAGAATTTGGATATCCTCCTGAAATACCGGACCGACAATAACAGTCGACTCCGTGCTAGGATGATCCAATGGCTGAGCGATCTCTGCTGAAGCCTCAGCAGGAGTGCCTATGACCGAAGCCTGGCGAGAGAGTTGTCTGACTTGGACTCGCGGTGAGCCGTCCTCAGTCGCTCCTAGACTCTGGGTTGTGCGCTTCGCAGGTCTTTCCCCTGGACCAGAAGTTGATGCACGTTCACGCTTTTGTGCACTGGGACCCGGAGAAGCAGTAATACATTGCCAGCCCTTTTCCCGACAAAGTGTACATTGAGCAGCAACTTGGTCAAAATGGCAGCGGATCTTGCGTTGCCGGCAAGCTGTACAAGCGGGAAACTTGTGAGAGCGGTATGGTCTTGTTCCAGCGGGAGGCTCCATGTGAATAGAATTCGGCCTTTCCGGATTAGTATAATCAAGTCTTGCAGCGATGAAGACCAGAGAGAAGATAGACGAGTTGTCCGAAAGGTTTCCCGACGCGTTCCCCGCCACTTCGCCGAGGTCTTTGGCATGGCTTCGCGGTTGCAAGAAATCGCTTGAGTAGAAAGAACTAGAATCGTAGTTGCAATAAGCTCACTGACGATAGATTAAACGAGACTGCTGAAGTTGCTGAATGCGAATTATCACGTACATAAGGGAGTCACAACGAGATTTTGAAAATTAGTTGCACCTGCCTCTACGTGAATACCTAGAACATCTTTTTGGAAGCTGATCTTGACATGATGAATATTGTAAGTGTTGAAGCAAGATCTGACGTAACACCAAAGACCAAGTCTCTAATGAGTGTCTGGAAATGATGTTGTAAGAGTACAGCCCGCTACCTTCTGGTAACGAGCGGACGATATATGCCCAACTTCATTCGAATATAGTACAGTGCAATCCCATATGCACAAATTGCCCATCTCTTTTTTTGACAGCGCCCCAACTCCTTCCCAAGAATGCTCATGAATGAAAGATGTGTTCAACACGCTTACTTTCTCGCAAAGCCCAACTCCTCAGCAGGCTTCCACTGCACCTTCCTCTCCAACAGCGCTTTAGCCTGCTCTCTCATACTGATTCTCTCCTCTCTATCCACAGCCGCATCTGCCAACCTGCCCCTCATCTCCGCGTATTTATCATTATCCTTTCTCGCCTGCTCATGCGTATCCTTACTCCACTGCTCATTCAACTGCTCCTTGGTCGGCGTGCTCGGCCACACAAACGGACTCTCCAACTCCACAGTCATTTTCTTGATGGCGCGGGGGCGGAACCACCGCTTGATTTGCATCTTTGGGGCATTGGGTTTCCCTTGGGTGACTTTTTGTTGCTCGATGTAGCTGCGGACGCTGACGACACGGACGTTGTAGGCGTGGTAGAGGTAGTCGCGGAGGTCGAGCTTGTTCATGTTCAAGGGGACGATGAATTTTGCGAATGAGGCGGGCATGCGTGGTGTGCGGATGAAGGTAACTGTGAAGTTGGGGCTGTTCATCGTCGCTGTCAGTACTCTGTTCGGCCATTGAGGGTGTGAGGCTGGCGCAATACGTACAGGTAGACCTCCTTGGTTCCTACGCGGAAGGGCGCTTTCAATGCTGCTTGGACCGACATGACTGTGCGTGGTGTGTGTGATCTTGTTTCCTCAATCTCGAACTTCTTCTCGGTGGTGCTCGCCGCATACCAAAGTCCAAAAGTTGCGCTCGGCATGACCCGATCCGCCCTTCTTGTGCGTCAGCCTTGGCACCACCCATCGCGGTTCCTTCCCTTCTCACGACATCACCGACCCCCGGGATGGCGTGTTGGTCGAGACCTTTGTAGATATTAACGTCTGGTGATTTCTCTGTGTCTTTTTACTCACCCATCTCAATCGGGAAGTTCAATCTTGAATTTTCTTCCATACTTTGAGCAACATGGCGACTTTGACCGAAGAACGTATTGAGCCGTATGAGACCGTTCCGTGTATACCTCATGCGAAGCCTGTCTTGGTGAATCAGTATGTACACTCATTCACGAGCTCCTTGCGACAGTGATAGTAACACTGTATAGTCGGCCGACATACGACCGCCATGTCTTCATCGAGCGACCCCTACTGGGCGCCCTCCTCTTTGATAACGTTGACTCTGACGCTCGTGATCACTGTGCAAATGAGAGAAGTAGGTCAATGTCTTTCGCTCGATACCATGTTTCTAAATGATGGCTACGGAGTCTTTTCTGATTAATGATTGTTCTTTAGCGTTTCTCTCATGGCTACGGTTAGCTATATACATGGCAGTCGTCAGTGTGGCCATCCTCATCTCCTTCCATCTTAAAAGCCAGCCCTCTCCACTCGAAAGACGCATAGCACTGCCATTCGGAATAGTCTTCTGGTTACTCGCTCTCGCTTGTCTTGCTAGCGGAACGGCAAACTACGTAAAGACGGTAAAGAAGTACTCAAAAAGACAGGCTCTGGTACAAACAGGTTGGAAGACTCAAGTGGTGAGCATCTTCCTTGGTCCTTGACAGATAAGTTACTGATGCCAGAACAGGTTTTTACAGTTGTTGCAACGGCAATAGTAGCCGCTTGCGTACTCTTCTTGTCGACCAATGCCAGGTCGGGGCGAACACGCTAATATCTGCGTCTTCTGCGTGCGAGTCCGGAAAGATGAGGCTGAAGTCTTTTAATGAACTGTCTGGTGGTTGCCGACTCATGGTTTCTGCGCACCACGCTGCTGTGAAGAAACAAGTAAAACTGGTCGTCTGCAAATCTTTCCCACAAGGCAGATACTTCCCAGTCGCGTTGCAAGTGATGGATATTCTACATCTCGAGCAAACACCAGGTCTGGTCGTCGACTGTAGGGTAGATTTTTCCCATGGCTTGGAGCTCGTCGGCACCCTTGAGCACGTCGGCGACGTCCATACCAGTTCGGCTGGCGATGTCTTGCATGTGAAGACCCTCGTTGATCTGAGGAGTATTTTGCATGCACTGGAAGACCTTTCTGGCGTGGCTTGACACACCGGCGGGGAGGGTGCCACCACCACCGCTTGAATGGCCGCCGTTGGCTGCACCCTGGCCCTGCTGACCTTGCTGTTGTGCTCCGAGAGGGCCGCGTGTAAAGAAGAGGTGGACGTAGGTGGCTTCCAACATGTGGTAGTTGACCTCGTTCAGGTCGGTGAGAGGACGGATCTGTTGAGCAACGACGTGACGCTTGCCGAAAGTCTTGAGCTTGCCCCAGACACGGGCGTATGAGTTCTCGACCAAACCACCCTTGCTGCCGTTTTCATCTTCGTTCTGTGCCGTCTCCATATCGATCCAGACCTTTACTTCGATGGTGCCGGTGCCATCATCTAGCTTGTAGGTGATGTTTGTGGTCTGCTTGCTGATGTTGCGGATCTGGCCGACGAAGGAGATTGTGGTGAGTTCGGAGCCATCGATGGCGAAGTTTTCGCTGTCGGGCTGTTCGGCTTCGAGCAGTTGCTTGATAGTGACGGGGCGTAGTGTTTCCTTGCCGTATGACTGTCTTTGTTTTAGCTGTGAAGATGAGAAGTGGTGTGGCATCAACCCACTCTCTTTGCGCTGGGGCTGTCCTGGCTGCCGGCCATAAAGCCTCCATCTTCATTGCCACCTTGAGCGCCATATGAAGTTGTTGAGTAACCGTAATCTAGTCGAATCAGTATTGCCTCTAGTACGTATGTCTCGATGGCGGGACGCCTCACCCATTGTGATTGTGTTCTTTTGTTGTGGAACAGAGTCTCTGGTCAAGAAAGGTGATGTGTCCTTCGGCGCCCGATGATGATATCTAAATGATTTTCGGCGTGGTTCGATGAGTTGTTCAGCACTTGTTATGTGCAGGTCAAAAAGTCGTATGCTTCGGCGGGCGAACGCGACGCGACGCGACGGCAGCCTCGCTTGGCACTTTCCCTCGGAAAGAGTAGCAAGTCACATGGTGATAAGGGCAGGGTCTCAAAAGCTTATCAGCAAAAGTTGAGGGTTGCGACTTCCTGATTTTGCGGAGAGGCGCTTTTTCTTGCGAAGGCACATTTCTCGACAAACCCGTCGACAATAATTTCAAGATGGGTAGACGCGCCGTTTCACCTACCGCGTCGGAGAATGGCTTCGACATCTCGAATGCTCTGTTGGGAGGAGCTGGTCTGGATTCCGACGACGACAATACTCTCGCCGGCTTCGAGCAACCGAAACTCGCCGCCCCCGATGCTTCTGGAGGTGCTGGACTCGACGACGACAGTGATGGCGACGAGCTTTACATTGCCGCTCAGCAGGCCGCCAACAACAGAAAAACGAAGGATCTGACAGGAAAGACAATCAAGAAAGGAGGAGGTTTCCAATCCATGGGTCTGAATGGACATCTGCTCAAGGCTATTACTCGCAAGGGTTTCTCAGTACCGACACCTATCCAGCGCAAGACCATTCCCGTCATCCTGGACGGCCAGGATGTTGTTGGTATGGCCAGAACTGGTTCAGGAAAGACGGCTGCTTTCGTCATTCCCATGATCGAGAAGTTGAAGTCGCACAGCGCAAAGGTTGGAGCAAGAGCCGTAATCTTGTCGCCCTCTCGTGAACTGGCTCTGCAGACGCTCAAGGTTGTGAAAGAGATGGGCAAGGGAACAGACCTCAGGACAATATTGCTGGTCGGTGGTGACAGTCTCGAAGAGCAGTTCTCGTCCATGGCATCCAATCCCGATATCATCATCGCTACCCCTGGTCGTTTCGAGCATCTGAAGATTGAGATGAATTTAGATCTGTCCTCGATCAAATACATCGTTTTCGACGAAGCCGATCGCCTGTTCGAGATGGGTTTCGCAGCTCAGTTGACCGAAATCATTCACGCCCTCCCTCCGAACAGACAAACTCTCCTGTTTTCCGCCACTCTGCCTAGATCATTGGTCGAATTTGCCCGTGCTGGTCTTCAGGAGCCCAAGCTGATCCGTCTCGATGCCGAAACAAAAGTCTCCCCTGACCTTGAAACCGCCTACTTTTCCATCAACACCCAGGAGAAGGAGGGTGCGCTCATCCACATCCTCAGAGACGTCATCAAGATGCCCAGCGGTCCTACTGAGAGAGTCAAGCAGGCCAAGGAAGATAGCATGAAGTCCAAGAAACGTAAGCGTGGTCCCGATGGCCCTGGTGCCAACGAAACTCCGACCGAGCATTCTACCATCGTTTTTGCTGCCACAAAGCACCACGTCGAGTATCTCTACAACCTTCTCAGCCAACTTGGATACGCTGTCTCGTATGTCTACGGTGCCCTGGACCAGACGGCCAGAAAAATCCAAATTCAGGAGTTCAGATCTGGTCTCACTAACATTTTGGTTGTCACTGATGTCGCCGCTCGTGGTGTCGATATTCCCATTCTCGCCAACGTCATCAACTACGATTTCCCTTCGCAACCAAAGATCTTTGTCCATCGTGTCGGTCGTACTGCCCGTGCCGGTAAGAAGGGTTGGGCCTACAGTCTGGTCACCCAGAAGGATCTGCCTTACTTGCTCGATCTTCAGCTTTTCTTAAGTCGCAAACTTGTCCTTGGAAGAGAGTCAACCGACGAGATCAACTATGCTGATCAAGTCGTCCTGGGAACGCTCGTTAGAGCACCCCTAGAGATCTGTGTTGAGGAGGTCGGCAAACTCGTGGACGATGACGTTGACTTGTCCGGAATGCGCGATGTTTCCGTCAAGGCTGAGAAGCAATACGTTCGTACTCGCACTTCAGCTTCATCTGAGAGTGCAAAGCGCGCCAAGGTTGTCGGCTCCTCTCCCCATTACTCGGAAATACACACCCTGTTCGAGGACGACTCGGAAGCCAGACACATGGAGTTGGAAAGAGAAAAGATGCTAGCTCGAGTAAGTGGCTTCCGTCCCCCGGAAACCATTTTCGAGGTTGGCAAGCGAGGTACCGCCAACGAGGCTACGGAGATTATGAGAAATAGACGCGCCAAGATCATTCCTCGCAAGCAGCAGGAAAAGGCTGCAGAAATCGAGGAGGCTGATGCTGACGCTTCCGTCTTTGACGATGTTGAGGATGATGAGGACCTACCCGACGGTGATGTCGATGTTGACCTTGATGAAGCATCTGAAGATGAGCTTGAAATCACATTCTCACAACCAGATAAGAAGAAGGCCAAGTCATCAGGTGCAGGCCAAGATTCGGAGTTCTTCATGTCATACACGCCGCAAAACATTAACATGGCTGAGGACCGAGGCTACGGCGTTCACTCGGGTACAGATGGAGGACGCAACACTCACTTCTTGGACGCAGCCCGTGGAGCCACTATGGACCTTACCAATGACGACACGAAGGCTTTTGGTGCGCCAAGTAAGGCTGGTGGTCTGCGTTGGGACAAGAAGAGCAGAAAGTATGTGTCACGTGCAAACGACGAGGACGGCTCCAAGGGTACGAAGATGATCACGGGTGAGAGCGGTCTCAAGATTGCAGCCTCGTTCCGCAGTGGCCGCTTCGATAGATGGAGGAAGGACAACAAACTCGACGTTCTTCCCCGTGTCGGAGAGTTGGAACGCCCTGGCAACAGAAACGGTCTGGACAATCAGCGCTTCAAGCACAACATGGTTAAAGCGCCCAAGGACGCCGACAAATTCCGCGATGATTACCATAAGCAGAAGGCAAAGGTCGACGCGGCTAAGGAGAAGCGTATTGGCAGATTCGAGAATGGAGCTGGAAAGAACGAAATCAGAGGTGCTGACGACGTACACAAGCTCAGACAAGAAGCACAGCACCGTCAAGACAAGAATGCTCGCCCACAAGGTTCAAGCAGTCGTGGCAGAGGTGGCGGACGCGGACGTGGAGGTCCCAGCAGAGGAGGATCGAGCAGGGGTGGATCCAGCCGAGGTGGATTCGGTGATCGTGGTGGAAGTCGAGGGGGCCGCGGTGGTGGAGGCCGAGGCGGAGGAGGTGGAGGTAGAGGTGGAAGGGGAGGAAGAGGAGGAAGAAGTTAGTCAGACTCTTCATTTCATTTGTTTTTACAACGCTAGCATAGCAGCAAAAGAAGACTCCCTGCGAGCTGTTGGACGGATCTGCTCTGCAGCACCGCGATATATTTACCTTCCCAATACATGTACCTCACAGTACCGTGCGTGCGAAGTGCTCATGGATGGTGATTTGCATTTGCCATGATCAGATATGTGCTGTCACTGCTCTCAGCATCCAATGAGCTGACATCGCTGTCACTTCCTGTCAAAAGCGCAACTCAATCATCAACATGGGACTTATGCCCGTCCATCATGCGGCCGTATGTTGCTTGCAAGCATGGAAAGTCCATCGGACCAGCCTTTTACTGCGAAATTGACTTTGACCTTAGCCGCGATCTTATGCAAGGAGACCGACTTTCATGCTGACTCGTCGAGAGCGGCCCGGTGCTTGAAACGCCGTGACACCGATGCTGTTTCTTTTGGCGGGTATGTTCAAGAGATGAATCGCTTTGCTTGTGTGCATACAAAGGGCTCTTGCAACGGACAAGCACCGGGTCATTGCCTCATGGCACAATGCAAGAAATGCTTAAATGTGCTTTGATCAAGCCGCTAGAACAGCCGGGCTTGCAGTGGTTCCGAAGATTCAGCAAGGGAGGTTGGTGACTTGGTATGGTGTTGGTGGCAGTTCATCGTTGATCAACACCGCATAAGCCGTTCGCATCGGAAAGAAGTACAGTGCTTAGTTTGGCTCCCAAGGTTGAAGGATCCAATTCTATTGGGTGGGCGCATATTCACGGGTGCTACAATACTGACGACGTATGTAACAAGATCGAAATAGCTGTTGAGTCGATGCGTGTCGGAGAGAAAAGGTGAAGAAGTGTCGTCGAGTTCTTGCTTGGCGCGTCGAAACGTCGGATGTTTTCGCTCGGCCCCAACTTCTCCATTCCAACCTCACCTCATGCCTCTCGCACAACTCCGTAGCGCCCTCGGACTTTTTACTTTGAATGTCTGATACTGCCTGCATCATGCGGCTCTTGCATGGGGGCTACAGTGCCTGCAGTACCTATCCAGCATGCAGCCTCAAAACTCACGGCGACTCATGGACTCCAGGCTGGACCGTCTCTGCACAAGAGCATGGGAAAAGAAACCAGGGCCACGTTTTTCTCCAGGAACATGCGCTTGGCGAGGTCTGATCAAAGCTGATCATTCGTTTGTGTTGCCCTGCAACTTCCATGTTCAGCGCCAATCGGACTCCGCAGGGCTACGCGATATTCTTCCTTTCTCCGGACCGTGAGACTGCCATGCATCATTCTGTGACAAGGCCGCAACAGGAAAGGGACGTTCCACGGTGCTTCTGTGGCTTCATGGGAGAATTGACAGTTTTTCCGCCTCTCTTATTTCCAGATCCTTCGTCTCGTGTTTGATACTCCCGCAGGTAGTCTTTTTCTTCACGTTCCGGACTCTGGCCAGGGCCGGTCGTGGGAAAATAGCAACACAGCTTGCAAGTCCGATGCCTCTTCGCGGACACAACGAAACCTGTTTGGGGACGATGATCGGGGAATGCACACTGATACAGAAGCTAAACAACTGAGGACCGAAACCGAGAAGGTTTCCTCTTCTTCAATGCTCGCGAGATCAGTCTTCCTAAGTCTGAAGCCATCTGTCTGTAGTAATGGGTGGTGATGAGTGTAGGTCAAAGCTGCCGATCCGGCCCCGCGTTCCTGTCAACAACGACAGCCACTCTTTGGAAACAATGACCCGCCGCCAGCAAGCAATCGAGCTTAATCGAGGCGTTTCAAGATCTTCCTTCCGGGAGCTGCACCTGCACCGTCACCTACGTCTCTCAGTCTAGGACCCGGTGAGCTCCTGATTGGTCGACATGACCCCTCTGGCCGCGCCAGCTCCTGGCCATGCCCACCTTCGTGCGGCAATCGCTGCCTAGAGAGCATTTAAACACGAGCCCAGGAGGTCGAAGCATGCGCCGTCCCGCACGCCGTTTCGTACACGGTGCAGGTCGGGGCTTGTTGTCGCCGATGGATCAAAGGCGTTCAATGATCTACTGCCCTGCACCATTGCATCTGCGTCCTTTTGTAGCGACATTGTCGATATGCCAAGCAATGGTGGAACCAAAACGCGCAGGACCAACTCATGAGTCTTTTCAAAGACAGGGCACGGTGACCCGGATGCATTGTGTTTGGGCTGCGCAATAATGAGAATCCGCTCTGTCAGCGCCAGAGAAGAAGAGATGTGCGGTCCATATGACATGTCTGCAATCACTGTTATCCTCTCCTGTGCGGATTTCCCCACGATCCCAACCTTAGTTCACGCGTATTACGCCATGACTGTCTGGGCTGTCCGACTGTTGTTGCTTCCAGTCTTATGTACGAGTGTGTCCAATGCTAACCCAATTCAAGGTGCTCAGTGCGTCTCTCCCTCCGTCCATCTCCCTACCCTCTGGTCTCATCTAGTCTGGCTTGCCAACTTGATCATTGTTCCTGTTTCCCGTCAACTGTTTTGTTTTTCAACGTCAATCTCACCGACAACCTGTCCTGTTCCACTCGCTTTCAACCCTCTATTATTTATACAAATCTTCTTTCCTGATCTTCTTGTTCTCCGACTCCGGCCTCGAAACGCCCACTTCGGCCTCCGCAATTCTGTATAATTGTCCGTAGGCAGAACTTGATCAACAAACAGACATCCCTATGGAGAACGACTGAATTTCATTCCAAAGAGTGCTTTTGCAAATCGCAATTGAGCAGGAAAATAGTCAAAGCTCGTTGTTAAAACTGGCTGCGATCAAATACAGCTTGAGCTGTTGTCATTCGCTCTTCCCCCACTCGGCAACTCGATTCGCAGTCTTTTCGTTTTCGGGAAAGTATGACCGGGTCATCACAGCCCAATTACTTCTACTTACCTTACGAGTTTCGACCTCAGATCGATTGTTCAGACCTTGCTTTCGCAAAAGGCGGGTCTCCGCCGTGGCAGTTCCTTCCGTCATACCCTTCACCGCCTATGTCCAGCCCGCCTTCCCCACAGAGGAAGGTATCTGATACACAGCCTCCTCCAGCTACAACATTTTCGGAGCTCACACTCTCTGGCACTACTACCTCTACCAATCCATCGACTACTAGTTCCGGCTTTACCATACCACCAGCATCAGCAGGTCCAGCTACATCCTCACTACAAGGCACATCTCAGTCTTTCGCTGCCCCTCTGCCAGCAGCACCCTCAGAAGTTTTTCGGACCTACTCAACGTCTTCTAATGAGAGTCTCGCATTGCTTCGTCGAACTGAATCTGCATCAAGTGCCAGCAATGTACCAGACACTCTCCCTACTGCTGGACCCAGTGCTGGGCCAACATCACCAAACGTAGGACGAGGAGGTCGAAGGGCCAAGACTCACGTCGCCAACGCATGCAACAACTGTAAACGAGCACATCTAAGCTGTGACGTCGAGCGACCCTGTGGCAGATGTGTCGCTACTGGCAAAGCTGTGAGTACGATGCAAGGACATGTCTTGTTGCAAAGCTGATAAATTTACAGGATACGTGCCGCGATGTACCTCACAAGAAGCGTGGTCGACCACGTCTGCGAGATGAGGGCCAATTCAATATCCAACAAGGCGGCTCCGAAGCAGAAGGAGTGGAAAGTCCAGGACTGGGACCATCAACGGGCAGACCAATGGCTCGACCAGGACATCGGAAAACAGCTTCTTTGCGAACGCTTGCTGCTTTTGCCGCCGAGCAGAGTCATCAGCCTTCGAACACTTTCAACGCCTCGGCGGCAACGCATGGACCTGCATATTCTCTAGGCGGAGGTTCGTCGACACGATTCCCGCCTCCTAGCAGACAGCCACGCTTGGCCCCATCTCCTGAGGTACCGATAGCTTTCCTTGACACCGACTTTGTCGTCTTAAAGGCCAATGCAACTTTCCAACGTCTGTTCTCGTGGTTGCAGGAAATCAGGGGAATGCGTCTGTCAGACATCGCAAAGCCATTGGACGGCGATAGTTTTCAGAATGCCCGGAACAGGCTGAGGGAAGAAAGGGAAGTTCGAGAGCCAGCCTACCTACCGCCAATATTACAACCACGGCTGGATCCAGTGGCAGGTATCGGAACAACTGATCATGATGTGGAAGAAGTCACCCGAGGGTTCGCCGATCATCAATTCGCTTGGACTTTTCGACTGGGAGGAGGTATCGACCAGACTTTGCCTGTTCGCATGCGTCTGGCCAAGACGTCTGTCTACTTTGTTACTTTGTTCCTACCGCCACTACCACCGCAAGTTACCGAGCAGATTCCGACTCCACAACCGCCGCCGGTAATGTTTCCTGCTCGCAACACAGCGCCCCCGCCTGCACCATTCCAAGGAAGTCCACGTATGATGGAGCAACAACCTGGCATCTCAGAACCACCATCGACTTATTACGCTTTCCCTACAGCTGATCCTGTACCACAACTTTACTCGCATCCTCGCCGGTATTCTCTGAGTGAACAGCAAGCTGCATATGCCCAAAGCATGCGATATCAATCACAGCACACCTTCCAACAACAGCCGCCCCCACACCAGCCGCAACAGATGCTTCCCCCGCCACCGTTATCTCAAACCTCAGATCAACGACCAGGAACCGCAGGGTCAGGGTCCAGTAGCATCCAATCATCATTCCTCCCTCCTCCCATTCACCCTCGTCAAAACAGACCCAGATCAGACACCATGGACTCACTAGGCCGACACATTCAAACACGACTACGAGCAGACAGCGGGGCCACAGTACCAGTCTTTCAAAGCTCGCCTGTACAGCAAAGACATCATATTGAGAGAGCGAGCAGTGAAGAAGATGCCGAAGCCGCAGAGGGCTCAGGTAGTCCGAGAAAAAGAAGGAGACTGGATATCAATGAAATGTTGCAGCGGTGAAAATGATCAGCATTGTGTTGGCGAAGGTTTTAGATCTTGTATTTGGTTCTAATAACGTCTCGTGACGGGCATTTTTTGCATCTTTGTATGAGGAGACTTGTGTCTCGAATATTTACTTCTAGTCATCGAAACTAAATTTACGTCCAGAATAATTCTGTCCTACCGGTTTCTCCAGGTCTGTCGTGTCTTCTTCTGTAGACACAAACTTCTTTACATGTCTCAGGTAAAAGATTCGTAGGAACCAGACATCACTTGACCACACCTATAACAAGTCTTTGACATTCATGCCCAACATGTATCCATATCCAAATATTCACAACGTCCTGTTTTACAACCTGTATACCAGAACCGGACTTCCTTAGCGTCATGAACACTGCCTTTTCCCAGACTTCTGAGGAGCTGCCACGTCTTCAGAAATTTGGACACGACGTGCTAGTAACGAACGCGTATGGTGGTGTTGCTGTTAACGCGTTTTCTTGTGCCATGATTGCAAGCCAAAGCAGCACAATCATATACTGAGTGAGTGCACGTAGCACATCTTGTTCGAGTCAAGGAACAGCGTACAGCAGGGCAGCCTCACTGACGTGGCTCCTGTTGGTTGCGTTGACAGATATCATGTCGTGCTTTCTCAAGTTCTGTACCTCGCAGTAAGAACACAACGTCGAGATCATGACGCGGCAGATATTCTTGTCGACTGTGGCGTACAAGTCCCAGAGTTCCAGAGATGTGGTTATAAGTGCGACCGCACAAGTCCCAGAGATCCAGCGGTGTGGTTGCAGAAGATGCAGAGATCGTGGTGTACAGCAGAAGTACTTTTTGACATGCTTTGTGGGATGTAGGACCAGAAGATCGCTTGTTATGTATATGCCGTGTAATGGTGGTCAGTAATGAGGATGTAGAGGATAGTCGAATAGATCAAAACCGAGCTCTCAGCTTGCCAACTTGTCTATGAAAACACCCATCAAGAGACAAGATATTTTTCGTGCTTCAGTAAATGTCCGCGAAGAGTGTGAATTGTTTTCCTCCCTCTCTGGACATTTATTGAAACATGAAATATTCTTGTCTTTTGAGAGTAGGCTTCTAAAGACATGTTGGTATGCTGACAGCTAATGCTGATCGCTCTCAGCAGACACCGTGAACAGCTGGAAAAGCATCGTGTATTCTGCTGTTTACGTCCTAGAAGTAAGATTCCGGTAGGAGCAATCAATAAATCGTGGGAGCAATAGAAGAAATGACGTCCAAGGACAGAGAAACAATAAGAGGGGTTCAGGAAGATAGTTGCCATAACGGGTATAGCGCGAATTTGAGGGTGAGAGTCGCCCAAGGTTTGAGCGGACCTCAGCGGTGCCCTCGGTCCAAGACGTTCCATTCGGCGAAATAGGGATCCTGCAATTTTCGCAATGACTGCAGGGGATAGAATGACAGAACATGTCGCTACCAACCGCTCACGTGTCGATTGTACAGTGATAACATGAGCACGCCCGTCGTATCTGGTGCGACGCGACGGTCACAAGCTGCTGCGGAGGACAGCTTGGCGTGCAAGGAATGCCGTCGTCGCAAGGCCAATTGCGACCATAAGATTCCGGAGTGCTCGACTTGCAAGCGTTATAAGCGCCATTGTCTATACGATAGGCTGGGAAAGACTCCGCTAACGAGAAGGTGCGTGTAGACGAAGCTTCGTTGCAGGCTTTGCGGCTGATATTGGCTTCTAGGCATCTTACAGAGGTGGAGCATCGTTTATCGCGTGCTGAAGGGATTCTCAAGAGATTGTTCTCTGATCAGGAAGTCTCGTACCTGCTTGACCAGGAACGATCTGGCGATGTACCCACGCTGCCGCCGATAAGGAGTATATCGCAGACACATACACCGCGGACCGCTAGCCCTGCTGCAGGAAGCGTAGACTCGCCAGTTGCCTCGCAACAACAGCGAAGTGTGACATCACAACCTCAAGTACCATCTCAAGGAAGCACTAGTCTCGATGATCCTGGGTCAGCATGGAGCTTCCCCACGACTGATGTCGAGCCAGACCCTACAGCAGCACTGTATCCAGATGGTGACGAAGAATTCGAGTGGGATGAGAGAGAACAGACTGGACTGCATGGCGGTGTCGCAATCACCGAGGACGACGAAGAAGGTGTCAGAAAAGTCATGGACGGTATGGCTACTCTGACAGTCGACGCTGCCAATTATGGTTATCTTGGAATGGCGTCTGGAGCTTCTCATCTGCGATCTCTCTGGATGGAGTCTGGTAATGGGCCCTCCTGGGATTCTGGCGCTTGGAATGACAGACGACGAGATCTGCAAGATCTGCTTCGAAGACAGACAGAGAGTTCCTCGATAGCTTCAGCCGTGCAGACTCAGACTTTGGTGACAAGAGCGATGGTGGACGTGTTCGTTGATGCATTCTTCGTACGATACCATCCGGTCTTTCCGATTTTGCATGAGCCGACGTTCCGGGCTCAATATGCAAGCAGGATGGCTCGACCTGGTCAAGGTATCTGGCTTGTACTGGTCAACATCGTTGCGGCGTTGGGTGCTTTTGTTACCAACCCAAGCTCCTCGGATGATACGAGTCTGTCAATCTTCAGGACAGCAAAGCGATATCTTGCAGTCAATGCCTTGGAAACAGGCAATCTGACTTTGGTTCAAGCATTCGGTATGTCGGCCATGTTCCTGCAGAAGATCAACAAGCCCAATACCGGCTACAATTATGGTGGTGTCGCGATCAGAATGGCTATCGGGCTTGGACTACACAAGGAGTTTGGTTCTCAGCACATGAGCCCTTTCAAGCAAGAGTTGAGGCGCCGAATATGGTGGTCTCTCTGTGTCCTGGACGTAGGCGCAACCATTACCTACAGTCGTCCATTGATCTGGCCACAAGTCGGAGTTGATGCAGCTTTACCATCCAATATTAGGGAGCAGGACCTCATGGCCAATTCACCGGTGACGCCGCCCGAAGTCGATGAACCGACAGTCAACACATACCTCCGAGTACAATCGTCATATCACCTGCAGACGATGCCAATATACAACCGGTTGATTAGCAACCCACCGCCTCTTCCAGAAGAACTCTTGACGCTCGATTCGACCATTGTCGAGGCCTGGTTGAGTCAGGTGCCGCATTACTTCCATGACAGCAGCGGCCCCATGCTGGAAGATCGATTCGCACTACCGCATGGCATCAATTGCTGGCGATATCGTAATCTTCGCATTGTCATCTTCAGGCCACTTTTGGTCAAATGGGCTTTGCAGGATGGCAGAGAGGAGACTCTCACTTGGCACGAGCAAGAGGCGACGAATAGGTGTTTGCGTGCTGCTCGAGAGAGTATAGCATCGATTCAAAACTTCTGGAAGTCGAGGTCGCAGACGAGATTGACTGCTTTCTATGTGCTGTAAGTATCACCATCACTGAAGCTTGACATGTACTAACTGTTTCCAGATACTTCATCTTCCAAGCGGCACTCATCCCAATACATTGTCTGCGTTGCAAGTCCAAATCAAGGCTAGCACCAGAATGGCGAGACCAGGTGTCGGCAACTCTGGAGGTCGTCGAATCAATGATTGGGTTGAATCCGAGCGCCTCAAAATGCTGCGATGTCATCATGAGTCTCTGTGGCTCGCATCTTCGAAACTTGGATGACGAATTCGTCGATTATGAACAAGCCTTCAACTTTGAGCCAACAATGGACGCGACAGCATGGATGGCAGGATGTGCGCCTACTTTAATCAATGAAAATTTGTGGGCTGGAAGCCTGGATAACACCAGTGCGGAGCTGTCCTTCAGCACTTGGGAGGGTGATTGGAACATTTGAAACATGTCGATGTGTCAGTTTCCATCCAATGGTGAGTGGCCAACTGAAACATGAGAAATTGGAAATATTCAGCTAACGGATAGAAGTGCAAGGATGGCGTCGACTGCATGGGTTAATGTGGCCGGCCAAGCTCACCAAACCGCTCGGCTGGGTCAATTGCTCGAACGAAATGCTCTTTCCGCGTTGGCAGATGCACCTAACCGCCGTGCCTGCCAGCGCACGTGTCAATCAACACCAACCAAACACAACCAACACGAACCCAAAAGTTGAGCCACTCTCCATCAAAAAGTCGTCGTAGTCTAGGGGTTTAAGACGTCTCCCTCCCATCTTAAGGCAACTTGAGTTACAACGGACAAGAGAAGGTCCCGAGTTCGATCCTCGGCGGCGGCAATCTTTTTGGATCTATACCATGAGACAGAGACTCTTAAAAAGGCTGTCTATCAACTTTTTTGCGTTATCTTTCCTCCTTTTCGGGGCATAATTTGATCAAGGGCTGAGATATTAAAACTATCTTTCCGACCTAGAAATTTATGAATCTAAAGCAAGGGGTCGTTCTCCTAACGCAAGGGTTCACGCTACCTTTTATATATTGAGATCTCCTGCCCGCTTAGGTGTATCATTATCCCGTTCTCTACCACTAGTACGCCGAGGATGCGCAATTAGCGCACAACTTCCGATGCTCTCAAAGCTGTAAGAAGGCACGATGCTTTCGATGATAAGACACTTCTTCACCATATCCTCCGCACAATCAGGTTTTGAATAAAATCATTGTGCTTTCTTCTAGAAGATATACGAAGACTCAGTCTGATGCTGGAGCAAGATGTTATGGATTTGGTCAGCTATTTACGAGAGTGTCGTCCGACTCGAAATTCAGCAAACAGCCACAAGATTGAGCATAGCTCCGTCACTCTGATGGTCTGTTGCTCCCTAGGTGACACATTCTCCCGATCTTCGAAGCATCGCTAGCAAATGTGCCATAAAAAGAGCACGTTCTTTAGAGCAAGCATGGCGACCATAATCAAGAATGTGCAAGATATGCGGCGGCACGGATAAAGCCGTTCTCTCTGTCGCTAATGACTCGGTCAAACAGTTCTTTGATCTGTCTGACAGTCTTCTGCTGGTAACTATAACTAGGGCCCGTGTCGTTACAAGTCATGCATGCTGAGCTGTGCGGCACAACATCGATCTGAAGGGCAGGTGTAGAGTGGATGATGTTGACAACGGGCTGCAAAATGGCGAGTGAATTGTGTCTACCGCCGCATCGCACTTCAATGACGAATCTGATGGAAACACCAGTCGAAGATGCCTTCTTGACACGGTCGGCAACGATTTGGAAACGATGTGCTTGCGTCTTGAAATCCGGATAGTGGCAGTAATTGCCCCCGAAGAACTCAAGGGATAGTACACGAGTACAGAGTGATGATGCTTCTTGGTAGATTCGCAGACTACAAAGCAGTAGCGTGGATACTTTGGTGTGATGAGCTGGGAGTGCTTCCTTGTAGATCATCAAACGGATCTCTAGAGGCAGGTCAAAGAGATTTGTCGAGCATGTCATTGTATCGGAGACAGTTTCGGCTTGTCCAACGATCTCTGTGATGACCGTGTTTGTCGCTTGTTCAACGGGTTGTTCGATGAGCGTCTTGTGTTTGGTTTGTTGCTCGGTGGGTAGCTTGGGAGCGGCCATCATCATCATCTCTGCGAGCATGATGGTAAGACGAGAAAGAAATCTGGCGCCTGGGATAACTCGATTTAGCTAACGATACATTTCAAGGAGTAAGACGGCGCGGCGAAAGATGCCTCGAAGCGCTACAACAAGAACTTTGAGTTGCGGAGGATGAATGCTTACGGGAAGTGAGGATGCGCCGACAACTATTGTGTTGCAGTCAATGGCCGAGATGGTACGAGTGAAGTTTTGATGGGTTTGAGGTTGTGATGACCGTCGGAGCAATTTGACGCGTATTCACGTCCTGGTTTTATCGGCTCGATGGCGACTTCCCTGGCACGGTGAGAGCGACGCGACTGCCTCGACTCTGACGCGCTAAAATCACTCTCGACTCTCAAAAGCCCGACACTTCAATCAAATTCATGGTCTCACGCTGCGCAACATCATCAAGATGACTGACACTCGCCTTTTGAACGAAGTTCCGGAGCAATCAAATGAAGACCATGCACCCACAACCATCAGAACCTCAACACTTCCTGAGATTCAGCCAAATGTCTCTAGGCTTGGATTCATGGACTTGCCCCCAGAGCTACGTCTGATGATCTACCGGCACGCTTTTCCAGAAGACGAGATCCACATTGTGGTGTACGGAAACACCACCCGAGCCCACCCCTACCATGAACAAACCTCCAACTTATTACACCTCAATCGTCAAATCACTCAAGAGATTGACGCCATCTGCATCTATGTCGTCCACATCCATCTCGATGTCTTCGCCGATCAAAGAATTCAAAACCACACAGTTAGCAAGTCACAGGGGATTTGCAAGCTTCTGGTTCAGGCAAACAGGACCTTCACCGTGCGAATCGAGCTCGAGAACTGGTTATACTCCAAATTGCGTGATCTCCTCAAAAGCTTGCCGGGATGCAAAATTGAGATCAAGATACATACTCACAACATTAATTTCGATACCTTGATCCGACGTGTAGAAATCTGGAAGGAGTCCGGTGTTATTGAAGCATCTGTTACGGTTATTTGTTGTCAAGAGCAGGGACTGAAGTGCTACAGATATCTATGGGGATCGTGAGACGAGTAAACTCACCAGGAATGTCTAGATGGGATGACAGAACACCGAAAGATGGTTGAAGGACAATATTGCTACCGCTATGCTCTTATACCACTCTTACCTCCGAGAGTCCTTGCTCCATCCCGGAAACTTCGACACCTTACTCTCCGGCATTTCTTCACATGGAGAAAATTCACTCGGGCTTGCGCATATCTACGACGTGGCAAAATGGACAGACTTCAGCTAGACGCAGGCAGTCAACACCCCTCAGGCGTATCGACAAACGAATGCTGCATATCCATATTCAATCGGGTGTCAGTCTACCGAGTAGATTGCCATTCGTTCTCTCTTCTTCTATAGCTTTGCTACTCTACTGCTTCAGATACACAGTCAGAACTACCATATCAGAGCGACAGTTTCCCATACTTCATTGCATATTGCTTGATCGACATACATTAGCGAGAACAGCCTCCACGAATCGGCTATTACTTTAAACAATCTTCTGGCGAATCATGACTCTTGGCTCGCAAGGAAGAGACCAGAAGCATGTTTTCCTACGTGCTAGCCGTTGGTAGAGGACGTGGCTGGGAGACGTGACATGTGCATGGGCTCGAGAGTAAATCTTCCATACCTTACTTTCCAGGCCGGTCGTGCCACCATGCGAGTATTCAATATGGTCCTTAGTCGCCGGAAACCTGTCTAGTCGTTTTCGTAATGCACAGATATTGACAATCAACAAGTGCTC
This sequence comes from Aureobasidium lini, assembly GCA_022813425.1. Classification (NCBI taxonomy): domain Eukaryota; kingdom Fungi; phylum Ascomycota; class Dothideomycetes; order Dothideales; family Saccotheciaceae; genus Aureobasidium; species Aureobasidium lini. The sequence continues at coordinate 466,322 of JAKLML010000009.1, read as the reverse complement.
ATGCATGTCTTGGAGATTATGATACTCAAACCCATGCTTTTCTGTCTCGCTTGCTGCCTGGAGAACCTGACAAACAGCCAGTCTGCAGTCCCGGTGCTATCATGTCTGCTCTTTCCAATGTACACGATATCACAATATCGCTGCCGGTCATACATGGTCATTCGAATGGAGATCTCCCAGTCTCAATTGTCAATTTTGCCATAAAACTTGTAGACCAATTTGATGACGATGATACCATTTTATGTCATATTTCTCGTATATCTGATAGCATTCCTAGTAGTGTCCGAAATGGCAGATCTGGTTTGTCCTTTCTCAAGATCCAGCACAGCATTGATCGTGATACCCTTTGCCACAGACATAGATTCTTTCAAAGACTCGGGAGTCATGCCCTGATCCAGTAGGCCAGCTGCACTCTTCAGACTCTGTGCAGAGAGTGCCAAAGCCAATGATCGAGGGATACCCTCTGCCACAGCCGCATCCGTGACAGCATCAACAGCAATCATCATGAGAGCATTGCAAGTCGCGTGCGCTGCCGTAGCCTCGTTCATGAGTTCCTCTGGTAGGTAATGGACGTTACCAATCTGTCGGAAGATCCAGTCGCAGAGGGCCTTTTCATCGTCTCCGGCATGATCTGTTTCAGCAATCATGGTGACCGAGTCCCGGTTTTGTGCTCCAATGCTAGGGATGACGTGGATGACATGGAATTGCTCTGCTCTGTTGGTCTCCTCATTGAGCACGAATGCATCAATAACCTGCTCGCAAGTCGTACCTGCCAGCAAACTGATGACGAGTTTACCTCGCAAAGACTTGCAGAGTGGCATGTTCTCCGAGATCGATCTGAGTTCTGCAGGCGGTATACCGAGCATGATAACATCCGCCTTGTCGACAGCCGAAGACCATGCGTGTAGGGAAGTAGCGCTTTGGATGCGGTATGCTTCATCGCCGAGAACTTTTTGAACTCGTTCGAAGGATTCCCTGAATCTGACGCAAGCGTGTATCTGCAGCTTGAAGTCTTCTGAGTTTCTGTGACCCGGGCGGACGCTGGTGAGTAGGCCTTTGATGATGGCAGTGCCCATGAAGCCTGGTTAGATGTCAGCCTGAGTCCTCTGGCTTCATATCAAGACGTGACAAACCACTTCCGAGCACCGCGATACTAAGTCTCTCTTTAGGGCAGTCCATTGTCTTTTCAGATTAGTTGTCTCTAGACGGAAGATCATGGACGAGACGAAGTCGCAGAATGTAGTCAGAATAAATAATTGCAAGAGGTTGGCCGCCCCGCCATTGGATTGTGGAGTGAATTCCTATTCCGTCATGGCTATCGCGGTGTCGGCATGACATCCGATCGGAAGTGCAGCCGGTTAGCTCAAGCGCCCTTGTCTCCCTTGCAACACGACGGACATGTAACCGGTCATTCGTCAAATGGACAAAGAGAAATAAATTGTCATTCTTGCATAAGAATCGTGTAATCTCGTGAATTCAGTGATCACTTGTCGTTGTCTGGATATGCTTTCGCTTCTCCAAGTAGATTTGTTCTTGTCTCTTTTGATCGCGAGCAAGAGATCTTGACTTGATGATCCAGTAGCCTGCACCACCAACAGCAAAGATTGATAGCAAGACTGCATTCTGGCGCCTGATATACTAATCAGAAAATCGAATCGTGGATAGATGGATAGAAGAGAATTGACATACAGAGGACCATTAGAGCCGTGTGGTGAGAATGGATTGGGCATGTTGAGGAAGTGAGACTTGGGCTTTGATCTTTCAAGATGTTTGAGCGATTGAGCAGGTTCAGGAACACTCTTAAAGAATTGTATCTGCGACATCTCAATTGCAAAAGATGACCTCTTTCTCTAATCATTCGACTGATGATGCACGTCACGACTCTGTGAGCTTCACATGCTGCGAAGCGGAACCAATTCCGCGGTGCAATTCGAGCATCTTTTTGCACGACAGAAGCGAGCTACGAAGAGTACATCACTTGCGTAATTATACAAAAGAAACTACGACGAGTAAGTTTGAACTCACGATCTCTGCATCTTCAAGAACCCGCACAAGGCATAGCCAGGTGCATTGGTAACAAGAAGAGCTTGTGTTTGCAAGACACATTGATGCAGTATCTTGACCACTAAACTACCGCTAATGCATTAATGAATAGAATATTGAGCATGGGTATATATGCTGTCCATATATTGCGGCTTCTTGAGTCGGCAGGTGCAGAGTTCTTAGACACAAGGCTCATAATGATATGTTCTCAGAATAGATACGAAGAACAACGCCAAGACGGGAGTTCCACTACAGGCGGGCCGAGGCTGGGGTAAGTTCAGACTGACAGCAGCAACAGCATCCACAAGTCCAGAACAACAACAAGGCCCATCGTCGGCGGGTCACGTATTCTTCGAAGACGGACACAATGCGCTAGGAGCCAGCAGGACTGGCCTCATCCACTCTCTCACCATGTCTCTCCTTAACAACCAAGACTTTACCATCTACCAGCTGCGAGCAGGATACCTTCACCACATCAAGGATGGCGTGGGCGAGCGCCTGATCACTCTCAACACTGGAGTCTTGAACAATCCGGCCTTTCGCGCCGCTGGCTGGCAGGCAAATCCTGCAGATATCAAGCGCACCTACTCACCACCTATACCCACCGCCATCGCGTCCGAATACTTCCAAGCCCCGCAACGCTCCACCGCTCCTGCATACCCTTTGCACGATGACGACGATGAAGGAGGCATGGTCACGGGCCAGGGCAGTCAAGATACCATTGCGGTCAACACACACAACAAGAGAAGGCGACGAAAGGAACAGTTGGAAGAGGACGACAGCAGTGACTTGAGCGACGACAGCGATGATGAAGACGACAAGAGCGCCATCTCGCAGATCAAGTTCAGCAAGATGCCTGTTCGCGTCAGAGCTGGCTCTTCTCCGACGCATCAAACAAGAGACGGCGAAGATGTCTCACTCATCGTGACCTCTCCGTCACGACCTACTGGCCAGGATGCCGCAAGACGCGCCTCCCTCCCTTCTGTGTCCTTCATAAAGCAACGACCCAGGAGAGACACTGCAACCAGCAGCGAGTTCTCTTCCGAAAACGAGACGGACCCTGTCACATTCCGCAAACAAAGAGTCCAGCACCGCGCCGTTAAGCATGGTCAGATGATGCAGGACCGCATCCAGGAAGAGGGTGAAGACGTCGAGTCTGATATTGAGCTTGGCGAGGCCTCCGACATTTCCGACGACTTTGCTGGAACTGCTGGCTCAGAGTCTCTACTAGGGATGGGCGCTCCTTTGATCACTGTAGACACGCTCGAGTCGACCCCAGGAAACGTACCCAGCATGCCACCTGCTATAACACCTCATACTTCGGCCTCACCAAAGCGCATGATGCAAATGGCTCCTCCCCCAGATCTGCCGAGATTGCCAGCAGGACGTCCCATCAGTTATGTCCAGCCTGTCAGTCTTTTGTCCAAAGCTCTGAAACACACATCGCAAAAGGCCGGCAACCCCCTCCAGCAATTTGCTCAGCTTTCTGGCAAAGGCGAATCAACTCCCCTATGGATTAAGATATATGCTCCGTTCTCAAAGAAGGCTTCATCTCCAATCCAGGTTCCTATTCGCCGAAATGCGAAGGAAGGCGTACCAACTATCGTTGCCGAACTCATCGGATTGAGTCTGTGGAGGTATGCCGAGGAGAAGATCGAGCCGCCACTGGAAGGCAATGACCTAAATGTGAATCGCTGGACCCTACGCATGGTCGAAGACGAAGAAGTCGATTACGATTTCCCTGCCTTGACCCGCACAAAACCTCTTGGTGACTTCACCTCAAACAATAATCGCCCACCACGAGCAAGGGCCAGGGACAAGCCTTGGGATGAATTTGGTCTCGTTCGTGCGACAGAAGACCAATACAAGGAGAATGAGGAGCTCACACCGCAGTTTGCTGTCAGCGAATCGACTACCCTGGCTCCGTCAAGCACCCCAGTACCGGATACTTCGCGCACGGCGACTCCACAACCTGCCAATATGCAGAGAACCATGTCGGATGCACCAACGTTGGCCCCACCTGGAGCACCGACCTACATACCGAATGTCAATCCCATCACTCCTTCATTTGCGCCTATGGCTAGGAAGAACTCAACCATTCCTCTCATGGATGCACCAGCTGCACAGGCACCTCGATCTACACCCAGGACTGGCTCCTCCAAGACAGTCACGATACACTACACAGACCCGCACACTTTCCAGACCACGTTACTACCTATACCAACCACGTCCGACACTTATCTAGCCGAACTCTTCACGACCGCATGCCAAAGACTGGACATTGACCCAGCTTTATACGTCCTCAAGGTCAGAGGCACGCAAACAGTCGCGCCTGAGGACCGTACGGTGGAAGCATTAGGACAAAGACTGGCACTTGACCTTGTGCGTCGTCGCTTCGTGGGTGTTGGTGATGGTCGTGGTATGGTGAGTGCGGTCGGCAGTCCTGGCAGCGAAAGTCCCAACGCGCCACTGTTGCTCGAGACTGCCACAGCGACAAAGGCCAAATCGAGGAAACCATTCATGGGTCTGCAAAGTGCAAAGTCCACCAACGATATCAATGCCACCGCGCTTTGGGGTCTTGCTGGTGGAGCTGGTAAGCGATATCTCGTCATCCGCCGCCAGCCTCTGTCTTTCGCCCCTTCTCATCCACGTATCCTTGCGCTTGATGCTGAGTTCATGCATGTCATGCCTGCTTCATCTACAGACCCTCTCAACGCCAATGCCGATCCAGCAATGGCACCACCTGGCGGAAAGACAACAAGCGTCCACCTCAGCAGCGTAGTCGGCTGCAAAGTCAGCAGAAAGCACCCCAAAGTCGTGCGTGTGCTCGTATATCGCGAAAAAGAGACCAAGCGATACGACTTCGAGGCTTCAACCAGAGATGAAGCGCAGGAGATTGCGACGGAGATAAACAAGGGTATGATGAGGTATCGGGATGAGGAGGAGTGATTTGTGATGGAGTTATGATGGCGTTGGTTGCATTTAAATTTTGGGGTGGGCATGTAGAGAACAAGATATGATACCCGAATTTTCTTCTTTCCATCGTCGCGACATACTTAGTCGGTCATATCAAGGACTCTGCTCTCAAATGTTCCGGTCCTGTTGATAAAGCTCGGCGGAGCTACATCGCTCCTGCTCAAACACTCGAAGAGTCCTCGGATTGGAGCTTTGACCCATTGTTTTCGGCGCGTCGACTACCCCTCGCAAGACGTTCTTCTGTAAACAATCAGTTCTTCTCCTACACCGTAGCTGTGTGACTGGATTTTGATGACTGATTAGCTGGAGGGTGATTTTCCTTCTCGAATGAAGCGAATCGTCGTACTCACCTATCTGGATTCTGATGGAACTTGAGGCCGCACGCCAAGATGTGTGCCGACGAATCGTTTACGCCGCGAGGCTGAGGAGCCTGCATGCACGGTGTGGTATCGATAGATATGGCGGGGTCACGCTTACAGAGGGCAATCGTCAGCAGGATCAACCATTGCCACTTGTCATACAGCTCAGACCTGACTTTGTCTTCCATACCAGGAGCTCCCTCTGAAGCAATCTTGCAAGCAGTCTGTTAAGGTATCATGTTGGCTTTGCTTCGACCTCGATCTCCTTTGCCTCCGACTGCTGCAGCAGTCACGACGACTGACGCTCTGGATAACGCCCTCAGGTCATTCCAGGACAGTCTAGACCCGGAACAGAAGACAAAGTTTCAAATCATCAAAGCAGTACCGGATGCCCATGCGGTCGCAGAGTTTACTCATCAGCTCGACCAAGAGAACGCTAAGAGACAGAGTCGCTGTGTGTCAGCTCGTATTTCGCCTCTGCTGGAGAGCATTCAGCAATTCTCAGGGATCGTCGAAACCTTTGTCTCATCCCACCCACAGATTGCTGCGCTCATCTGGGGAAGTATCAAGCTTGTTTTGCAGGTGAGCGAACTTCCTGCCACTTCGAAACAAATGTCATGCCTCTCAGCGAGCGAAAGATTCTCGTTCAACACTGCTGTCAAGGGAGCTCACCACTCAATAGCTGAAATGCCTCTCAAGAGCCTCATCTTTGATTTCTTACAACACCATAAATAGATTCGGGATAAGATGTTTACTGACCATTCCTGGATAGATTGCTTCCAACTTCACGGCTTACTTCGATGATTTATCTGGTCTGCTCATGACCATCGGTAAACGCTGCCCAAGATTTCACGAATATCAAAAGCTCTATGGTCATTCTACCGGACTGCAAAAGGCTCTGTGCGATTTTTATGCTGCTATTGTACGTTGCTGCGAGCAAGCAGTCAAAGCGATATGCAGAACAGGCAAGTTTTCAGCAACACACGCGGACTCATGAGACCGAATCTTGCAATAAATGCTGACTGCTCTTGACCAGGGTATGCGCAACTGCTGAGAGCAGTCACAGGGTCTTTCAGCTCCGAATTCGAGCCCTTACTATCTCGAATCAACTTTTGCAGTGACGAAGTGGATCAAGCTATACGCTTAGCCGAAGCAAATCTGAACAATTTCGAGAGACAGCTTCAGAGCTTAGAAAGATATGCTGCGGAAAGGCACAGGCTCAGCACAATTCTACGTCGCAAAGAGCAGGCGAGAGTTGAAGCAGACAGAATCACGCAAATGCAACTAGAGCGAAGGCGTAAGTTATTCAGCCAAGCTTTGTCGTATCTGTCAAACTGACCGAAAGTCTATAGGGATTCAACAGGCATCGAAGCTCGAACAGCTATGTGACCACAATCATAAGATTGCTTACTGGAGAGCTCGAACACAACGTCATGGCTCTACGGGTCAGTGGCTCACTCGCACAGATCAGTTCGTCCAATGGTCTGTCGGAGACTCCTCTGGCGTGTTCTGGTGCACCGGGAAACTGGGATCTGGCAAGACTGTGATAACTGGCTACGCTGTTTAGGAGATGTCTGCTAAGTCCAGCCAAGGCACCGAGAAGCTTGCATATTTCTTCTGTCAACATGACAATGAGGCTTCTTTGCAGGCTACAACCATCTTAAAATCCATCATAAAGCAATGCCTGGACCAAGACGAGAAACTCTACGACGCAAATGCGCTCGCGATTGACGTCTTGTTGGAAAATCCGGAGAACCTAGACAGTCTTGAGGCTTTTCTATCAGACCTTGTCTTGAGTATGAATCGCATCGTAATCATCCTCGACGGTATCGACGAATGTTCGAATAAGGAAATGAAGTCGACCCTCAGAAGTCTCCGAAAACTCGTTTCCCAAAAGCCATCAGGCTTGAAATTATACATGGCTGGTGACGAGCGCATCACTGACCTAGTAACATCATCTCTGAACCCAACGCACGGAATTAGTACTGGCTGCCCCGAAGCGAGAATAGACCTACAGGCTCTGGTTGGGCAATTGGTGGCTTTTAAGAGGCAAGATGAAGATCTTGTGATTGGAGATGACCACTTACATCAAGAGGTTGTCGAAGTGTTGTGTACAGCATCGCAAGGCATGTGAGTATAACACAGTGATCGGATTCGATGAACACTACTGACGGGGGGTCAAACAGGCTTCTCTGGATCAAGTTTCAGCTCGAAGAACTCTGCTCCTGCAAAACGGACGAAAGCATACGAATTGCTTTGAAACATCTTCCTAAGGATTTGTTCGAGACTTACAACCGACTGCTATCCAGAATTGTCGCAGAAGGCAGTACGGACGTGTGCAAAAAGGTCTTTCGTTACATGGCCGTTGCAAAAAGGCCTCTCACCTCAGAGGAACTCGGGGAAGCAATTTCCATCGAGCCTTGCCAGCCGTACTTCATGCGAGAACGCATGATCAACAACCCCACAAATATCATCCGGTGGTGTCATGGTCTGGCCGTGTTGGACGAATTGAACGAGGCCGTTCAATTTGCCCATTCAAGCGTCAGGGACTTCTTTTGCAGCCTTGACACTGAGCATGTTGTACTTCATGGGTTTCATTTTGTGCAAGAGCAAGTTGACCGAGAATTTGGAGACATCTGTGTCACCTACTTGAGCTTCAACGACTTCAAACAACAGCTCGGCAAGTCGCCCAAGCAACCTCTCTTAGTGAACCCAATGGTGATGGCAAACCAAGCATTGACAAGTGACACTTCGAGCATACTTCTTCAGAGAGCCAGAGAGCTGATTATCAAGAGGCACAAATCGACGTACATGAGCCCAAGAATGTTATCATCTTCCTCCAAAGACAACAAGAAAAGCCCCCTGACAGCTGCTTATCGTTTCCTCCAATACACTACAGACTTCTGGCTATCACATACATCCGACTTCTCACCCCGGCGGGGCCGTTCATGGGATCTGTTTGTAAAGCTAGTTCTAGAAACCAAGAGCGTCGTTCCGCGCCCATCTATATTGTCCCTCCTGGACCTGGACGTACACGGATGGATTACCGACAGTAATGATGCTCTGCACATATACGTGTTCTCACATCAACATCTCGGATTGTTTCGACTATTCATGAGGCCGAATCCTGGAGATCTCGTAGTTATACTATCCGAGATATTGCGATGGGGGTGCTTTGACTTCTTGCAACATCTTCTAAATAGGCCTCCGGGACAGCTGCCTTGGCTGGGATACTTGGCGTCTTTTTCGGGTAGAAACTTGATCTCAGCCTTGATATTATCAGGATGCTCATGGATGGAAGACTTGACGATGTCTGAGCGCTCAAATGTCCTTGGTATGGTGATTGAGGAAAGATACCCTTACTCAGAAGTCGACCGTGTGAAAAACGATATAATCGGGCTGGGTATAGATCCATATTTCTTTTGCGAATACCAGGGGGAAAGAACGACCCTCTTGGAAGGCGTGATACGTAACAATTGGGGCGCAGAACTATTAGAAGAGGTATGCAGCATGATTCTGGCTACCGGTGGCGATCTGGACCGCGGACTCGATGATACAGGCAAGCGCGCACTCCATGTCGCAGCCACCTTCAAATGTGCTCGAGCAACTCGAACGCTTCTGAGAAATAGCGCGGCAGTCAACGCGACCGACATGTATGGTCAAACAACGCTTCACAAACTCGTCCTAGCTCCCGGAGACCGTGGAGATGTGGTGGAAATCGCAAAAGAGCTAATCAACAACGGCGCCGTTATTGATGCCAAAGACTTCGAAGGTAAGAGCGTTCTCGACTGCGCAGCGGATGATCTCAAAGTCACACTACGCAGATTGTACGAGGTGCACCACAAGATTCGCTTGATAGATCCCGCTTTGGTGGGTAGGAAGCGTGCGGCAGCTAATGGGTGACAAGCTCGATTGGAGACGTTCTCGCTCCTGAATGACTGTGTCCCACAGAGACAGTCTACCTCAAAAGATTCAAAGCTTTCTTCGAATCTGCCTGTGGCTCATTGGAGACATCGGTGCGGCGGAGGTACTGTCAGAAGCAGGTGCAGATATCCACATGTCGTTCATGCCCAGTCAATTGATGAATTATTGTACCAGAATCATTCAGATCTAGGCCGATATTACGCGTCTTGTACACAGAGCATGAATGCTCCGCGAATCTGTATATACAGCTTTTCGTGCTGTTGTGTGTGAGATTAGACAAGAAGCGGTGGTCCAACATTCGAGGAATGAGTGAAGCTTGGGCCTGAAGCCCCACCAGCCTGACCTCCGACTTCAGGTCTCGCCATCAGTACATCGTTCTTCCGCAATAACACCTTCATCAACCATATATTCTTCAGATCTGTCTTATTCATGTGCGGTAAGACGGATCTTGAACGGATCGTGTCGCTGTCCTGCCATGCTGGATCGATGAGACTCGACGCAAAAGTCGTCGCGACATGGAAATTGCGACCGAGGATGAACTCTCAGCAGTCGGCATGCATCTGCCTCGCTACTGACGCCTTCTTCAAGAAGATGGTTTCACTCAGAAACCCAATTATCCGTGCCAAAGATTGAGCTCACAACCTCGCAGGGGACAAAGGACCGTGGAAACTCTTTGTTGAATGCAGTTCTTTTGAGGCCGGATGGCGCGTATTTCAGGAGTATCACTGGGCCTCTGCGGCGGACACATCTGGAGATATTTCTGACTGATGGAAAGTTTTTTTTGCTGAAAGCTACTTACGCTGCTGAATACTCATGTCCAAGAGACTTGCGACCGACACGCTATCTCTGGTTGAAATGAATGTTGACTTTCTGCTCACAAACGTTATCCCTTGACCAGTGGCAGATCTTCCCCAAGGATCTTCACCACTCCTCAATAAGCGATCTGAAAGCAGAAAAGACATTGCTCTCGACTGATCGCCTATCGCCTCACTTGGACACAGAGCCCATCTTCTGCTTCACGTACTCATCTTCCTCCTCGGTATCGCCATCGTTCTCACCAGTCTCTTGATGGAAGCGCCAGGCCAGTCTCAGGGCTCTCTCACTGGGCTTATAGATGATACTGCCGCCACCTCTCTCTTTCAGATAGGTTTTCATGAGTAGTCCAACGGCGCCTTCTTCATCTTCGGCTGCCTGGAGCTCGTCCCACTCTCTGTCGTCTTGAACATCTTCGCGGAACGATATAATACCGAAGTCGATCATCATGACGTCGCGGGTCAAAGAGTCGACGATGAAGTTGCGGGTGTTAAGGTCGCGGTTGAGAATGCCGCATTCCTGAATGTGATTGAGTGTTTTGATCGCCGAATCGACGGTGGATTGCCAGTTGTCTTGAGGAAGATGCTCATGTAGATCCGTCAGGTGGAAGCCTTTGATGTGCTGGATGAGGATTCCTGGAATTGAGACGATGCGGGGGTCACTGCCTTCATCAGACGAGCTGATAGATTCTGCGTCTTCCTTTGTCTGATCAAGATCCATGCCGTCTTGGCCACCTTCTTTCATGCCGATGAACGTGTGACTAAGCAAGACCTCTCCGAACATCTTTGGCACGTTTTTTCCCTGCAGCTTGGCCATCTGCTCGTAGGCCTTTTTCTCGGTCTCGTACGTGGTGATCGATTCCCACTGCAGATATGTCTCGCGCTTTGCTGCGCTCCAGCGCTTGCGGTTCTTGACGTCGGCTGCAGACCAATCGTCTTCGCATTCCTTCTCCGCATCCCAGTAGCTGAAGAACTCTTCGGCATCACCACAGTCCACGAACTCCTGGTAGTCCTTCTCAAGTTCAGGGGTCCAAGGCTCAGCTTCCCAGTCTTCGCGATGCTGGGTTGAGAAGCGACGGTCGTACAGCTTGATCACGCATTCGGATGTGTTGTTGAAAGTATGGGGCTCGATGAAGCGGATGACCATGCAGCAGGAGAGAGTGGCAGGGAAGTATTTGAGGATCACGGCCTTCAGTGGAACTCCGTCATCGCAAGTCTTCAGGAAGATCTCATTGCCAGGGATGTAGGGGCAGCTATGCTGATTGTCAGCGTGTCTCTTCTGTGCATCACGGAGAAAAGAACTTACAAGGGCGACAAAGTATCGTCGGGGTGGTTGCAGTCAAACTCTCTAGCCACAGGGGTAGGCTTTTCCATCGTAGATGAGGCAGTGTTGGTCGCGTCTGCGTTTGGTGCAAGGCTGTCGATGCGGGTGTCGTCGCACACGTCAACAGGCAAGATGCTGTTGATCGGGCCACTGGGATGGACGATGTTGGTAGTCTTTGGTGTGGTGACTGGCGTTTCGAGATCGGAGTCACGGTGGGCGACGTTGATGGTTTCGACTTCTTCGCACTCGTCGATCGGCAGGATGATTTTGATTGGGCCACTGAGGTGAACAATTTTGACGCGCTTGTTGTCCATGGTAGGTGAGAGAAGATTGTGCGCAGTGACATGAGCCATGATCACAGGTGACTTGCAGTTAGCGGTATCAGCCATTTGCGCATGCACGTAGACTTTCGCGTAGGTATGGGCAATGTTGATGGCAAGAAAGGTAAGGAAGGAGAGGGAAAACGCTTTGTTTATGAATCCAGTCGCGTTCGCGATCGTTACACGAGAGCGAGATGTTCGTTGTTGTTCACTTCCGGGTCGCTTCGTCGTCACTCCCAAATTCCCAGTCCGCGGCCTAGCAACCACTCGGTTATGGGAAATTCGGACTGCGCGCCAGCATAAGTACAATTTGTTTTTGTTACCCTCTGTCTCCTCGTGAACAACATCTCCTCACGCGCATACTACCAAAAGTTGTTTCAATCAGTACCAACATACCCTTTCCTCTTCTTCCAGCATCATCCTATCACGCTCAAGATGGTAATGCAGTCCTCGTCGCTCCCCCTTCCACTCTGCTCACATCCAAAAGGCTAGAACCAACAATAACCAAGTCCACAACGCCGCCGATATGCAGAGAGCCTACGCCATGTACGCAAAGAACATTGACCTCAAGTTCCTCGGTGTCGACTTCGAGAACGACGTCGGCAAGATGTGCCCCGTCCACGGCGACAACAAGAGCATCAAAAGCAAGCGCAACGTTGTCTTCCACTCGACCACCATGCACACCTCGGACGGCAAGTTCAAGGTCTGGGTTGTGCGCTCCAAGAGCAAGTACACTCAGGACATCTTCGAAGTCAAGAAACCTACCAAGGAGGAGTTCCTCAAGGTCTTGCTTGAGCGTGCCACTGGCAAGGATGCCGCTGGTAACAAGATCACTATCAAGGCTGAGGGCGAAGCCGAGGACGCCGCTGCCGTCTAAATTCGATGCTACAGTGGGTTTCAATCCTACCTTCACTTGAAGCAAAACTGACAGTCACAAGCAACAGCATGCGCCCCTCACTCACAACGATACGCATCCTTCATTCGCATACCACGCGTGCTTGCTTTCCACGACGCGCCTTCCCTCTTCACTACACGTTTTCCTTTCTTTTCTTGTTTACTTTATTCGAGCATGGCGTCACGGGCCAGGCATGGCAGGAGCATATGATACCCGAAGACAATTCTTCACTTTGAGATTCAGGCATTGGGCAGGAGCGATAGATACCCCTTCACTTTTTGAGATTCAGACAGCATTCGACTCACTTGAGTGTTGTACATTAACGTTTTAATTCACTTTGATTTTGTTATCTCCTTCGATGCTGCTCCTGTTCACCACGCTGCTTCTGCTTCTGCATGTGCATGTGTCTGACGGTCTTGCTCACATTCTTGGATCGTTGTTTCCTCGGCTGCTCATCCACGCTGTTCCTCACTCGCTCGCTCGCCCGCCACTTTATAGGGCAAGTCCCATATAGTGAGATGGTAGTGCGGTGGAGGTTCGTCGAAAGTGAGATCAACATGGGTCCCGAGTGAGGTACGGTTGCATCGCTTTCTTGCCTCTATATCGGCTCTCAATAGCCACTGATGGCATCTCGAACAACTTCTTGCATTTTGACCGCTAGCATACCAGCCCCTATTAGCTCAAGAACATCCCGCTCACGAGTATACATTTCCTTCTTCTAATAACGCTCTCTCTGGACATCTCTTGATATCCAGATATAATCGTGCATTTTGACCGCTAGTATACCAGCTCAGGCTGGGACAATGAGATGCAGCTGTCGAGTGTATTTCCATATCATCTGCTGGGGCTCTCTTTCACCATTGCTCCAGTCTTGAAAACCTTCCTGCATTCCGACCGCTATGCTCCGACCTCTACAGTACTGTGTGAAGAAGATCAGTTTGAGAAATGAACTGCTCCCGATTCGCGGGCTCTCTTTGGCTACTGCTCAGCTTCCAAATGACTTCTTGCATTTCTACCACTGCTTTTAAACCCCTGACTGTTCAACGAGATGAAGAGAGCGAGGACAATATCAGGGCTACAGACAGAGACATTTGCTCAGAAACTCCTTGAGTATAGACGACGACTATAACTTGATTTTTGCATTCTGACGGACGTATATCGAATCGATGGCGTGAAGGTGATCGAGCGAAGGATGTGTATGGGGCAGTGAAATATTCTGAGGTTTTCTTTGTGTAAGACTGGGTCGACGGCGAGGTTGCGGGAGAGACTTGTTGGAAGTCAGGGTGATGACATCGAGTACAGTACACGGAGGGCTAGGCCCCGTGAGCTGGGCAGTGATGATGCAAGACATCTCTCGACAGCTGCATTGGCAAGACTCGAAAACGACTCGAGAATATCACAAAACACGCGAGATGACGAGGAGATGTGAGTACAGCAAGAGACATTGCCATTCGAATACACATCCACATCTGCAACTTCTATCTTACACTTTTCTCCTCTGCAATCATCAACCCCATCTTCCAGCCTCTCTCTCCCTCTCCACTCTTTCAGCCCTAGCCTCTTCTCCCTCTTCGTCCTCATACCTATAACTAACTTTTCTACTTTTCCTGCCTCCTCCCTTCTGCTGTGCTTCAAACCCAGCGTTGGATCCTCTTCTTCCACCTCCGCCGTCTTCGTTTCTACCTCTCTTGTTGCTACTGCCCATCGTGGCGCTTTCACGTCGTTGTTGTTCTTTGGCCATGCGTTCTTTGATACGTGCTTCGCGTTCTAGAGCATATGGGTCTGCGGCGGCGGAAGTAGAGGTATCTTGGGAAACGGCGACGGATTGCAGAGATGGACGTCTGCGGTCTTCATTGTTGTTGGTGCTACCGCGGTCTTTGCGTGGGCCGGTGGGTGGAGCAAAAGCCTGTTTGCTGCCGCGAGAGCCCTTGATTTTGAATCCTTGGTCGACATCAGTGGGTGATGGGTCGTCGCGACGAGAGCGGCGGGAAGAGGAGTAGTGGTTTGTGTTGCCATTTGCAGAAGTCGAGCGGTCTCTGCGTGAGCGTTTACGGTCGCGATCATTTCTGTCGCGATCGGAGCGTTCTTTTTCCCTTTCGCGTTCGCGCTCGCGGCGGCTCTTAGGTCGCGAAGTGGCGTCGTCGTCGTTGGCGGTGCGGTGGTCCTTTTCACCGCCGCGAGATCTACTGCGGCGGCGACGGTGATCGCGGTCTCTGCTGGCGTCGCGGGTTGAACGGTGCTTATCCTTGTCCCGGCGGCGACGTGATCGCCTAGATGTGTCTTCGTCGCCGGAGTCGGATCTTGTCACCTCTTTTCTCTCATCAACAGGCTCGTCATCGTATTTCCTTTCATGACGGCGACGTCTGTCACGTCTGCGGTCGCGAGCTTCACTGCCTTGAGACTCGACACTGTGCTTGCGCTTGCGGCTATGAGAGCCGGATGCAGAATGCGAAGGCGAACGACCACGCTCTCTGTTGTCGCGGACAGGAGACTGGCTGCGTTCTCTCTGCGGCTGTGGTGATTGAGCAGGAAGAGATTGAGGTTGAGGAGTGGGTGTGTGATGACCGTTTCTTCCACCTTGGTAGCCACCTCTGCTATAGATGCCACTGTTGGGAAGACCTTCACGCATAGCCTTGGGACCCTTGGGAGCATCAATTGGTGGACCTTCTGTGGATCCTGCAACGACTGTGAAATCTTCAGGAGGTTGTGACATATGTCCATTGAAGCCGCCATGCATGTTGGGATTGAAGCCACCTCGACCACGGAAGCCGCCTCTGCCTCTGTACCCGCCCCTTCCTCTTCCGCCAAATCCTCCGTTGAAGTTGTTCTGTGGGAAGAAGCCGCTCTGATTACCGAATGGCATCATCGGTGTCATGGCAGGGTTGAAACCACCCATAGCCATCATGGCTGGGTTGAAGGCATTGGGATCCATCATGTTTACGCCTGGATGCATGAGTAATGGTTTTCACAATCGATCACGTAACAAGCTTACCTTCATTGTTCGAGTGCATGATTTGATTTCCTTCTTCGTCTTGCAATCCTTGCATCTCGTCACCATTCGCGAAGCTTTGGGCTTCTGTTTGCTCTTCACCTTCAGGCATCTGTTCGTTAGTCTCCTCGTTGGTGGTATCTGGCTGTTGCTCTAGGGCAGGTGTCTCTTCTGCTGGCATCTGGGATGCGGGAGCTACAGATTGGGAGTTGCGTCTTTCAGCACCAGCCTCAGCAGACTCGGTACCGGCTTGAGAAGGACGACGATCGCCATGTTCAGAGTCTTGAGGATGAGAAGCGTCGTCTTGCTGAGCCTGAGGGTTAGATTGGTTAAATGAACCAGCATTTCCACCAACAAAGGCACCGCCGCCTCTCCCACGGCCAGCAAAACCACCACGCTGGTGGAAGCGATTCTGGTTCTGGTAGTTATTATGATTGGGGAACTGTTGATTGGCATAGCCTCCTTGGTGCATTTGCGGTTGATTATATCCAGCGTTGGGATAATAGCCAGCGCCAAAGTTTCCGCCCATTCCCTGCTGTCCATTCCAATTGCCACCGAAACCGCCACCAAAGCCCATTCCCATGTTCATACCACTCATGTCTTGCATGCCCATTGCGCCGGGGCCAAAGCCACCAAACATGGACATGGGGTTCATTCCAGGCATGCCTGAGATGGTGTTAGCACGGTTCGAGAGCTGCTCAAGAATTAATAAACTCACCCATCATGCCCATCATCGGGTTGAAACCGTTGGCCATATTCATCATAGGGTTAAATCCGTTAGCAGCGTTCCAGTCCATGTTCTGCATGTTGTTTTGGGTAGCGTCCTGTCCGTTTTGGTCCTGTTGTTTGTTCTCGCTGTCTTCTGGTGCATCTTTTTGGTCGCCTTCAGTGTTCTTTGGGTCAGCGCCTTCGATTGATTGCGCAACAGCGTCTTCCTCAGGTCCAGTCGTCTGCTCAGCTTGATCCGGATCCGTGGCTTCTCCGGTCGCGGGTTGTTCAGAGACCTGCGACAATGTCAGAATATTGCAATGCTTTCCAAAGCAACGGAATCTCACCTCTTCAACCTGAGCAAGTGGGTCGGTGGCCTCTGGCGCGGTCGCATCATCTGCGACATCTGCGGGAGCAGCGCCTTCTTCCTGGCTTATCTCAGCAACTACCTCGGTCTGGGTTTCCGACTCTTCTTGTGGTTGTTCGGCAGGCGTCTCGGATGGCTGAATTGGTGTTTCTTCGGGCTCAGCGGCTGCTGCTGCGGCAGCCTCAGCAGCGGCAGCTCTCTTCTTTTCCTCGGCCTTGATGAAGGATCGGATGGTCATGCGCAATGACTTGTTGGGCTTGCACATGTCGGGGTCCAAAGGAGAGTGACTGCATACTGGGCAGGCTTCGGATAGTGTTGCCTGGCAATCCTGACAGATGGATGAGTCGCAGCATTGGAGCTTGAAGGCGTTGACGGCGAGCTTGCTACATGTGGCGCATCGTAGCTTGATCGGAATGTCGGATGGAGTGAGTGAGCTGAGGAGCATGTGAGTGATTGCGCATGCTGGAAACATTTCATCTGGTCTGACCTGGCGAAATCAATGGCCGCTTGGTCCTGGACGGCCGCCATGATGCCGACTCAGTTCACACGCCGATATGGGGTAGCCGGCCTGTTGAATGATGTCTAGTAGACGGAGGTGGATGTTGCGATAATAATGCGCATCAAGTTTGTGAAATCAGAGCATCCAACTCAAGAATGACCAACGCGCAATCGCGGATGCTCCCGCCGCAAGAAACGAGGAAGCTTTACCGAGTGCCGCACGTGATAGTCGCTATTACTTGTTGTCTTTTTTTCTTCCATCTATGCTTCAATTGCCCTTGAAGATGACTGATCTGAGGTGATGGTCATTTCTGTGATCAGAGACTTGTTCAGCGCAATGCCACGTGTGTCAAGATAGCTCTCTCGGTCAAGCCACGAACTTCATCGCTCCTTCCTGCTCGAAGAGCTCGTCGAAAGTGAGACTCAGAGGAACATAACGACCGGGCTATCGATATGCAGTAGATCATCCTTCTTGAGTGAGGCGGAATCCGTTCGATTGTCCCTTTCAATTGATATAACACAGTAGCGTGATATTACTGACCAAATTATCAACCTGTTACTCGATACCTGGTGAGCTTCATCGAACCTGCCATGTCGATCATCTCCACAAGCGGAAGACCCTGAGAAGCATCAACTACATCATTGGTTCCTTCCAACAAACCACCCAACTCAACCTTTACAATTGTCCATACCACTTTTACTTCTTGTATAAACCGCAATCATGATACTAAACCAAATCTCATATCCGGATTGCATAGCTTTCCTCATCTTCCTTGCTCCTCAATTGCTCATCAGAGTCGGACTAATAGAAACTGTCTCTTGCGTGGTAACAGCATTGCCATTCTTTTGTATGTCCTCCCAACTCATGCTATGGTATTCAACTAATGAACGTCTCCAGTATTCCAACTCCCCTACCAATTCATAAAAGAACGCTTCCACACACCCCAATCCCAAAAATCCCCTTTCAACCAACACGCCACTCCCTTCCAAGATTTCGTCATCCGCTGTGTTCGCTACGCTTTCGCCAATATCCCAGCCAAGATTGGCAAAGTGTTCTTTTCAAAGGGCGTCGCATTGCCCTTTTTCTGGTTCCGCATGTTGAGGCATGGATACACGAAATCTGCTATTCCGTGGAAAGAGGTTAAGAAGGATGGGTTGCATGGTATTTGGATGATTTGTGATGAGGAGAGGAAACCGGATGTTGTGGTTTATTATTGTCATGGTGAGCTTTTTGATGAGATTCTTTGGGAGAAGGGGGTTTACTGATGAGAACAGGTGGTGGCTTTTCCATGGGCAGCAGTTTCTTCTATCTTGAGTTTCTGCTTGCATGGGTGAGCATCCTCAAAGAATCTGGTTACTCGAACCCAGCTCTCTTTGCTCTAGAGTACACCCTGGTCCCGGAATCTACTTACCCAACTCAAGTCCACGAAACACTCCTCGGCTACGAATACGTTCTGTCTAAAATCGAGGATTCATCAAGGATAGTCGTAAGCGGCGACTCAGCAGGTGCAACACTAATGCTCAGTCTATTACTCTACATGTCTCAAGAGCCCAAGCTCAGGACCCAACTACCAGGCCTAGGGATCATGATCTCACCTTGGGCCGTCATCGTATCGCCAAAGAATAAAGATACGCCTAGCGACTACCTCAACGCCGACTCCCTCCATCTCTACGGAAGCCAATATATCGGCACTAAAGCCTCTGCCGACGATTCTTTGATCTCTCCAGGGAAATGCAGAGATAGAGAGTGGTGGAGACGAGCATCGCCTAGTAAAGGCTGGTTCTTTATCTACGGTGCTGAAGAGGTATTTGCACCCGAGACTAGAGAGTTAGTGGACTTCCTCACAGATGAGGTCAAGACGGAAGTGAGTGTGCATGAGGAGAAGGGATGGATTCATGCGTGGCCTGTCGTCAAGCTTTTCTTATGTGATGGGCAGAAAGAGAGACAAAGTGGGCTTAGAAGTATGACCAAGGTTATGCGGAATAGAATAAAGTAGAGCGCGGTAGCTAGTGATGAACATATAGATGTGAGTACACCTCTCAGGATCGACGATATGCTTATAATGCCTCATAGCGAACACGACGGAGTCAACGTGAAGTGTAGGAGACGTGAAGTGTAGGAGACGTCAAGAGAAAGGTAAATCGAAATGCTTGCTGAACTGAACAGAAATATGTAGTAAGGGGCAGATCAAACAAGGTAAACAGAAAATGCCATCTATACACAAAACCAAACATGACCTTCGGTGACTGTCGTACTCTAAGCAATGGATGATTGGGTATCAGAGATTAAAAGCGAGCGTGATAACTCAGGCCGTAAATAAAAGAAATGCATGAGCTGAAACCATATGCGAATGCAAGAACAAAAGGAACAAAAAAGACACGCTTACAATATTCTCACAACAGCTTTCCAAGCAGAAGTTCTTATAATCAACCTCTCTTGAAAAACTCCTTGAAACTCTTGCTTCGTTGCCTTCCAGTCTTGTTATGCCTGATATCTCCATCATCACCCGAAAACACATTCTGCCTCTCCTGCTCTTCAATCCTGGCTCTCTCATCATCCAACTTCTTCTGCGTTTTCTTGTCCACAGCCCATCCTCCCGTCTTCTCCACATCCACGCCTTCATCTTCGGCAATAGTTTGAGGGTCGAAGATACGTTGACCTCTGGGTGCTCTTCCCGGTGAAGGGAAATCAGGCACAGGAACGGGCTCTTCTCCCTTCTTGGCAGCTTCCTGCTGTCTGCGCAGATTGAGACGGGGAGGAGGCGGTGCGCGCAGGGACTTTGAGCGAGAGGGTGCAAAGCCCGTGTTGGGGATGGTGTGTTCCTTGTGAGGTTCGCGGTCACGGGTGGACATTGCTCTTCCCAACGCCTGCTTCATCGACTTTGATCTAGACATGCCACCGCCAGATGTGGTCTTGCTGCGTGCGGGCAGTTCGCTGGGTATTTGCTCGCGAACATGTCCGTTGTTTTGGGGAGAGGCGTTGCGGTTGTTGTGGTCTGTTAGGCCATTAGGAGGGCTGGTGCGGTGAATGCTATTCTTACGGCGAGCGGCGGCCATGTTTCCCATCTGAAGGACGCGGTTGCCTTCTTCGGTTTGGGTGAACTGGCGGGCGAGTGGGGTGATTTGGTCATCGCCCTCGTCGAATGAGTTGCGCGACATGATTGCGGTTGTTGTGTCGAGAGATGCGTGTGCGGTCGTTCGGTTTTCGAGATTCGGTCGAAAGAGAGAAAGATCAGAATGTTGCAACTCAAATGTTGTTTTGTCCAAAGTCCTGAACCGTTTCGATGGCGTCAAATGCTGGGAACTATTTTTGTTGACTTTTGCGGAGAAACTGTTGATGTGGTTTGTTTGCCAACGGGTGACAACGGCGGTGTAAAAAGGCAGATAGTGCAAGCAAAAGATTTGTTGTAATTAAATTGTGTAGAATCGATGGTTCCGCGGATGTCTCGTATGTTTGCTTCGTTAGGATGATGTCGAGAGAAAACAAGAAATTCGTATTGTTTTCCTGCAGGGCAACTTTAAAAAAGGGGGTCTGCTGCAGCTGCTTCACGCTTGATTTGATGCAAGTGACGGAGGGGAAAAGAAAGGTCCAGCGGGCGCATTCAGCGAGTCGGCGCTTTTTTGTGCTCTTCGACCTTTGCACCTTGCTCACTCTAATCCTGAAGATTGACACAAGATCAATCTGAAACACGAGTTTGACGAGACTCTTCTCAAGGGGCCGCGCGTTAATTGCATCTCCATTCTGGCAAAGATGTTCGAGGCCCTCTTCATATCACTGCCCTTCTCGATCATGCAAACAGCGTCGCTGCTCTGCTGTCATCCAGCTGTTGGTTCAAGGTCCATCTTTTCCTTCGTATCCTGACGTGGTGGATCTTGTACGTACTGCGGCGCAGTGCTTGGACTGCCGCTAAAAGCCAAAGAATGCTTCAGCCTCTGTCGTTGGTGGCTGACTTCGGCCTCGCTCCCCACACACGCTAGACCGTGTCCTTGGCCCGACTTTTAAGATGAGGACCGTCCTTGTTTGTGGGTGTGGATCATGGAGAGGGTGGCCTAAGGCATCGTAACTATAACGGAGTCTTGTTACAGTCGTTGATTTGTGGTTTAAGCGATCGCAAGGTGGCTCAAGAAAGACGGAATCCAGGAGCGGCTCCAAGCGAACATGAGCGTGTCAAGAGTGTTCTCGCGATTCTGGTCATAGTAGAAAGTACACGACTCAAGAAGTATAGATATACGATACAGCTTAATGAATACCTATAAGAATATATTGGTCTGCAATCCTGACATCGAAACGAAGATGATGATGATTTGTTCAACATGAGAAACCCCATTTTCAGCTGGTGGCTTGATATCGAATCTGCGGAACCGCCAATGAATTATCGCCAACGCAACGAAACGCGGGTGCGTGTGGTGAATCCAGCCTAGACAGGAGCTAGATAGTCTGAGCCTTTGAGAAGGTCAATATGAAGGGCTTGCCAGCAATATAAAGGCACAATGGAAGTGAAAAATGCAACTGATTAACATGGTCGTAGTACCCACCCTGACCACCACATAGTCAACAGCATCGACGCAAAGAGGGAAGTCTATCGGGACAACATCAACGACTGATGGTTCGTTCGCATACCGTTCAACCTGAGAAACAACGCATGAAAGGGATCTGAACGGCAAACAAGCAGTAGATGTAATAAAGAGACAAAATTTGAAATTCGCTAAATCTTGGGGATATCTAGAACAGCACAAAAACCAAAGCGACTATAGCATCATATCTTAACATGCACCTTTTTTACAAGCTTGCCCTCTCTGCACCACCGACCTTCTTGGATGTGAAGGTTGAGAAGTAGTTGTTAAGAGCATCGACAGTGCCAGTGCCCTCGACAAGCTTGACAACACAGCCAACATATCCGTCAGGACGGACAACAACGACACCACCCTCTTCTTGCGACAGACCCATCTTTGCGTGAGCGGCTGCCTTGGCATCGGGTACCTTCTGGTCCCAGACATCATCAGCATACACGTGGTCGAAATAGCGAGACAAGATTTCGGGAAGCAATGATCTGATCTCGATCTGAGGGCGCTTGGCGTTGAAGATAGTGTTGATGGTGAAGAAGAGACTGTGAGGGTTGTGCTTCTCGTGGTAGGAGACTTGGTCGAGGCTTGGGTGACCAAAGGCGCTGTAGAAGGAGTTCTTCTTGGACAGGCCGGCTGCGAAGTCTGAGATGGCGCGCTTGGTCTTGCTGGGCTCACCACCGAAGAGGTAAATGCGCCAGCTGCCGTTGAGGGGGATTTCTTGCTCAAGGTGGACGACGTTGGCATCTGCTACTCTTGTGACAGTGGCGTTTGTGAGAATGCGTCCAGTGCGTTGAGTGGTGGTACCTGCCTCCTTGGAGAGGAACAGTGGAGACTGTGCGGGGTGGTCCTTCGACCAGTTGAAGATGTTGGGGTTGTAAGCGACACCGTAGCCTGAAGTGAACTCGCAAGACGACTTGAACATCTTGATGAACTCGTTGTCCTCGACGTGGTTCTCGCCGGTTTGTTGTGATGCTTTGCTGACCTCGCCGGCGCTGGGCTGACGTTGTGAGAACAGCTTGGCGTATTGGTTGTCGAAGTTGAGAAGGTTCTCAGCGATCAACTTTCGCTCCACCTCGTAAGACTTGAGGATAGAGCGGTCTGCGAAGCCGCTCTCGACGTGGTGAATCTTCCAGGCCAAGTTTTGAGCGTCCAAGAAGGCAGTGTTCATACCCTGACCAGCCTTAGGAGAGTGAGTATGGCAGCAGTCACCGCCCATGAAGACACGCTCGTCAAGAGTGTAGCGGTCGGCGATACCCTGTCCGATAGGGTAGACCGAGAACCACTCGACACGGTCCCATTCGATCTCATAAGGCTTCATGATCTTCTTAGCTGCCTCCTGAACCTCTTCCGTTGTTGCTTGCTTGCGGGGGTTCCAGTCTTTGTCTGTTGAGGAAGCGATCTGGATGTACAGACGAACCATGTTATCCTCGCGAGGAATGACCATGATCGAGCCAGCATCGGAGTGAATTGTGCACTTCATCTTGATATCGGGGAAGTTGGTACGGACGACACCGTCCATGACACCCCAAACATGGGTGATGGGGTCCTTGTGTGTGATGCCGACACCAAGTTGCTCGCGAATAAAGCTACGAGCTCCCTCGCCACTGAACAGGTACTTGGCTCTGACTGTCTCTTTCTCGTCACCATCAACGTGTCCAATGTTGACCTCGACCGGGTATTCCTTGTCCAGGCCATCATTCTTGAAACCGGTGATTCTCCAAGGTCTTTGAACCTGAACATTGTACTTTTCCATGTCGGCGATGAAGACACGCTCAATCAGACCTTGGTGAAGCAGAGTGGTGAAAGGGTAGCGAGCGTCGAGGAAGCTAGGACACGATGCCCACGTGCCAGTGCGGTGGATGCCTTTGCTTTGCTCTGAAGGGTCCCAGAAGGCGACTTCGTAAACTTTGGCAGGCTCGTGAGCCATGATAGCGCGCTTAAGACCCATGTTTCGGAGGAGGTCGAGTGATCGTGGTTGGATGCCGTCGGCTCTTCCGGTGACTGTGGGCTCGGGTCGCATGTCGATGTGCTTGATCTTGTAACCCCATCTCGCAAGGCAGGTCGATAGAAGGAGACCGACAGGGCCAGCTCCTACGATCACGATGTCGTACTTCTCAGTAGGCATGATGATGGTGTATTATATATATGGGTAGTAAGAGCAGGGTTGGCTCGGAGCCAGAGGATATCGTGTTAGTCGAGAGGAAGTTGGGTAGGTGATGGCTGTTAAGATGATGGCGATCACATAGCTTATGTATGAATGCTGACTTGCCTGTGTACTTAGCTACGGCAGAGCTCTATAACATTTTCGGCTGCCTGGCTGCTCCCGAATTCAAGACAGACCTCTGCCGCAACTAGGCAACATGACTATTTGCGGGGCCTCCATCCCCCAAACCACCAATCGTAATCATTCCTGGGGTCAATCTAGAGCCAAGCTAGAGCGATTTGGTGGACCGAAATCGAGTCTTCTTTCTGCCGTTGGTTGTGATCCGGCAGAGCCGCGGCCGGCACAAGTCGAAGTGCTTTTCGGGAGTCTGTCGAGATCTCGAGTCGAGGCTCGTTGATTAGTCAGCCGAATCCTCCACATCCCCCATGATCGCAGTACCCCGCGTTTACCTCCATGATTCCATCCCTCGTTAGACTCGTTCTCGGTGCGAATCTGATCCGTCTTCCTTTCTCTGTTTCCTGCATCGCTGGAGGTTTCTCGTTGGTCAGATGAGCTTTGACTAGCCTGATACGGTGTACCTCAGGGTTCGGCATGAGTTCCCCCATCTTCCAAAGCTTATACAGACGTCAAATCATCGTCCTGAGTCGGGCTGCTCGTTGAACTTTCCGAAGTGATGCACAGTAGGGGGATCATATAATTAGAGGACATCCGTCCGTATCTCGTTGCGTTGACTTGACCGATCTTGACAAAATGCCTGCCATTCAATTCCCGACCATCCCGCTTATAGGACAAGCCTCTAATGTCGTCCTGCTATCATTCTTCCTCACAGCTTGTGTATCGGCGTACGTGGTATATCAGAGGGTTTTCCATCCACTTGCTTCCGTCCCCGGACCGTTCTGGGCCAGTCTCTCTCGACTATGGATCACAAAACACAGTTGGGATGGCGACATGCACAGGACTATGATTGCATTGCATGAGAAGCACGGCCCTATCGTTCGCAACGGACCCAACGAAGTCAGCATAGCGGATCTTTCAGCCATCAAGACCATTTACGGCGCTGGTACCAAGTTTCGTAAGAGTGACTGGTATTCAGTGTGGCAAGGCCACCGCAAGTTTGACTTGTTCGCGGAGAAGGACGAGAAGCTGCATGGCAAGCAGAGAAGCTTGATCAGCTCAGCATACTCGATGACAAGCTTGAAGGATCTGGAGCCGTACGTCGACGACAGCGTGAAGAGGTTCCTGGATGCAATGAGCGAACGCCAGAATCAAGTTGTCGACATGGGCAAATGGGCACAGCTCTTTGCTTTCGGTAGGCAGAATATTCATCTACGTTATACTTACCTGACTAATCGGTTGCAAAGACGTTATTGGAGAGATTACCTTTTCGAAGAGCTTCGGCTTCATGGATGCTCAGGCCGACGATGGATCCTTCGCACAGATCGAACGCGCTCTACAGTCTGCCGCATGGATCGGACAAGTCCCATGGCTCTATTGGCTTCATGACCGCCTGATGCCAATCATCGGCAATCGTCTCGCTCTCAACAACCGCCATGGATCTCTTCGTACCCTAGCCGCCAAAGAGATTTCTGCCAGAATGGATCGTGGAAGCGAGCGCAAAGACATCCTCTCAAAGCTGCACAAGGCACAGGGCGACAAGCCTGGCGAACTCGACGACAATGCCGTCATCAGCATGGCGACCTCAAACATCTTCGCTGGTAGCGATACTACTGCGATCTCCACTCGTGCCATCATCTACTACCTGCTCAAGAACCCGCAGTACAAGCAAAGACTGATCGAGGAGATTGACGATTTCAGAAGGCAAAGAAAGCTCAGCAACCCTGTCAAGCTGGCAGAGGCAGATGCCATGCCGTACTTGCAGGCTGTGATGTATGAGGCGCTACGCTGTCACCCGGCAGTGGGAATGAGCCTGCCTCGAGTGACTCCAGCTGGCGGTGCCACCATTGCCAACACTCTTATTCCAGGCGGAGTATGTTCCTCGAGCTTTGTCCTTTGGAATCCTAAGCTGACATTACTGCAGACAGTCGTTGGTGCCAATCCATGGGTGATTCATCGAAACAAAGAAGTCTACGGCGAAGATGTCGAGGACTTCCGCCCGGATCGTTGGCTGAAGGAGGACACCGGAGATATGCGTAAGTCGATTCGAGACAGCAAGTGGTGACCATACTGATGTTGCCAGGTCGTTTCTTCTTCACGTTCGGTTCAGGTGCTCGGATGTGCCTTGGAAGGAGTAAGTGATTGTTGTTGCAAAGAGTCCTGGTTTGTCACTGACCATGTCTGCTCCAGATATCAGCTGGATGGAGATGTCCAAGCTGATACCAACCCTGTTCCTCCACTATAACATTGAGCTCGCCGACCAGAACGCAGAGTGGAAAGAGACGTGCTTGTGAGTCACTTGGTCTTCGTATCGTTCGACCGTCGTGCTAATCCTCATCCTACAGCTGGTTCGTGATGCAGCAAGGTGTGAACGTGAGACTCTTCAAGCGTGATGTGCCATAGTAGAGCTACATTTGACCTACGGTTCTCTCGTTCCAACGTGCTGCGATAAATCGCTGAGCTGTGTCGGACGGACTGAGCTATGAGCAGAGGATCATGGCTGAGGATCCTCTGGCGAACGGAGCTATTGACGACGGTTCGGGGGCGTACTTCTAGCTCTGAGGGCATTGTATCGTCTGTAGCTAATAGCACTTACCTCATGGCCGAAGGTCGACACCCTTCGGCGTGTGTAGTAAGTAGATGTTAATGGTCCCAATGGTCACTCTACACGAGGCACTCTTATCGAAACCAGGCACTGTGACTTACTCCAAGGAGATGAACAACCCGATGTCGACCATCGAGAAGACCCTGCCGTCGACGATGTCATCATCATGTGATTGGACGGAGGCTCGTCGAACAACGCACAAGTGAAAGTCTGGGCGTTCAGCGACTGTCGAGGCAAGCTTGGACCGTCTATACCAACCATCCAAGCTCTCTCTCTTCCTCTCACACGCACCCACTCTCCTCTTCTCACACCCATCCTTTCTCACAACCTGCACACGCAACCTTCGTCTGCAACCAACCTCAAACATCATACAACCCTTCTTCACCCTTCTTCTTATCAAACATCTCAATCATTCAAGATGCCTACCCACACTCCCAAGAACCCTTCCACCAGCTCGAAGTGCACCACCTTCAGCGACATCATCAACGCTCTTGATGAGTCTTACGACCGCATCAGCAGAATGAGCGCCAACGACCTCGAGCAGGAGCGCGTTGACAGCCTCAAATCCCTCGCTACTCAGAAGTCCAAGGAGATGCCCCGTCTCACTGCCTTCGACGTGAAGAAGTACTTGCCCGAATACAAGTCTGGCAACATTACTCTCCTTCAGATCCAAGTCGCCGCCAATGCCCGCAAGCTGCCTGAGGACCACATCGCGGACTACTACCGCGTCAACGGCAGTAAGTCTTCGAGATCTTTACTTCCTTCCTCGATACTGATGACTGTTCATAGCTCCTAACGACCCCTGGTACGGCACCGGCAAGTGCACCTACCCTCCTTACGCTGGCCCCCAGAAGCGCAAGCGTGACGTTATCATCGACAACCTCGACGATGCCGTCAAGAAGGTCAAGAACGTCTTTGGCAAGTGAACTTGAAACCCAAGCGTACGTGTTGAGTGCCCTTTCCAACGTGTCATGGACGTGTTTTCTGACGTGTTGTGCCTGCAGCATCGACCCGCACATTGAGACTTTGAGCTTGCATCATCGTCATCAACCAAGATCGGTCTCCCATTTGCTACGCATGATGCCATGAGCGATGATATTGTTATGAAGTATACGAGAGCATGAGAAATCGCTGCCGCGCAGCTGATTGTTGTTTTTTCGTTGTTTTTTCTCTGGAGTTTATCGCATGATACCCCACCCACGCCAGTCTGGCTTTATTTGTATTTACAGTTTTCGCTGCTTGACTTGTGCCTTCCTCTTCTTGTGTCTTGTGCCTGTGATCAGTGGTGCATCTCAACGACGTGATCGACTCGTGAAAATGCTGTCCAAATGCAAGATGCCTTTCAGAACACTGTGAATGTCCATTGAGATACGAAAGTCGAGGAGTTGCAAAGCATCATCTCTCTGGACCCATTGAGAAAATACAACTCAATCGTGCATTTCTACAGCTTCGGGTTGGCAGGTACAGGCATGTGCGGTCGCCCCCCGTTCAGGCGATAGGTGTTGTCGTCGCTCCTGCCTCCTGCCTCCTCGACTTCTTGCACCCCGACCCGAGTTGCACTTTTCGCGCGCCCCTTTCCTCTCCCTCTCATCACAACACCACTGCACCAAAAGTATGTCGTGCATTTCTGCAGATAATACGAGCCATACTAACAGCGACAGAAACAATGACCAAAGAAGAAAAGCCCGGCCCCGGCCTGGCCAGCCGCTGGGCCAACGAACACGACCAAAGCCCCGAGAAGAAGCTCTCCGGCCTGGCCAGCCGAGCATGGGGGCTCGAGTCTCACAACAAGAGGAAGCAGCTGCGCAAGTGGCTTGCCGTGAGTGTAGTCATGGGATTTCTTAGGGTGCTATTGCTAACAGGGAGGACAGAAGATGGATGAGGAGAGACAGGGTCGTATGAGCAAGGGCGACACTGACGATGAGCAAGAGGTATGTGATACTGATGTTCTCAACCCCCGACGGGCTCAGGGTGGTATACTGATTGTTGAGTAGCAGCAGCAGCAACACCAACAACAGCAGCAGCAGCAGCATCCACGTCGCCCTTGGGTGGCCTCTGGCCTCACACGCCTCGTGGGCAACATCAAGCCCGGCAGCAAGGTCCAGAAGAAGGACGAGGAGAAGAAGGAGGCCGTCAAGGCAGAGAAGGAGAACAAGGAACACTCCTAGATAGGAACATACAACCGGATCAACTTGCTGCATTGCTTTCGTTGTGCTGTGCCCCGTATCTTGTGCGTGAATGGCGAGAGGCTCAACCCCTCCAGAAGATGGTTCAGGCATCTCCAGTGGACACTCAAAGCAAACTCAATTCGTTCGTGCCTTTTGACAGTGGGCTACGAGAATGGTGAATAACAAGGGTTGGTTGGCTCTCGGCAAGCTTCTCACTACCTCTTTGAAACATCTCGACCATCCCACGAATTTTCATGCATTCTTCTAGCGCATCAGAACGTGGGGCGTGTCTTCGGAAACGAGGTTCTCTGAGCCCTGGTGAGAAAGGAAGACGCATCCTTCCATCGCGCGATTTGGCCGACGAAAGGAATCGCTTCTTATCTGTCCGGCTTGCTCGAGAACCGGATTGGTTTTGGGGCTTCCTGCCTTCGACCTTGCAACACCGCCGCAACGCGCACCAAAGATGCTCGAGCACCAGGAATAGAAGACAACGTCACGTCCGTCTTCGACAAAGTTGCAGCTTCTCGTTTCTCACACGTCTTTAATCACGGCTTGCTTTCTCTCGACGGAACCTTGACGAATTAACATCAATTTCCACACGGCGGACGGCGAACATTGGATCAACGACGTTTCTGACGGACAAATGACTCGTTTCCGCTCCAGGTCGATAGCTTGTGATGAAACAACCTCTCGGGTCTTCCAAAACGACTGTACAGACAAGCTCTGCGAACATGCGCTCTTGCGTTGGCCTGGTCGGAAAAAGCCGACTGCCACCGAACGATGAGCGCTTGATTGTTCTGAGCAGGAAGAACAGACCTAACACGCCCGATTGCAGAAGACCTGCCCATCGACATGGCTTATGTCAACTTCGACCCCGTCCAAATGTCCAGAAAGAGGATGCTTGGACGGCCCCGAAATATAAGAACCGCTTCGATCCCATACAACCAGGCAAGCCTGAGGACTCCTCTTTGATCTTCCTTGGATTGTCGTACATCCGTTGGAAGCAAACGTACGACTATTTCGCGATCGGCACACTCTGTTTTGGAAGCGTGCTTTGAATACTCTTCAACAAAGACAAAGCAAGGAATGAAGAACCGCTTGGCAAAGCTTTGTTCCGTTCACTCCTTGACCTCGGTCGCACCACCTCTACAGACATCGAGGAATGCGATGGTGAGCTCTTTGTACGAGTTCGCCCACGAGGCCACGTCTGCGGGGTCGAGATGGTCACGTTCAGCGAGTACTGCGCTGAGGCATACTACGACACCGGATACTCAACACACAACTGGTGACAAAATCCAAGAGGCCAGAATTAGAGCAAACACATCTTTCCAGAACTCAACCCGACGAATTCGTATGTCAACTTCGGCAATACTGGAGACGTCGCCATGGCTGGGACTTCAGAAGCCACTTGAGAGCTTCGAAGGGCAGATCGTCCATTCTGCCGGACCCCAAAGCGCCGCGGGAGATCGAATTCTATATGCTGAATGCCGGGTTTCGAACGGTGACAACCTTCCAGCTTGGAGAGAGTAATTACCAGACATTGGCTGTTGCAATTGTCTGCATGTTTTGGCTACATGAGCCTCAATGAAAGCTGCAGAACGCTTCTAGGATTCCAGAACGTGGCCTAGATTGCATCCATTGGAGTACAGAAAGAGTCCGCCGATTGACTGAATCCTGCGACTGCCGCAGTCCCTGATCTTGGGCCAATGGAGAAGCACTTCAACAGTACCTGCTTCAAGCCAGTGAGCTTCTGGATCTTGCTGTTCGCTGGAACTCTTGATGGGTCCAGGTTGCGAACGGACGAGAGGTCCAGATAGGATGCATGGCCAGCTTCACCCGACCGGATGATATCTGCCAGTCGAACGTCCGCTCAATAGCCTTGCGCAAGCGCAAGCGCATCCTGTCAGGGGCTTCATATATAACGACATCTGTAGCGGCAAACTCATCGGGCATCAATGCATGCTAAGCTTGAGTCCGGACATCTCAAAATAGTCTGTGTGATGTCTGCTCGACTCTGTAGACGTTTGCTGTTTCGAAACTGGTTCATCTCATCCAGGACCACGCGGGACCGTTGAACGCTGATGACCACGAACCTGTGGAGGAGGGACGATAGGTATTGTATCTCGGGGACCGACATCCATCTGTCTCTTCGTCCATGGACTCGGCGCCGGACCATCGTGTCACCCTGTCCTCGGATGTTTCAAGTCTTCTTTAGATTGGGAGAAAATTTCTGGAAGAATTTGCGATGCGCCTTCCATCTATTCTGAGGCCGCTAAACGTCATACTTTGAGGCTCAGCTTGGCAGAGCGTGGGTTGCGTGTGTCGTCCAGGAGATATAGATTGAAGCCTGTAGAGCGATGGGCTTCAATAGGAGTGAGGCTATGATGACGCTTGCAAAGATGGTCGCGCGGGTCGAGATAGCACGTATTCAAGATGCAGGAGAGATTGGGCATCCCTTCGAGCCCCTTCGTGGAAATGAGACAGAGGGATGGCTCTTGATGACGGTTTGCAGCGGAAGCGGGGAAAGCTCATCGGACCGAACCTTTTAGTCTGGATGGATCAGCAGGAGGTTTAAACAATCATGTTTACCATCGCCGTCGTTGTCTTCTTTGCCCAAGAAACAGACATTTCCGTTCAGCGCATTCATTGAATCATGGACGACCTTGGACGGCCAATCCGGCGTCAAGCGTCGTCCTCGAGAAGGTCATCGACTCAGAGGATCAGACCGCGTGCCCGAGCATCGAATCAATCCCTCCATAGTGCAGGCCGACCACAAGAGAACACGACCTTCACATCATTCGAACCCTTTTCCCCGCCGAACAACATCACTTCGAGCTACAACAGCAATGCGAGCACTACGGCGAACGGCTTGTCTGTCATGAATGGCAATGGCAGCAATCACGGCAGCCGAGACGACGCCTCAATTCGGTCATACTCGTCCAGCAAACGGTCCCGTTCCATTTACGCTCCAGATAGGCAAAACTCTCTCGCCGAAGACATCTACGGCGAAGTCGCTGCCAGTTCAGGAAATGAGACTGAGGCCGAAGCTGCTTCTGGCTCTGAGCAGGACACACGACCACTCGATCAAGTCTCGGCCGCCTCGCATTCCCTGATCAACGTTCTCAACATGGCTCCCAAGGACGAGTCACGCCCACCGCTCTTCAACGACGTCAACGATCAGCTCAACAATCCGCAAGTACTACAAAACGCAGACGACAAGACCGTCGTAGCATACGTCAAGCGTCAAGGTGGCGCAGGCAAGGTCATTCGAAGACTGGCCAAGGACGTTAGCGACCGCGATGCTGAGATCTCAAGGCTTCGCAGAAAAGTAGAGGATTTTGGGACACTGTTCAAGGACCATCTCATGGCTGTCCATGAGATGTCGCGATTGGAAGCCGACCGGACGGTGCGGGATTCGCCTGTCTTTGCGAAGGCCGCTACGAACGACTTGAAAGAAGAGCTGGAATCTGCTTCATCGGACAATCTGTTTGGCGAGGCTCAAGCCACTCTTTCGACCGACTCGCTCACAGTCACTGAGATCTCACAAGACTCTGTTCCGCCTCTCGTAAGAAAGGATACCTCAGCTAGTCCTAGCTTTCCCTCTGGATCTTCCACTATTCGGGCTCCTCGCCATTCTGGTGCGAACTTGAAGGTCGATACGTGAGTTCTTGCAACCGAGCATTCCTTGTCTTCCCATACTAACAACATCACAGCAACAGGATGCCCAAGCAACGAGGTGGTCTATTCAACCTGTTTGGTGGACAAGGCTCACTACGTCAGCCTGCAAAACAACAGAATCGGCATTCAATTGCTTCCATGCTGGACCCTAGAATGCTGGGTATTCGCAGTCCAAGTGTGGCCCAGTCCACCCGCTCGAATTCAATGTCATCATACAAGCCTCTTGAGATGGAACAAAAAATAGAGAACGAGGATCTACCGCCACCTTTGCTTGATATGAAAGTCATCAAGATCATCTTCCGGGCTTTCATTGCTGACAATTATGGTTTCATTATCGACGGACCTCGTGTCCAGCAGTGGCTCTGGTCCTTGGAGAGGCATCGATATGTGCCCAAAAGTCGCACTACATCCATCGTCACTCGCGCTACTTCTGGTACACGTTCAGCTTCTATCACTTCTATCGAAGAAGGAGATGATGAAGAGGCTACTGACATAGCAGCCCAAGAAGATGCCCAGAACGATGGCAACGCTGAGACCAATGAGGAATCTCGCCCATGGCATGAGTTTCTCACACTCGAAGTCACTAAGCAAGCTCTGCTATCTCGTCTTCCAATCCAACTGCATGGACCCAAAATGACCGACAGTGCTAGTATCTCATCGGTCGACACTGATGATGGAATGCCACGTTTGGAGCAGCTTTGTGATCCCGCAGACTTTACTACCCATGCGGAGCGTCTACGTGATGAGATTTCGGTCGAGTACACCCAACTCCAAGTTGCCAGAGATCAAGCCTACGACAGACTGATGGCCAAGGTGGAAGAGCCGAAGCTTGCTAGCAACAGATTCTCGCGCATCTTTACCAACACGACAGAAGCAGTACCCAAGAATCGTGTTGAGGCCATGGGCACCAGTACTGTAGGTATTGCTAATCTTGCACAATCTGGCGTCAGTGGTCCTTTCGTAAAGTTTGTTCTTGACGGTATTCCAATGAAGACGCGTGCCAAGATCTGGCTGGAAAGTGCACAATCGAGCATTCACTATTCGCCCGAGGACTTCACCATGTTGGCGACCGAATATCACACTCATCCCGATGATCAGCGATATCTGCACGACATTGAGATGGACACTCCACGTACTCTGACCAACAATGTATACTTCCGCAAAGAGAAAAATCAGGATGCGCTAGCCCTGCTACTCGGTTGTTTCGCCATAAGAAACAAGGACATTGGATACTGTCAAGGCTTTAACATTATTGCTGGCTATCTTCTACTCGCCATGCCGACTACTGAGCAAGCCTTCTGGGTCTTCTGCTTCCTCATCGAGAAAGTGTTGCCAGCATCATACTTCACAGCCGAACACGATTGGCAAGGTCCGCGTGCTGATACCATTGTACTGCGTCACTACATCCGCACGTTACTCCCTCGTCTGGGTACTCATCTCGATGAGCTCGACGTCCTGGATGAGCAGACAGTGCCGATCAATTGGTTCCTGACAGCCTTCGCTTCCACTCTGTCAGTAGAGGCACTGTTCCGTGTCTGGGATGTTGTACTAGGCATTCCTGGACAGAACCAGCAAGTCTTCCTTCTGCATGTAGCTATCGCACTTCTGAAGCTCAACGAAGACGAGTTGTTGAGATTGGATTCGGCTGCTGCAGTGTACGATTACATGGACCGAAAGATGGCACGAGGTGTCGTCACTATTGACGGATTGATCCAAGCATCTTCGCGTCTTGGACCAATTGTCACGGCAAAGAGTGTGGAGAAGAGGAGAGCCGAAGCGGCTAAGACGTTGTAGGCGCTGCTCGACGACGGTTACTGTTGAGGTCTCTGAGCGAGGTTGTTTGCCAGAGAAGATGGAGGTTGCATTTCGCTGCTTTTGCTGTTACTTTTTTATTCGCTAGATACCCCCCTGTCCTCCCATTTTCGGATCAAAAATGCTATATTGTTCGTTTCTTGCTTCTTGAGTGTCTCGCAGCGAGCCATTGCAAAGTGCATGGATTTTTTTGGAAGACGATAATATGACACTCGGCCAGGACGGGTACACCATAAGAATTAATGTCTGAGACAAGCGGAAGAATGATCTACAAGTTCTGGTATCTTTTACAACAAAATGAAATCAAGGAGTAGGAACAGCCGCGGCGGCGGGTGCTTCGGTGCCGCTTCCCACGCCGGGTGCTACGACAGGAGGCATGAAGAGAGGAAGATATGCGACTGCGGTTGACATGACTATCTCCAATATTAGCAAGAAGATGACGAGAGAAAGATCCAGAATTACTCACGAGCCATGCCGACGGTCATGTATCCGGGTGTCGAGCCGTTCTTTGCGGACTCGGGGGTCTCTGAGAGCCAGTTCTGAACAGCGAAGATAACAGCAACCCATCCAATCATCCTGAAGAGAGGCCCACGTTAGTGTCATATTCACTTCGAGGAGAATTTCTTTCAGATTGATGTTGTCGGCAATCCTTACTTGTTTCTGGTGAAGATCTGGCCTCTTGTCAGTCGAGTCATGTGACTAGGTGATTGAAAAGTGTACTCACAGCGGCCATGGGAAGAGTGCTTCCGAAGACAGCTATAGTTACGCAAGTCAGATGACTTTTTGCATGTTTGTAATTCGGTTATATGTACCAGTGACATCGCCATCACTCTTTGCGCTGGCTGGTTCAGCATAGGGGACGACTGTCGCGTGGTCAGTTTTGAATCCGCAGATGATGATGAAGATGGATCGAACCGAGGTCGCCTCTGCGCATGTCCTTCTTTGAAACCATTATGAATGTAGAATTGGATGGAGGAATATATCAGAGCGACACTATTCACATTCAGAGAGGTCGGCGATGGTGAGGTCTGGCTGTCGTCGGTCCTTCCCCAGCGGCAGATTGTCGGAGGTAATAGTTGGCTAGCGCCGATTGGTCAGAAACAGCAGCAGCGTCGTCACAGACAAAGAGACAAACGCGCATGGAAGGGAAAGAGCAGACAGTCGCTTTCAGCTTCTTTGTTACCTACCTCTCAATGCGTCTTCTGAGAACAAGAGAACAGCTAGCTACCTCATTCGGAAGATAATAATCTCCACAAGAAAAAAACCGCAAGGTGAAAATCGTGGTCATCGATCACTCAGCGGGATTCCCTTGAGCTTCCGCCGACTTTTGGCGCCTTGACCACTTGAGTCTTTCATCGTCGTCAACCAGTTGCTGCACATCACCGCTCTGCCTTCTGCGCTGCTGCCATCCTCTCGCAACCTGGCTCCCTTAACGCGTCAAACTCCTCGACAAGCAGCGCACCTTTGTTGGCCGTAGTACGTCAGTTGAAATTGACGTGCGGCGACCATCCCCATCTCGTCAACCGCCGGCATGATGAACCATCATCTGCCGGCAGGGCCATCGCATATTCCGCAAACCGCTCTGCCTGCTCACTCTTCTCCCATGCAACAACACCACAATCAATCGCGCCGCCAGCAGGAATACCACCACCAGTTCCACCAGCAACAGGTTGCCCACAACCCTTACGCCCAGCAGTATGCTCACCACCCGGGCGCCCAGGCCTACTACGGCCATCCCGGCGCGCACATGGGCTACGCTCCGCAACAGCGTTGGATGCCCCCGGCTTATGGCTACCCAATGCACCAACACCATCAGCATCAGTACCAGCAACATCAACAGCCGCAGTATCCTCCGCGCTCGCCTGTAGTCGTTAGCTCGCAACCGCAGATGGCTGGCATGCCTCAGCCCGTCACGCGACAGACGAGCATGCCCTACATGGCCCCTCCTGCGCCCGCTCCGTCTCAATCGCCCCTGCATCAGCTTCCCGTTGCTCAATCGCCTCTGTACCATGCTCCGCCGACGCCCGCCACTTCGATTCCCCAGTCCTTGCCTTCGCCTCGTCCGGCCTCGGTACAGACCTCAACACCATCTCTTCCCGCTTCACGCAGGTCGTCCGCCGCTCAGCCTCTGCCTGCCATACGCCGCATGCCTTTCTACCCTGACGTAAGTTCTCTAATCTGTCATCCTTCCCGCTCACTGCTCACCCCGCGTAGCTACCCTGGTACTCGGTCACCGACGAACCCTTTCCTGCGAAGGCATCCAAGCGTAGAAGGAAGAGACAGGATCTGACAGCCAGTAACGATGCCGTTACTTTGCCATCACGAGGTGGCGCTCCTGCGACCGAAGCTGCCGCCGATGTTGACCAATCTGACGTTTCGACTGTGGCCGCCCCTTCCCAGCTTCCGTCGGCTCAAGAAACTCCCGCAACATCTCAAGCTCCATCTGAAGCCGATGTGAGCGTAGCTGCTCCTTCGCCAGCTCCCGCAGAATCTTCCAAACCTGCAGCCCCTCAGGGCCAGGCCAAGAAAGATGCAAGACCGGCTATTCCTATCGTACCTGCTGTTCCCGCCGCCAGACCTAAGACCGCCTCGTCTGAGACTGTACCCACTCCTGCCAGCACCACTGAGCAATCCGCATCTGCCAATGCTCAAGCTGACGCACCCGCCGAAGGAAACCCTGCTGAGCCTACCACTCCCGCACCTAAGGCTGCACCGAAGTCATGGGCAGATCTGATGCGCTCGAAGAACTCAGCAGCAGCTGCTGCCGCGACTGCGTCTACAGCTGCAGTGAATGGTGCCTCTCCGACTAATGGTGCACCTCCCTCAAGAGCCAGCACCCTTGCTGGCGCTCTCAAGCAGTTCAATGTTGATGACAATGACAAGATTGCCTTTTTGGAGCCCAGGGGACTTGTAAATACTGGTAACATGTGCTATATGAATTCGGTACGTTGCGTTTCAAATCCTGATATAGGGAGCCTTACTAATCTCTTCAGATTCTTCAAATACTTGTATACTGTATGCCTTTTTACAACTTCCTGGATCAGGTCAGCAAGAGAGCTGCTCATTCTTTCAAGAGTGATACTCCCCTTGTCGACGCTATGTAAGTTTGGTCTGCCTGGATCACAGGGAATGATACTGACTATCGTAGGATTATGTTCATGAGAGAGTTCAAGACGATTGACAGCGCAGAGTCTGCTGAGAAGCTTCGCATGCGCCTCAAGGACCAAGAATT
Organism: Aureobasidium lini; assembly: GCA_022813425.1. Lineage (NCBI taxonomy): Eukaryota > Fungi > Ascomycota > Dothideomycetes > Dothideales > Saccotheciaceae > Aureobasidium > Aureobasidium lini. Next base: position 428,768 of record JAKLML010000009.1, on the reverse strand, counting down.
GGAACAGTACGGTGATTCCATTACGCCCGAATATGTTTACGATACGATCAAGCAGCTGCCTCGCTTTTCATCGATGAGACGTGGTCACCAGCAAGATGCCGAGGAGTTCCTTGGTTTCTTGCTTGATGGTATTCACGATGAGTGTATGACTGTGATGCGCAAGGCCGGAGTGGATTCAGATGAATCCGCGCAGCCCGCCTCGCCTTCTGGCAACCCTTCAGGAGCTAACACTGATGCTGGCTGGCTCGAGGTCGGCCCCAAGCAGAAACAATCTGTCACCCGTCAGAGTGGCGAGTCCTTGCCTACTCCTATCACTCGCATTTTTGGAGGATCCCTTCGCTCGGAGCTTCGTGTTCCTGGCCTGAAGAACTCAGTCACCATGGAACCCTACCAGCCTTTGCAATTGGACATCGGTGCTCCGGACGTCAACAACATCATCCAAGCATTGAAGGCCATCACAAAGCCGGAGACTTTGACTGGAGACTTTGGCTCGCCTCGTGGTCCTGGCACGACTGCTGTCAAGCAAGTCTTCATTGAGAGTTTGCCTCCCGTCCTGATTCTCCATTTGAAGCGCTTCCAGTACGACAACACTGGCGGTACACAGAAGATTTGGAAGAAGGTCGGTTACCCGCTCGAACTAGAGATTCCCAAGGATGTCTTCGCTCCTCAGAAGCGTGGTGGTTTGGCTGTTCAGGGTGGTGCTCCAAAGTACCGTCTGACCTCGGTTGTTTACCACCACGGTAAGAGTGCTGCTGGTGGTCACTACACTGTTGACATCCTACGTCAAGATGAGCGTGAATGGGTTCGCGTGGACGACACCATCATCCGCCGCATCCGCCCTGAGGATGTGGCAGAGGGTGGCTCTGAGGAAGATCCGAAGGTACTGGCACGCGCCCTCGAACAGCATAAGGCCGACCAGGATGCTTCAAAGCGCAACTTGTTCGAGGGTCTTGATGGCGATGATGACACGGACAGTGTTCGAAGCTGGAACGAGGTCAATGGCGCCAACAAGAAGCCTACATGGACATCTGCCGTCGCCAACGGCTCATCATCTGGCAAGCGCACGCCATTGGCCAAGGACAAGAGTAGCGTCAAGGACAACAAGGTTGCATACATCTTGTTGTACGAAAAGATGACGGGTTGAGAAGTGTTTCTCTCATCGAAACATTTCTGCAAAAGCTCGATCTTTGCAAGATCTGAGCAATGACCCAAGGCCCTTCGAGTGGGACGAGGAACCGACTGGCGAGGGTTTACTGGCTGCAGATCCGGTCAAGCATGGCACGGATCCAGCCTAATGTTTGCATTTGCATCAAAAGGCGGCGAAGGGAAAGAATGCAGACGAATTCATCACGCCTGGGGAGGTTTTATATTTTGGCCTAACGAAGCTATGAATGGGAGGACGAGTTGGGAGGAGGATGTGTCTGTAGCATAGAGAAGGGAGTGACAGGGGTTGAGTTGGCAAAGGTTGTATTGACAATGTGTGTCAACATGCGGTCGCTTCCGACCGTTCGGATAGATGGAGATGTTGATGTGTTGTGGTTGTGAATGAAAAAAAGGAAAACATTTTTCAATGATTGAATGTCTTCTGTGGTATGTGAAGTGTTGAGCAGTGTGAACGATGTCATGGACTATGTCGAGGCTTATCTGTGCTTGTCCTGTAGCATATGTCGTACGGCAGATTTCGTCATGGTCGGATGGCGATGCCAGTTGTCGCTTCTGTGTGAGTAGTATCGTCGACATCCTGCTGTAATTTACTTGTAGCTATGTTGCAGTTCTATTGCAGTTTTGTTGCATCTCCATCCTAATGTAATTCCCAATCTCACCGCCAGCTCATGTCACACCCATCTCGCCAACATCTCTTCTTCTCTAATCGACATCTCCCCGCTACCAAAACCATATTGCAAAAAACCAGAATCATACAATCTATCCCGCCTACTCTGCAATTCCAATCTTGCAACCCTAGTCATTTCGGGAATCTGAATCCACCGCTGGCATTCTGAAAGATATTTTCGATTCTCGACTTGCCTGTTTTGTTATCGCGGGAGGCTAGAGGGGAAATGTGGTTGATTTTTGGATGTGTAGGGGATATGGATAGGAGTGGAAGGGGTCTGGAGGAGAGAGATAGGGGACAGATATATATAGGTAGTATAAACTTTTAGGAAAAGAAAGTTGTAGAGATATTCAGTAGTAGATATTGTAGAGAAAGCTAGTAGTGGAAAGTGTTTTCCTACGGTGAAAAACGAGATTTGTAGTATAGAAATGTATTCTTTTATATGGCAGAGCCGTATGTACTTGTAGTAAGTGTGAGAAAAGAAAAAGAAATAGTAAGAAAATGGTTACGAAAATGGGGACGCCGAGAAAGGCAAATGTAACGCCTGTTTACGCACCCATGATAACTGCAGGTAATGTTTACTGTATATTTTTATGATTAATTGATCACGCTTTGTGTAGATTAGAATAGGCACGTCAGAAGAGAAGTAAAGAATTATCTGGTGGTGCAGAAGATGGAAGAAAAGAAAAAGAAATAGCAAAGAAATGTTGCAGAAATGGAAACGCCGAGGAAGGCTGACGCGAAGCCTGGTTTGACCTCACGTCCTGATTTCCATTTCCATGCGCACGAAAAATGGGTTCTTCTCTTACTACACATTTGCACGACATGATTGATGATATCTTTGCACGGTGAAAACAGTAAGTTTCGAGAGAAGTATTTTGATTTCTGATAGTGATACCGCGACCGGCCTTCCCGTTCCTTCATGTCGGCTGCGGGTGTGTTTGACTGGCGGTCTTTCTGGCCACTTTTGTGTGGCTTTTCGATCCTTTCTGCTAATCATTTCATTCCGTCTCGGTTCATTTTGAAAAGCGACCGTTGTTACGCTTTTGAGACAACCAAGCGGGCTTTGCAGGAGAACCGCCATTCTCATGGGACCGCTTACCGCGCTTTGCTTTGCTGTATGGAGAAGGGTTGCCGTCGCCATCGTCCATGTTGACGGGGAGAATGTCGAGACCTAGGCTTCTCGCGGCGCTGCGTGTGATAGGTGCTTTACTAGGCTCCTCATGATGGTCATTGACTAGAGCCAAGAGGGGGGTGGTCCTGTTTGATTGTCAGATCACGGCTTGAAGTATTGGTCTGTGGGAAAGGAACCTACTCGTCGTCGTTGTCGTCATCGTCATCAGGGGCCCCATGAGCGGTAGGGGCGGGTCTGTATGTCTGTCAGATACTGGCTGACCGCGTTTGTGCATGCAGGTGTACGTACCTTGTTCTGCCTCCGTTCAGTTCGGAAGGTCTGCTGGGTTCGACGGCAGCGGGAGTGGTCCTATGGCGGTGTCAGTATCGTGACCCGATGGTTTTCGTGTTCGAGGAGGTGATACTTTGGGCGACTTCCCACTGTGCCCTTGGGACGAGCGAAGATACTACAGATGTGTCAGTTCTCGGCTTGTCGAATTGTTGGGGAGAGATGGTCATACTTGACCTCGAACTTCTTGGGCATTGCGCGTCTGTAGTACTGTAAGTCTCGGGCTGAGATGTTTGTGTGTGGAAGTTTCGTGTACCTCTCCTTCTCTTTTCCTTTTCCCTTGTCGGGAACCTCGCTGAATCATGTCAGCAAACGAACATGGGAGTGAAAGAAGGTAGGGGTGAAAGCACGTGCGAGTCAAAGAATGTAGGAGTAAAAGGATGTGAGTGGAACTTACGTCTCAGACTGAGGGACACGCTGAGAGGCCGGGTTCTCAGGACGGATCACATCTTCGTCGTCTAAAGACGAGGAAGAACTGTCATGGTGGTCATCCTGAACTTAGTCACGTGCGTTAGTGAATCGTTAAAATCCAACATTTCCAAGGGTGAAGACACACTTTCGATGTCCAGGCGCTCTTCGATGCGCTTAATACGGTGTTCGAGTCTTTGAAATCTCCTATAGAGCCTCTTAAAGGCGGCGTTGATGGTGTTGTATAAAGATGGAGCCATGTTAAGTCAGAAAACAGACAAAAAAAAAGGCACTAGAAGAAATCGTGGTTGGCGTTGAAACGAACACAAAAGCGCGTCCCGACAGCGCTGTTCACATCACTCCTCTAGCGAGAGACGCTAGAGTGGCTCTTGGCTATGTTCACATCCCGTGATGTAGAGGATCTGGATATCAGCCAGCGTAGATAGCCGAGCGGGCAATGAGAGAAGAGAACGGAGTGGACAGAATGTGGTTTCACAGATCGCCAACCTTCTGTCCGCAACAGTGAGCCGGCACCCTATTATATGCAACATGCGACGGCAGCAGCACTCTACGCAAGTGCATGCAAGGCCATGGTGATTAGTATACTACCCTGTGACATAAAGCAGCAATCGCGAAATAGGAAGGCAGACATCAGAATCTCAAGTGGACAGTGGGCATTCTCGTTCTCATAATTCGTATTTTCCTCCGTGAGCTATGGCATGACACCATTCTTTATCTACTTCTGCCATTTATTTGTGGTGCATACCCTGCATTCCCTGCCTTACGAATCTCCTCGCTTCATCATATTCGTCTGTCTGCATAACACACTTCCACAACTACGTTCTAGCATCCACTCTTGATCTTCTCATTTTTGACCACCTCGCTTTGTCAGTCTCGAGTCGCGATTGATCTCTTTTTTGGTAGGCAACCCGAATCCGGTCTGGCGAGGCGTCTGTTTGCGGACTCTGCCACTCTGACTATATCTTGTCAGTAAACAACACACTCGTGCCAAGCATTCAGCATACGGTACCTGATGTTGGGAAGCTCGTCGGCTTTAGGGACACTTTCACCGGGCTGAGAATCCTGAGGGCTTTGATGGCGTCGGGAACGAGCTCGAGGAGGTGGCATCGAAGCCGCCTGTTGTGGGCGGAGCGGAGGCATGGAGTCCAGACCATCTGAGGTGGATTCGGCATCTCTCTTGTCGAACGGAGATTCTGAGCGCGAGGGTTCCTCAGCAATAGGAGTTGCCTCGCGTGAACGAGCCAACGTTTCTCTCCTGTTCTCTTCGATCTGGGTCGCGGAGTCTCTCATCTGGAAGCCTGGTGCAGTACCACCCGCTTGCTCGAACCCTGGATTGTCAGCGCGCTTTCGCTTCTTTCCGAGCGCTGATCTATCAGCTGGGCGGCCCGATCTAGGTCGCGGGTAGGGTGCGGAGACGTGCTTAGAGATTGGAGACGTCTGGTATGGAGCGAATGTAGGTTGAGAAGATTGAGAACCCTGAGCGAGCGCCGCCTGATAAGTGGTAGAATGAGTTGCAATAGCGAAGGCTTCATCGGCACTGGGGGTGGCCTGCGCAGGAGTAATATGACCATCGTCGCCAGCGTGGTGGTAGGGCGATCTGTCGTCTGGCCCGATAGAAGAGGCGCCGTCGGTCGTAGGTGCCACAGTTAGCCGGGCCTCAATGGCTTGTAGACGGACTGAGAAATCCTCTGATTGAGCCCCGAGAGCTCTAACGGCCTCGAGGATCTGGACGAGGATAGGTACATCGAAGACGACTGAGATCTTTGTTGGATCAGCCATGACGCCGGCGCCTTAGGAAGGAAAGAAGGAAGAGGAAGAGAGATGAACAGATAATGAACGTGATGTTGAGTGGTAAGGAAAGTGCGACCAAGAGACAGTGTTGGAGTGAGCTTGAATACCTGAGAAGCGAAGCGAGCTTGAATGTTTTGAAAGTGAAGCGGGACGCGCGTTGTCTCAATTAGGTAGGCAGAGTTGACATGTGACTTTACTTGTGTTGTTGGACAGTCTAAGGCAGGTGCGTTTCTAGCCTTCCTATGTGCTGAACTCTGTCGCGCGTACAGCTGTAGAAATGCACGGTTCTTGCCATCCAGAAGAAGTCTTCACTGAGAGCGCAATAGATATTGCTTCTCTGTGCATTGCTACAACTCGGATAACTCAGGACTGGTCGTACATCGAGAGAAGTGAACGATATCTTCGATACGAATGATTCCGAAGTGGGCCATTCTTGTTGCAGAGCTGAGCTTCTGAAAAGAACTTGAGAAAAAGCGTGCGAATAAAGGGAAAGGTAGACGAGCAGATGAGAGAAAGAAGAATGATATTGCTACAAGAAGTGGTATAAAAGTAGAGTACATACGGGCGTGATGGTTTGACGCGCGAGGCTGGCAACGGTTCGGCGACCAGATAACACCCAGGATCGACTGCTGAGGTCATTGCTTACCACTGCTGGACAGTGAAGTCCAGGTCTTATGATCTGTGAACCTGGAAGGAGCATCTATCGGTTGTGGCTGTGGCTTGTCTTGGGTCGCAGACGTCCCTATGCAGCCCAGAAACAGCAAGCATGGATGCGAGGCAGCCATGGGCTCAGAGGGAGCTGCATAGTCTTATGAACGAGCGGCATGTTGTCTGGGCAAGATGAAAGGCTTGCGGTAGGCGTTGGCGAAAGCCTGGTTGGCAATGGGCGAATTGCCTTCTGTGCGAATTGTTGTACCGATGGACATGAAGAATCTGAGTACTGTCTCAGCGTATGTTGGAAGGTAGCGATCGAGAGGAAGCGTACCCAAAAGTGGCGGCAGAACCAGCCATGTACTGGCCGAGCGTTCTCAACATTCCATTGGGGCCAGGGCCGAATCTGATGATGTTTGTTGCGCCGAAGATGAAACCGATGATGAGACCGACACCTGTCGGGGGTGGTGAGTGGCGGAGTGGGAGAAGATCAAGGGGAACGAGACGTACTGCCGCCCATCATGGCACCCATCTTGACTAGAAAGCGTCAGTATGTCATGAGGCAGGAAGACGGGGAATGGTCGAGTTACGTTTGTCAAAAGTAGAAGGGCCATGGGCACCAGCGGGCATCGCGCTTGCAGGAACAGGCATATTGACGAGTCGAGATGATCCAAAGAGTGACAAGTTACGAATAATCGATGCTTCCAGTCTTCGGTATGCGCAGAGCTACGAGCAACCGATGTGGAGAAATGCTTGGCAGTCACGTGTGAGAAGGACAATGACGGACTGCGGTGGCTGACAGAGAGTTTAGCTCCACTTTGGCCCGAGATGCAGCGGGAAACACAAGGCACAGTCGCTCTTTCCGTAGGGATCCTGCTTGTTTGTTGTGACCCGACTTCTCTCTCTCTCGCAAACCATTCTCTTCTCTGTTTATGAGTTTGCGCATCTTTGACGGCAGCAGTCCGACGGCCCAGTTATCTAGTCAACGGCACGGGTCGAGATAACATCGCAAAAGGCCGTTTGGACTTTCTTGCTCGCACCTTGGGTTGCAGTCTGTGCACTTGGCTTCTCTGACGCTCGACGTGCTCCCTTTCTTGCCTGCATATTATTGTTTCGCTCGAGTCCTGCTTCTTTCACTCCTGCTTGCTGTTTCTGCTCCTGTTCCTGTTCATGCCCGAGACACGTCGACTGCTCTGGACATGATCGACAAACGACAAGGCTGATCTACCACGACCTCCAGTCTGACCAACTCTCCGCACTCACACGCGAGCAACCAAGGCCCGGCGCTTTCCCCGTCCACCAAAGCCATCCCCAAAACTGGCAGCAGCAAATGACTGCAGTCGCGCCCCCTGTTCAATTCCAGACGCCCCAAGGCTCCGTCCGCTCCGGCGCAACATGGACTAACCCATCTCCCGCAATGAGCCAGGACGACATGAGCAGGATGTTCATGCCCGGTCCCCGCAAGAGCGCCCAGCGCTCAAACTCGCAATCCTCCCTCACATCCGCCTCGTCATCTTCTTCTTCAACCATCTCGGCCGCTTCCTCGTCTCAATCCCAGCCTTCCCCCAATAATCAAGACCCCACCACATGGACAACTCGCAAGAAGAGCTCACGAGGCATCTGGCCGTCTGGTAAAGCTGAACCTACCGCCGGCCTGTCCACCACTCGCCCTCAACCCGTTTCATCCACGTCGTCTGGCCCGTCTGCTGCGTCCGCCATCTCTGCGCTACATGGTCCAATGCTTCCTTCACAACAACAGCAACAACAACAACAACAACAAATGTCGACCGCTCAAAATGGCGGCTCACTTCGAGGAGGCCAGCCCCCTTCTGATACTCCCGCCATCCTCCACCTCTCCCCCATGAACGGCACCTTCGAGCGCAAAACTATCAGTGTCCCCTTCTACCCCGACGTCCTGCGCATCGGCCGTCAAACCAACGCCAAAACAGCCCCGACCCCTGCCAACGGCTTCTTCGACTCCAAAGTCCTCTCACGTCAGCATGCCGAAATCTACGCCGAACGCAATGGAAGGATCTACATCAGAGACGTCAAGTCCTCCAACGGTACCTTCGTCAATGGTCAGAGGCTATCACCCGAGAACAAGGAGTCAGACCCACACGAACTGCGTGAGCAAGATGTCCTCGAACTCGGAATCGATATCGTCAGCGAGGACCAAAAGACGATTGTCCACCACAAGGTTGCTGCTCGTGTTGAACACGCTGGAATCTACACACAAGGTACTGAGCTGAACTTTGGAGAAATGGACCCTTCCCACCAGATGAAACGCAGCAACAGTCAGTCTTCGCAACAAAGTGCAAAGGCCAATGCCATGGCTGCTGTCATGGCTGCCAGAGACTCGGGTGCCATGCAACAACCGCAATGGACACGCGCGTGGCCGTCCACCGTGACTACCGAAACCATCGTCAAACGTCTGAATCGCGAGCTGAGCCTTGCTAAGAAACAATCTTCGGATCTCGCCCGCAGCAAGTCTTGCCTCGAAGGTCTGCTGGCCGCCGACGACAAGACTAAGCAAGACAAGTCAACTAGACCTTCACCTGGCAAGCAGCAAAAGTCCGATTCGAAGCCGCCAGTCATGTTCGAACCCCCGGCTCCTCCACCACAGGCGCCACTACCTGAGAAGCCAGACGTCGCAAAGGCTCTAGCTGATCCTGCCATCCAACCGCTTCTCATGCGCTCAGAAACGGCTCGTCCAATCTTGGCACCCAACGGCTCTCCTACCCGGGCTGATCATTCACAAGCTCTTCTCATTCTGACGCATGAGCTGAAGCTTGCCAAGGACCAAATCCCCAGCCTTGTGGATCGCGTCAAGGGGTTGGAAGAGCAACTCAAACAGGAAAGAAACGCTCGTGAAAGCGCCGAGGAAAGGGCTTCTCTGCTTGAGTCATCTCAGAAAACTTCTGAAGATCAAGAAGATGCCTCTTCGAATGCCCAGCAAGACGAGTCTCCGAAGGACGAGCCAGTCCAAGATGATACTCCCAACCTTCAATCACAGCTCGACAGGCTTCGTGCTGCCATGGATGACATGAAGACTCAAATGGAAGCATACCGTCGCCGCGCAGAGACTGCCGAAGCGCAGCGTGACGATGCTCATCAGTCTCTCGCTGAGATGGTTGAGCAGAAGCGCAAGGAGAATGCTGAAATCCAACGCCAGCAAGAGACTTTGTCCACTGCTCAAAACTCGAACTCCGAATCAGATCCCTCGGCATCGAACGGCCACGCCTCTGCTCCCTTCGCCGAGGGCAGCTTATACAGTCTGCTATCAGAAGCCGGCATCAATGCAAATGCAGCTTTATCATCTGAGCAAGCCGCCTCGATTCAAAGACTGCTTGCCAGAAAGATGCCTCTTACGCAACATGACGCTTCTAGCGATTCTTCCGACAAGCTCAAGGAACAGATCACCCATCACGGTCTGCCCCTCGGGTCTGGCTTCATTGTGGTTGTTGTTGGCATGGCTCTCATGCATTACTTGGATGGCTGGGAGAAACTGCACAGGTGAAGTTAACTTGAACTCACCTACACTTTTCCCATCCTCACAAGCATGGACAATCACATTGCATCATGCTGTCACTTCGCCCAATTCATGTCGTGGTTCAAATGCAAGGAAAACCTTTCATCCACTGACATTGGGCACACAAGCAGTCTCGGCGTTCGAATCCAAATCTTCCTGTTCCCAAACCTCACCAGCATCCGACCCAAGGACCTGTTCCTCGGAGTGTGCGAGCACGCATGGAGACAGGCACATTCGAGACGCAGATTCCACGCATGATTACCAAATTTCGCCCGAACGCTGCAAAAGCGGCCATACATGAACCGTCGGGCGACCCCATTTATAACGACAAGAAAACGTTCACGACCCCATTTTTCTATGTTTTTCTTCCCTGTTTGGAACTGGTCAAAAAGAGGAAAGGCACCTCCGTTGGAAAGGATGAACAAGAAAGGAGGAATGTACTCACAAAAAGAACATCGAGACCTCATACACATTCTCAACCCTCGCTGGATTGATCTCTTTTGTTGTGGATAAGAAAGCATTGTTTGCATTTCTGGAGGGAACAAGGAGAAGCACAACCTACGGTATCAGGAATGGATGGCTGGCGTAAGGCAAGACGAGGCAAGGCATCATTCGCTTTTCATCTCTCACCACGTAGCGCTTCCCTTAGTCTCTCGTTTGGGTATTGGTGAATTAGGTCGTTTTGGATCCATGGCAGTGCGATACCTAACCTTCTCTTACATCTTTCTACTCTTTCAATTCTACTTGTGCATACCTTCCATACTCTTCACTTGCCTCTTTTCCTCTTTCGATGTGAACACTGAGTGATCTGAACACCGGCTTTGGGCGATGCACTATCAAGAATCCACGATCCCGTTGTCCGTTGGTTTAGCAATCACGACTGTGCCCACCCGAAATTTGGTGGACCATGTTCGACGTCAGCAAGAGAGCGATATTGTGTTTTGACCGCATCTCTTGCTTCTGCTATGTGGGGTATAAGAGCAGTAGGGTTTATACAAATACGGCACCAAGCTTCCATCTTGTCTAAGTGGACTCTCTCTCCACTTGTTTGGATGCAGCATATCTCGGCCAGGGTTGCACTCCTGACCAGATGGAAATTACCACTTTATGGTCTTCGAGCTGCATGATGAAGATCTGTTGGTTCTCGGGTTCTCATGAGGTAGTGAAGAGGGTTTATCAAGCGTTACTAGCCTGTAGGGAATGTCATTGTCGGTGATGCGTGGTAGAAGAGCAAAACTTGTGTCTTAAAATGTCAAATCGTGAGAGGTGACGTTGAAACAGAAGCATGACCGAACATCACACACTTTCTCGTTGACAGAAGGTATAGGTGTTGAAATCCTTACGAGACAAGGGAAGCTTGTTGTTCAAGTGATTCTTATCAGTCGATTGATACGTACCATTCAGACTTACATGAACTGCTCTTCATACTTTGTGTTCCATGGGGGACCGAAATACACAAGGGCTGTGATTATCAAAGAGAGAGGTATTTTTGGTTGGCGATTATCCAGCTCTGTTGCTCAGCGAGTCTTGCGATGCTCAGGCATATGGGAAGCCTCATGATCCACATGCACAAAAGCCCTACAGATGCCCTCCACCGTCTCTAACTTATCCTGCAATTCCTGCGAAACGTCATGCACCTCTCTCAAACTCCTCTCTGGCGCCATGACGATGTCTACCTCTACGACCAACTCTTCTCCCCAATGATAGGCATGCACTGTATCCACTTTCAAGATCAAATCTGAATGACGGATTGTGAGGAAGACAATTTCCTGAATGAATTGGGGAGAAGCGCCTAATCCGCAGAGTTCGAGGAATTCAGACCGTATAGTGGAGATCCAGGTGATGATGATGACGGAAGCGATGAGTAAAGCTCCTGCAGGGTCAACCCACCATTTGAGCTTCGCACCAGCGGCGGAAGTGAAGATGGCGAAACCGTATTCGAAGCAGTCGTTGCGATCATCCTCCCACAGCATTTCCAGTTGCGAGCTGTGTTTGCGGAAAGTAAAGCAGTAGGCGGCCAGGAAGAGTTTGATGCTGAAGCCACAGGCTGCAGCTACGATGGCGGGGATGGCGAATCTGCCAAGGTCGTGGTGGGTGCTGGCTAAAGCGCGAATGGATTCGACGACCAAGACCAGAGATACAGCTGTAAGGGCGAAGGCGAAACAGATGTTGCCAGCGTTTCCTAGGCGTTCTGCTCCTGCTGGCCATCAAGGTGAATCGCTCAATTTCTTGGCTTTACGGTGGAGGTAGTCAAGACCGATGTTACTGATGGCCTCGCAGCAACTTTCTGCCATGGTGACGAAGAGGGAGAGTGAGAGTGTCGTAACAGCCGCATAGATTTGCAGTCCTGCGACAAGGATGGTGCCATGAATGGAGAGGAAGATGGCGAGCTTAATGTGAAAGCCCAAACTATCTCGTTCTCGACTATCTATAATTCGGGTTGCCGTGGGGTCTTCTGCTACTTGAACAAGACGCTTGATGTGCAGATTCTGTGTTGTATGGTAGAGCTGTGTCCGGCGTGTTCTCCGGTGGATCAGTCTGCTGAGTGGTGAAAGATCCGGCGCGTCCACGATCGAGTTCTGCAGTCGCTCGAGCTCGATATCGCCTGCGGGTGGAATAGTGCTGTCCATGCTGTAGGGGAATGTAATGTTCAAAGGACAAACAATGGTCTCCAATTGTTGATAATATGTCCTACAACGCCGAGCTCACAGGACCTACGTCATACTAGAAACCAAGTATTACCATTAGCCAGCGCACCATTCGAGTGAACGACAAATCTAGTCTACATAGACTTATTGCATACCTAATTTGCTGATCAAGTATATCTAGCCTATAGCTACGTCAGCCTTCGCATAGGTCGAAATTGCTGAAGACATAGAATAGAAACTTGCATAATCCCAATTCAGGAGGAATGAGCAACGGACAAATCCTACGCTGAATGTAAGCCTAAGAGGGCCGAACGCATGGAACTCCTAAGGCAGATGGAGCAAAATCTTCGTTAACCCTCTGACCAACAATAGGAACGTGATTTTGCGGAATCAGCAGAATCATTCTCTACAAGGACCTATGTAATCAATCTTCAGCACGACAAGGCCTTCGCGAGTGACGCAGTACATCTCCAACCATTTCTCCATCACAAGCTCAAACGAAGGCCGATCTCTAAGCATCGAACATACCAGGCCGCTACCCAGCATAAGCACCGGCCTAGCAAAACATCCTCAGGCCCTTCACCCAGTGCAAAAAGCTACCGTGAGTGAGCAGCAAAAATGCAAAACATACAGCAGCAGGGATTCCCACGTGGTCACCCACCGTAGTACTAATCTGCCGTTCAACTGCTTATGTATGGCAGAGCGGACGGGATGCCCAGTTTTCAGCTGACTGTGGCCGTATGTGCTAGATCTGTCGGTTTTGACCAAAATGTACACATTTTCTTGGTATGGCAGAAGCAGTACAGTGGTAGACGAATGAAACACAGCCCACACAAAGACGGTAGGCACTTGGACGTGCTCGCTCGGCATGCTGGAGTTATCTGGGTACATCTTACATTCTGGTATCTCCTGCGACAATCAGCGTGCTATGGTGCGATTGCGTGGCGTGCGATTGCACGACCTCGGCCGAGTCCTGGATACCGAGGTCGATGAAGAAATGGATGTATCGAAGTCGAAATTTTCCGCCGCGAGATTAGCTCGACCCTCGAGCCTTGAGGTTCGCCAGCCATAAGCTATACCTTACCGAGAAAATAAGTCCTGCCCCGTCGGAGACCTCTGCAACTGCGTTTCCTTGTCATATCCTTTATCGGCCGATGGAGGGTTAAAGGTGAGGTAGAAGCGGCTATAGGCGGCTCGCGGAAAGTGGGGAAGAGACAAGAAAGCAAATGCCGTCAAAACTCTCGAGGTTCAGTGCATGGTCTCAATTGGTCAGGCGAAACGTAGCAGCATCCATCAAAGTGGTGGAGAGCATCAAGAGCGCACCGTGGCAGTGCTTTTCGGGTAGAACTCCGTGTCACTGGTCTTTGTCATGGAATCTGGGATATCCGGCACGCTGCGAGGTCGGAGATTCATGGTCTGGTCCAAGATTGATAATACAAGTGATTGCGAGATCGACGCTTTGAACAAGGCTTCATGAGTCGAGGTCGAAAAGATAGTCAAGAGTTTGGAGGCAGATACCCGGTCCGTACGGCCGGTCTGTTCAAAAGATAGCCCAGAGTTTGTGATGCAAAATGTGGAGTAAGATGTGTATCTTTGAGACGCCGATGAAAGAACAACAAAGGGCACGCCGCCACGAAGTCTGGAGATAAGTTACAGTCGATAGATACCTGCTCCTTCAGGGAGGTGAGCAAGCACGTGGGCTTGGTACGGATAAGGCGGCCAAGGAGATACGGTATGTATAGATGCGACACCTCGCTTTATCTCAATGCAGATGAAAGGGGATATGAGATTGGGAGAGGGAGTGCGTGCGCATTTGATCGGGCGCGAGTTCATGTTCAATTAAAGTCCAAGGCAGATGTTTTGAAAGCGTTGAGTGAAGCACGACATGCAAATCTGAGACTTGCTGCAAGGAGAAGAAGGCACGAGGAAGGATGATGCATACGCAGAGCGCGAAGGCCGGCGGGCACTAAACAACAAAGGGCAATTGATGCAAAAGTGCGGAGAAAGAGGCAGGAACAGAGATGCAAGATGCGGAAAAGCAAAACTCTCGGCATTTGCAATTCGACGCCGAGACAGGTCCGCCTACGACGGGTATTACGAGAGCAAAAGGACTCACGCCAGTCTCCAGAGCGATGATGGAAGAAGCAAACAAGATGGTGAGAGTAGTGATCAGTGAAGGTTTGACAGGGCCGTTTCGAGGCTGAAAGCACACAAAGAAAGATGGTGCTTTCTCCACCGGGAGAAGCTGGGCCGAGATAGTGTTGCAGATTCGTCGCTGTAGGAATGGACGCATTGGGAGATTGGAAGAGTCAGGTCATGTCTGGAGACGACGGGACTTTGGGCCTAGAAAATGTTTGCTGATTTGATCGGAAAAAGGCAGGCGCGCCGGTGGCTTGCGCAGCCAATGAAAATGCGGTAGAAGCAGGGTAAAAGTGACGAAGTTGGTTTACATACGGTGAAGCTTGAAGGAAAGATGCGGAGTGTTTCGCTAGACAGCGCCAGGGCCGATACGGTTGATCGGGAATGACATATCAGGCTATCAGGCTATCACCTGCTCTGGACCATCTTGCACAATCTCACCCTCTTTCTCATGTGCGACGTGTGCCTGTGACTGAGTGAGCATCAAGCATGTCGTGTCGCACCATCCAGGCCAACTCTTGCTTTCACCACAACAATAACCACGCCGCCGTCATCGTTATCACCATGGCTTCGTCCCTCTGAGGCGTCGTTATGAGCCCTCGGGAAATGTGCAACCACGACGCACCAGTGCCATGATAAGTCAACCAACAGCGGGCACGCAAGTTCCTGGCCCTCGCCCTCTGAACCGCCCTGCTCTCCCTTCCAAGCTCAGCAACGTCAACCTGCACACCCAACATGACATACCCGACGTCGACGAGGCAAACCACTCGGCCTACACGGCAAACGGCATGCTTCAATACGGCGGCCACTCAGCCAACACTCCCGACGAACCCAAGCAACATATTCCGCCACGCCTCCTCTCGCAGCCTACAACATCACTGCCCCTACCTCGCCGCCCTCAATCCTTGACCTTGACCGCTCCAGGCCAATCTCGCCCGCAATTACCGAAGCCCTCCCCCACACCCGTCCTGGATCCTTCAACAAGAGCCAACGGCCTACAACCACCCGCAGTGGCCACCAAACTCCCTAAAGAGAAGGCCGCCGACTTTTTCCCGTGGACGAACATCGAAGGCAAGCACCCGGAAGATGTGCTGAACGAGCACCTCATCAAGTCTGGATACAGCGACAAGCCCGCCGGCGCTTCACAAACCGAATCAAACATCGCTCGCCCTCACCTGTGGCCCAGCTTGAAGAACAAGAATGGTCTGGGCGTATTGTCTGCCCTCTTCGTCCAAGTGCTGGACAAGAGGGCTTCGATGCGTCTCTGCACCGCCCCTTCCACCTTCAAGCCGCCGCCGAGGGTTACTTTGACCGACACTAAGAGAGAAGCATGGCTCAAGGACCTCGCCAACCCCGATGTGCCATTGCGAAGGTTAAGTAGGACCATCCCCCACGGCATCAGAGGTAAAGTGCTCCTCGATCATTGTATTACCAAGGACATTCCCATCGCCAGAGCCGTGTGGCTTTCCAAGTGTGTCGGCGCCAACGAAATCCGTGCTTTCAAGAGAAAAGGTGTCTCTGGCCCTGCTGCCTTGGCTGGTGAACTGAAGTGGATCAAAGAATGGACTGTCTTTGTCGAGCAGTTCGTCGACAGCATCATTTCTAGCTGCGGCCAACCAGGATGGTCGCAAAAAATGAACTATGCTGTCCGCTTGGGCACTCATTTCTACGCTGAGCATCTCCTCGACGAAGAGCATTACATGGACTGGATTCTTACTTCTCTCAAGCAAAGCTCTTCCGAAAGACTACCCGTCTGGATTCTACTCACTCAGATCTACTGGAAACATCTCATCTCCCACCGAAAACGAGGTCACCGTCTTGCCGAAGCTCTCCTTAGTCACGCCAGATCTTTATCCAGCACGCCTTATGGCATCAATCTACAGCTCGTCACACGCTTGAACCAGCTGATCAGTGTCCTGGCCGTCAACCACAGAGGATGTCTAGTCTTACCCAAATCTTGGAACGATTACAAAACCTACTTTGCTTCTGTCAAGCCGAGCGGTCGAATCAATATGGAGGCTGATGGCTTGGCCAATGTCACTAGACGGAACAATCGCTTGTCAGGTCCAACCCCTCAGGCAACCTCGAGGACTTCCAGACTTCGGCTGTTGGACATCTTGGATTCTGTCGGCCTGGACGTTCAAATTGACAGGATTGCCACTCAATGCGAGTCACTTGGACTTGATACACGGTTCGTGTTGGTCACAGTGCTTGAGTGGGCAACCTCCAAACATCGTTCTGGTATTTCTCGTGTCTATCTCGCTGCACAGCTGATACGCTTCTGGAGTTTTGCTGGCTTCAGTGCAGACGATGCTGTGTTGACCATGCTCGAGAAGGCTAGACACAACAATACCGTGGAGCCTCGCCTGATCTACAAACTCGTCTCAGCCTTGGCACGATCTGGCCACTTTTCGGTTGGCAGATACCTCCAATGGCTCATCTCTATGGGTGTTCTCTCTGGCTCCAGTGCTGCCGCGAATGAGGCTCAGCTCCTCCTAGAGTTACCGACTGCCTACCTTTCTTCACACATCGTCAACTTGAGGCGCACACTCCTAAATCGAGTTGGTTATCACGCCGATGCGGAGTCACGAGAGATCGAGAACTACAAGACCGTCTTGTCTCAACACCTTGGTGGCATGTCCTTGCCTAGCCCTGGCGTACCATCACATGAGCCTGCTCTCACCAGCAAGCCTGTTGGCGCTGTCAAGATGGCAGTCGCACAATGGCTCTGTGAGAGAGTGATATCACCAAGCTTTGATTCGATCAGTGAAACCAGCTTCAACGGCAACCTCGCCGCCTTCTGCTTGGTGCGCCATACATTGGAGCAATTTGAAGACTTCCCGAGCTTGGCCAAAGTCATCGCTGCAGCATCCAACGGTAGGAACCCACAAATATTGGCCGCTACTGCAGACACTGTCAACTTAAATATTGAAATATTCGCCACGATGGGTTTTCTGCCAGCACTGGTCTCTCAAATCTACCAACAGCAACGTCGGCTACGTTCAAGGCAGCCTTTGGACCGCACTTTCCTCTTATCATTGTCAGGATTGGTCCGTCGCGTGCCGGCCGGTGCGATGTATGGAAAGACCATTGATAGCGAGCTTGCAATGTGCGAAATCCAAAGCTCTACCGTCGCATGCTCGCCGGCATCAGACAGCATGGCAATTTCTCATTCTGGAAGCCTTGAATCTGATAACGATATCGATCGAGTGCTCACCAGCGGCAATACTATGGAGGAGCAGCTCATGATGCGCATGTTCACCACAGTTGCGGATCGCAGCGTCAAGATGGGATCTCAAGGGCTGTCCCGCGCTAGCACCTGGTTTGCACAACTGCGGTCGTTCGATCAGACAACGTTCGAGCAATTGGTCCAGAGGCTCGTAGTCCGGATGGCTGAGACCGTCGCCCCATACGAAGCTGTAGAAAGCGTTGTTACCTCGTTGGTCGGTTCCGGTTGCTTGAAGTTGGACAGCTTCTATCAGATTTGGGACAAGAAACTCAACACTGTCAAATCCACAGAGCCCGCCAACGCTAGCCGTCTAGCTATGACTTGTGCAAGAATTTTGATCCCTTCCACGTCTGTAATGCAGAACCAGGCCGCCGAGGCTTATCGATTCAAGGTTGCACAGAACACGTTCTGTCTGAGAAACATGGGAGAGGTTATGCGCATCATCTGGCTGCTGTTACAACTGAGCCCGCAAAGCATTCTTTCGAAAACTGGAAACCCTCTAGAAGAGAAGGTCACTGCTCTTCTTCGCCGGTACATCGTCAAGGATTCCAAGTTAGTTGCGCAGGAGCTGGTTTGCAGATCCAGCCCTATGCTGGCTCAGAACTCCGTTCAGCCTCTCCTGGACTCGTTGCTAGGTCTAGAGCCCCAGGAACAACAGGCAAAGATGTCAGTCATCGACAAAGTGACCAAGATCGTTGGTTCGACAACAGAACTTTCACTGCCTTTTAGCCAGTTGGCCCTGCAGCAGATCTCTTCAATTCTTTCCGGGGGCAACAGCTTGTCAGAACAGGACAAAGCTAGTCTGGTTCGTACCTTCCAGACAGCGATTGAGAACACGTCTTCGGTCTGGCCACAATTACTGAGCGTCCTTGACAAGGATCTTGTCAGTCATATTCACTCTTGGGCAGGCGAGTGCGTTCTGGAGAAGCTTTACTCCATAGTCGCCGTCGATGGGTCCATGGACGAAGAGGTCGCTGTGAAGCGATATCTGAAAGCCGTCGAGGTGTCAGCACTTGCCGCTTCAACCCAGTCAGCACCAACAACCGTTTTCGTCATGCTTACAGAGCAGCTGAAACGATTAGGTCAGCTTGCCGAAGGAATCAATCCACTTGATCCTGCGCAGTCAGACAAGAAGGCACGCGTGTCGTTTGGCATCGGAGTGTTGCTGCAGCTCACCACCATGCAGCATCACACAATTCAAGACGCTAATGCTCTTGCACAAGACTTGATCCCTCTGATGGGTGTTCTCTGTGCTTTGCTCATTCATCCGAAGCTTCAAGGCCAGCAACCAACTCTCGAATATATTCTCGATGTGGCTTCCATGATCTCTGATGACCTTTCTAACGAGCATATGCATACAGTCCTACGGAACCTACCACCTCAAGCTCGTTGCATTCCACGTCTGCGCTATCTATTCGGAACTCACACATCTCCCGACGCTTGGTTGTCTCTTGCATCCAAAGTCGTCCCTTCTGCAGCTCAGCAGAACCCAACCTCGACGCCTCTGCAAACATCCTCTTCGCCGGCTTCGGCCAATCAGTCGCCATCAATGCTACAGAGACCATGGCCAGTTCCTGCCCGTCCCGGAATGCCTGCTCGTCCGCCATCTGTGCCTAACACACCCACGCTGTCTCAAGCACACCTGCAACAGCAGCAAGCACAGCAAACAAGGATGTCCATGGGCATGGGTGCAAACAGAGGACCTGTGGAACTCAAGCAGACACCTTATATGTTGAGGCGATGGGAACTGATGCCAGACCCAACACCCATCATGGGAGCGAACGATACAAGTCTGAGCCTTGGTCTCTTCCAGGCCAGAAAATGTGTCTGAGCACATCATTCATACATTCCAATCTACGAATTGGTTACACGACTATCTGTTGATCTTCCATCTTCAGCCAAAAGTCATTGTTGCATACTTCTTTTTGCATACCACCCTACACTTCATCATTTTTCTATGTCAGTTTTGGGCAATATTTTTTACATCGGCGTATAAAGGCTCTGGGGCATTTTTCCACATCGGCGGCGCCTCATCATGTTTATTACATCGCAATGGAACGAACCAGGGAGACAAACGGAGCATTATTTCTATTCGGAGGAGGAGGAAACATGGGGCTTTTATAGTATACCAAGTGGAAAGGAAACTGGACAGGATTTGTGAAAAGGGAGGATTTCACTTTTAAGAATTTCTAGGATCAAGATTAAGACAAAGACAAGATAGGATAGGATAGCATGTTTGTCAAATGCAAAGAATTACTTTTTTTGATATAGTCATGATGATGTTCTTTGGCCGAGTTTTTTGCTAGGTAGGTCGTTGCTTTTCTTTTGTCAATGGACGGGTATATGAGATGGAGATGTCTTGGTTGCTCTTGCTGTCGTTGATCTCCGTGTTGGTTTTCTTCTTTCTTTCGCAATGGTTGATTGAGTCGCTTCTCTGGTCTCCTAATCACTCGAATCAACACTTCAGCAGTTGAATGTCTCCTCGGCTTCATCACCGACAACATCCGTACCATTGAAATCTGTGCGGCACAATCAGCAGGGTTTGACATTACAGCATACAGCATAGAACTCCATCGCTATAGTCGCAAAAAGATTGCATCTGGGCAACCAGTCCAAGCTTCCACATCAGATAGTTACAGTTAAACAAGCGATTACGCAAGAGTTTGGTCATCAACTCGACTCGATCAGCGGTAAAGGATAAAGCACTCTTACCAAAAGAGAAGCCATTGGATTTGACGTGGCTAGATGAAGAAGATTTGCATTGGCTGTTGGCTGTTGGCTGCTGGCTGCTGGCTGCTGGCTGCTGGCTGTTGGCTGTTGGCTTTTGCTTTTACGCTACAAAAGAAATGGATAGTGGCGGTTTTGACACGATTGCATAGTTTATGAGAATGGGTTTGGAGATTGGTATAGTCGTTGACATTGACGTTGGCGTAGAACATGGCGAGGATCTAGTCTGGGATTGAATAGGCAGAGTGAATAAGTTTATGATTTGATGGATTACGTCGTCGAGGAAGTATTTGCAAGCCAACTTATGAAGCTGTATGTACTTTATTGTGAGTCAGTCAAGTACGGTCCATGAAGCGTGCCGGGAGTAAGAGGTCGGTATTGCTATCCATGTTTTGATATTATGCAAAGCTAAGTCTATCTGTCTATCTCTTCTTCAAAGCGATATGAACTTCTTGTTTCTCGATTGTTTCTCAAAGCAAGAATTATTCGGTCGTGACTGGGAGGGTATCTTTGGGTTCAAACAGGCGGAAGCCGCGAAATGGGCGCCTTGCGACCACGGTGGTACCACGGCAAGAGTCTATTCAATAGAATTGGATCCGATGCGCCGTCCACAAGAATGCATTTCAGAAGATCCGACACATCTCTGACGCTGATCCAGAATCGGACGACACGTGCGTATGACCCGATCATCCTTGCCATGTCCATCCTGCTTCTCCGGAGCGACTTACTAGGACCGAACCAGATGGGAGAGGATTCTAAGAACCCAAGTGTGAAGAGTGTGCCATTGGAATGCACCGATCGAAGGTCAATGATGAGCTCGTCAACTCTGACGCGGATGTGTTTCATCATCTGAGATCCGTTCATGAAATAAAACGGGCTCGAATATGTAGAGTTATTGAGCAGGTCCATGGTGTGGAGAAGATCTCTGATGGAGTAGATGGTGATGTAGAAGCAATTGTTCTCGTAAACCATAGGGCGAAGTTCCTGGCGGACCAGACGGCAGACACGGAGTAGAGCTGGCAAAGGTTGTGCGACCTCGTCGACGATGAGTTCCTTCTGG
This sequence comes from Aureobasidium lini, assembly GCA_022813425.1. NCBI lineage: Eukaryota > Fungi > Ascomycota > Dothideomycetes > Dothideales > Saccotheciaceae > Aureobasidium > Aureobasidium lini. Next base: position 407,272 of record JAKLML010000009.1, on the reverse strand, counting down.
GCCTTTGTATAAACTCTCATGTTGCGGGCGGTCATGTAGTAGATACGATCTTCTGGAAGAGTGTAGGCGTAAACAATGAGACGGATCTCTGGCGGAAGGTCGAGAAATCTGAATGTTGTTTCGGGCCAATAGAGCAGTTTGAGCTGTATGCAAGGGTCAGAAATATATTTGTAGCTCGGTGGATGACTTCTCATACCTTTCGATAAAGTCTGTGCACGAGCTGGCGGAAAGCTGTGAAGCAGACGTACGTGACGAGAGCGAGGATAAGAACGATGGCCACAGCGATCCAGAAGTAGCCGAAAGCAGAGATACAAAGTACGAAGACCTCCGCAGGGGACAACATCCTCGCGAACTGACCGCTAGCATAGGAGGGAAATGGCGGAAGATTGCAAGGAGGAAACAAAAGTGGTGCGGTTAATCTTTGTCACACCTGCCTCTTGTGAGACAGAAGAATATCACATGAAGGGGAAGAGCGAGCGATACCGCAAGCTTTGACGACGGTACCTTCCAACATCAGAGCACTGAACCCATGATTGTTTACCGATGAAGATTTGGAGAGGGCAGTGACGACCACTCGCTCCAACATTTCTATATCTGTGAAATTACATCAGTAAATCTTGACTGTGGAGTACTAAGGTCGATTGAGAATCGCATGCTCCCTCTTTTGCGTTTACCAGACTCGATTATCTTCCAGTACCAGTGCTCGAGCCGGGGAATAAGAGTAAGAGATAGTTGGAGTGCGCAGGATCACCGGGACGAAATGAGGCATCATGGCGGCAAAGGCCACAACGATCCAGAATGCCGTGCTCATTCCTATCTTATGTTTGACAATATGAAAAGAATTGCACAGAGAAGAAAAGCCATTTTCCAATGAGAAAGTAAATTGGATGGGACTACGAGGTCGAAAGGCGGCCAGCGCTTAGCTGGTGGAACAGAAAACCTCTTGGTCTCACCACGAGAGTATGATAAAGAAGGGACATCTAGCTTCCATGATGGCCACAAGACATGGTCTAAGGAGGTTCAGAGTAGTTCTGTTGTTCTCTAGTCATCTGCTGATCTGACTACCCGACATACCATATCATAGTGTACAGCGGAGGGAACGGTTATACTGAGCTGCCCTCACTGCCTGAAGAACTTCCAGGGAGTCCAATCCAGCAGCTTCTCCTTGGAACCATTCTCCTGGTGGAGCGACCACTCCTCGAAGACGGCGTCGATCATCTCACGGATCAGGCGACAATCAAAGTTGCTGCCTTCTTTGTTCACCTTGGCCTTCTTGACCAATTCATCCAGAGTCTTCTCAGTCTCCTCTCTACCCTTGTACATGTGTTGCAAGTAACCATATGTGTGATCAGTAATAACGACCCTCTTGTGTTCTCCGCGCAAACTGCTGACATGAGAATTGTAGGTGCTCTTGCCATACATGGCCATTCTAGCAGCGGGTCCAGAAACATCGACGAGCGCGCGAGTGTCTACCCTGAGGCGGAGATCGCGCATCATAGTGAACACGTCGACCTGATTGATTGAGTTGGGAAGCAAGAGTTGTTCAATCATTTTCAAAGCGCTGAACAGTTCCTTTGGCCTGTCGATGGTGATGACGAAGGTGTTGGAGCCGTAGAAAAGAGGTTGAAACTCCCGATGGACTTGGCGAGAAACGTACAGCAGAGCTGGGAATTTACTGCGGAAGACACCTTGTGTGGACGAATGAGTTTTCCACGTTGCTTCGGGTATGCCAGCCGTAAGATGGAACATGCGATCTTCAGGTAACATGTGCTCGTAAATCTTCAGGCGGAGCTCTGGTGGAAGGCGCATCAAAGGGAACGCCTTTGGACGATAAAGGAGGAAGTGTAGCTGAGGACATATGAGTAGATGTCTTTGTGCTCTGGAGCCTCGCAATTTACCTTTTCTCTGAGAAACTTGACGGTCCAATCGCTCAGCCAGCGATTCACAACATACCAACAATACCCAAGTTGAACGAATCCAACTGCAAGGAGAACGAAGAAGGCGGAGAAAGCTACAACAAAAGCGAGTGTGGAGAGTAGACTGTGTGGATTCCAGGAGTCCAAGAGCCATTTCAGCACAGGATCGGTAACGAAGTAAATGATAGGGCGTAGGCACGTCTCAATCCAGTGCTCTCTGGCAATTCTATTGATGGTTTCGGGAGAGATGTAATTGTCGATGTCGTACCAAGCCATGGCTAGATGGATGTTTTGGGTGTGAGGAAGTTGCGGCCAAATGGGTTCGTTTTGAAGTACCAGAACGTGCCGTTTGTCGTGATGGAAAGCAGCGTTTGCTGGAAACCACTTCTTCTAGACAGCCAAGCCGCAAAGCACAACTTGAAGACAGTGGCAGCAGATGCATGCAGGGTTATCTCTGAGAGGCTTTTGATGTTGACCCGACCCTTACTCTCAAGCCTTTTCTTCCCAATTCCAAAACACCTCGTCCAAGATCTTCCTCACCACATCAACGTTGACGCCACCACCGTCCCCAACACCCTCAAGCACCTTGCCTACACACTTCGCTATATTTTCCTCACTCCTCAACATTCCTGTAATCTCATCTGAAGGCATTGTAGCAACCAAAACTCTGCCACCATATTTCTTCCACCTGTTTGGGTTTCCACAAACATCTACCATTACGTTTCCACCGACTCTGATTCTTAAGTCTTTGACCAGATCAAGGATTTCTCCACCGTCCATCATGCCGTTTTGGAAGATGTCGAGGAGATTGGGGATGCGGAGAAGTGTTTGTGGCATATCGATATTCAACACAAAGGCGTTGTTACTGTAGAACAAAGGTTGAGCTTCACGTCGTAGCAAACGTGAGACTTGGAGAATCGGCAGGAATGGCGGTGTCAATCTCGTTTGACAAGGACAACCAGAATGAAGCCTGAGCAAGATGGCCGGTACAAAAGCTGGTAAATGCGATCTTGGCGGAAATGGACATTGTGGTGCGGAAGGTTTGGTAAGAATGATCGTTTGCCGTTGAGGTAGAGCGTAGCGGTAGATTTGAAGTCGTATCTCTGGTGGAAGCTTCAGAAATGGAAAATGCTGTTGTGATGTCGGAGCCGGTATTGTGGATTCAAAGAGCAAGCGATTGATGTTCTTGCCCAACTTTGAAAGCGTGAGATGGTTGGTAGATCGAAACGATAGAGTCGCGAATGCAATACTCAGGATGCTGAGAACGAGAGCTGTGAACCACATGCTTGGACATTCGTCGTCGGATGCTTGCGTGGTGTTCTTTCTGTCGGCTATATAGGTGCTCAACTATTCATGACCAACTCTTGCAAAATCTGCCAAAACAGAAGAAGACAGATATCGAGTAGAATCTTGAAATGCTGACGCCTGGCGCCTGTACAACAAGCGGATGACCCGGGATATTGCTACCGGTCGCTCAAGACTCGCAGTGACATTTTGATAAAGTGTACGGATAAGGATTATTCAGATTGGATGCTCGCTATCATGAGATCGTGATTCGTCAAATTATGTACATATGGGTTGGAAGAAACCGAAGACGTGATGCGATGCAGTCGAGGTGGAGGATGGTATACTAAATCCAAGCGTGCCTGCAAATACGCAGCAGTCCGGCCCCACCGAATTGAGACCAATGCAGGAATCAATGTTTCTCCTAGTCAATGATCCAAACACCAGCCCAATCTTTCCAATTGGCATTTCTCCACTGGTGAGTTGACATGTCGGCAAAAACGCCCGTCTTTTCCTCGTAGTCTTTTGTTCCGAGTTCGACCAGTCTGTCGATCAGAGCTTCGGTCTCGTCTCGAGTTTCACCACGCTCCCATCCCAAGCTCTTTGCGATCCTGACTTTGCGCAGATTGGGGAATGAGCCTTCGTCCATTGTCAAAAGAACATCGATCGGAGAGAATTTGTCGTCCACACCGGGATTGCCGGAGTTAGTGAAGGCGAGGGTGCGCAACTTGTGGTTTGTGAAGTTGGGAGTGTCCTCTGACTGCCATTCTTGGAAATCTGGGTTGAAGATTGCAGGAGTGATATAGTCGACACTGACACTGAGTTCTTCGAGGTCGGGGAACAGGCCGAGCACAGGGTCCAGAGAGCTTATGCCCAAACGTGGCAAGTGTGACAAGGAGAGTGACTTGAGGGGTAGGCGAGCGCGTGAGAGAGTTGTGAGGAGTGCGCGGATTGCGTGTGATTTTGCTTGAGGACAGTGCTCGATAGTCAAACGTTCCAGAGAAGGAGGGAAGTGGACGATGCCATAGAGGAAGTTGGCATCGATGCCACCACTGAGATAAAGATCCTTGAGAGCAGGAGGCCAAATGATCGAGTCAGGATCCACAGTCTTTGCGCCGAACCCCGAAGAGCGTGGGAAGCGTAGACGCTCGAGATGTTTCAGTGATCTGAGGGAGCTGAAGAGCTTGTCCAAAGGTTGTGCTTCCGACACAAGGGAGAGGTCAAGACTGCGAAGATTGTGCGACTTTGACAAGGCAGCAAAGCTGTTGATTGCAAACGAGGCTTGTGGCGCGACAAACTCTTCCAGGCTGGCCTCTGTCCTGCGTAGGACCCTTGCAGTCACACTCTTGCTACTGTGATGGACCAGTAGGCCCAAGTTCAGCACCTTGACGAGACTGGCTAGAGGGCTGTCTTTGACTCTTAGATTGATCGAAGGGCACAATGTGCGTACGAAGGGGTCGTAGTTCTTGCCATAGATCTTCGGGTAGGCGTAGAGATAGGGCAGAGCGGCGGTATACCATTGCCTCGATAGCAAGCAACAGGTGTGGAGAGACTTTTGCGCTTCGGGCGTGTGGGAGATGTAGGATAGGATCTCAAGTATGAGTTCGTCGGGGAGGTATGCGGGTTCTGTCGAGTGGTATCCATGGGGTTTCGGGTCGTCGTCTCTAATCGGGAATGATGCTGCTGATTGCTCGTGTGGTTTTGCGGCGGCGGCTGTCTTGTCCTTTGTGGCCTGCAGGCTCTCGGCCATGGAGATGGTCCAGTTGCGCTGCTGGTCGAGCGCCATGGTTGTGTTGCACTCTATCAGAGAGCCTTCTTAGGTGTTGTGAACTGAAAGTGCTTGTTTGCCGCTCTCTTTCACGCCGACGATGATGGCAGAGGCCGAGACCCTCGATTCCACTGACACCCCGCATTTCCGACGTCACTTTTTTTCACAAGAGTTGTACAGAATTTCACCACAGCAACTTGCTAAGCACAGCTTGTGGACAAGTAGTGGCAGGTAATATACAAGTACTCAATGCTAGACTCGAGACTTGGACGTGAAGAGAATAAAAACTGCTGTGTCAACCTTGTCGAGGCCCTTTTAGATTTCTTCACACAATTGCAGGCAGGAGTCCGCTGCTTAGGCGGTTGACTTCCCTCTCGACACGCAATCAACTCATGCCGTGCCCTGTCAATCGCTGCTTATCTGTTTCAGCGTACCACAGATCTTCGGTCTTGTTCAAACCATGTACCTGACCTCTTGCAGCCCGTTTCTCACCCGCTTCGTGTGTTGCGATCAAGCATGCACACTGCCACCCTCAACCTAATTTTGCTGCCCTAGTTTGCCCGTATCTTTCTCCAAAGTGTTCGGACGCGCAAGCCGAGTCAGACCTCTCTCTGCTTGTGTCTCGTATTCGTGAGCTTACCACACGGCAATCCTGTGGAGCTGTGCAAATCACGGCCTGGAGTGGTCGAACTCTTCCCGGCTGTGACGTAGCTAGCTGAACTAACCATAAAGAAGATAGATAAAATAGTCGTGCCTGCCCATCACCTGTATCTCCTACCTCTGCACCCCTTTACAACTCACACACACACACACACACACACACACACACACTCAAGTACACACCTATAGCAACACCAACATGTCGAAAATGTCGAGCCAAGTCGAGCCTACTATCGTCACCGCCGTCGAGACGGCCCCCTCAGCTTCGTCCTCATCCGAGCTCTCTCCCTCGAACGCTTCCCCCACACTCAGACGCGGATCCCGCCAGGCTCCCCCAGAAGGCCTCAACTTGACCTCCAAGGACCAGCTCGCTCCACCAGCTACAGAAAGACAAGATTTCCCATCGCCTGGTGCCGCCCCTGCAGGTCAGCGCATCTTTGACGCCAACGTCGTCGCCGAGGACAGAGGAGTTGAGACAGTACCCGGTGGCTGGGCCGGAGGTGTCCAACAACAAGACCAGGTCGCCGAACAATACGAGCAGCAAGACGAGGATGCTTCGCAAAAGTCGTCACCGAGCTTGAAGCAGAAGGTCAAGGACTTGCTTCATCGTGATTAGATCAAACCCCTTTTGTCAATCTATCACCAGGCCCTGTTGTTTTCGTCTAGCTACTCAGACTCGCGACATCAGGCACAAAGTCTCTATGGCTACGTTTCATGCATTTCCGAAATTATCAGCGGAGGAGTTGGGTTACACGATAGTATGCGCCAAGCACTTACAGCATCGCTGCATACTACCACGGGCGTTTGCATCTTTCGATTCTTTGTATCTATTCACCATATACTACATTATCCTTCATCTACTTGAATTGCTATTCCAATCTCGCGGCATTTCAGTAGCGAGACATCGCTTTTCACCCTCATCTCAGACCTTTCACAAACGACTGCACCACCTTCATCCCTGTGCTTATCAAGACACACATCCACTAGGCAGCAACACGCCCCGACCCTTGATTGACTTTAACTAGACAATGGTCGACTCAACGCGGATTATGGAAGAGACCATGCTGCTGCAAACATTTCCACAAACATCCTTGGAATCTTCCAGAGAAGATTCAAACCACAGGTTCGAGCTTGCTGCTATACCGCAGTTCATGCCATCTGACCAACCCACGGGCTTTCTAGACCTACCATTCGAACTCAGACTTAAGATATACCATCTCAATCTCGTCACCGACCTGAAGCTTGAAAACATGACCTCGAACAGCATACACGTACGACCGACCGACCTCAACTCTCCCTCCGACGTTTTCCCATCGTTCAGCACTTGCCCTCTCGACTGGATCAGAACCATCGAAACAAAGTCTGAGCATCCAATTCGTGAACCAGCCATTTCCCATACCGCAAGACTCGTCCGCGCAGATGTTCTCCCCCTTCTCTACAAGCCAGACACACCGACCTCGTATACCTTTCATGCCTGTCCAGCCACTCAGATAAGAAACAAACTCCATCGCATCCACAATGAAGATATACCCTTGGGCCTCCGCCTCGAGACCCTGACTTTCTGCTTACCCAAAGCGATCGAAGATCAAGGTCTAGCAGTTCCTTGGCTCATGTCCCTAGCACTCTCGCTAGCATGGTGCTTACACAACTGTTCCAATCAACCTGAGATCATCGTCACTGAGCCAGAGGTCCGGATCCGGCAGGCCTATATCGCTGTCGACGGATTGGAGCCCCCTCGACTTTCCACGCTCAAAGCCTCTATACCTATCAAGCCTGTAGACGGACTACGATCGAGACTATTCACCACGGCTACAGAGATCGTGACCTCCTTCTTGGCCTTCACTGCGTGCTTACCAAGAAACGAGATGGAGCAGGAAGATCAAGTTGTTTTTGCCTTGACGGACTTCTTGAATGCGAGGGAGGAGAAATGTAAGAGCTGTGTTCTTTGGAGAGGCATGTGGAGAGAATGCCTGAAGAGAATATATGGGCCAGAGGTTGCTAGGGTTATGGTCAAGGAGCAAAAATTCGATGTTGGTATCGCAGATCCGGCAGACGTTGTCTGGTAGGCTTCACTGATGCTCCCACCGGACAAATCTGGAAAACCCAACTCGATTCTGCATTTTGATATGCATGTTTGTACGCAGCGTCGTTTATGAGATGCGCTTTTGTTTGCAGTCAGGTCTGCCTAGAGAATAAAAGCAGGTCCATGAATTGGGAACCCCTGACCCCCTTCATGTTCAACACATCACGACTTGCGACGAGATTCTTGCATACCCTCAGAATACTCGATGTTTCATCACGTTCACCGCAGTCACCTGCTACCTACCCCTTTACAGCATCACTGACCTGCCTTCGCTCGCCCCTTTCGCGAGATGCGACTCAACCTCGGTAGCCGAGACGAATGACGCAGCGATCTCACCAGGCAAGACCACGGTCACCACCCCAGACAGAACCTCTTTGACGTCCATTCCCTGACACAAAGCATCAGACGAGACCTACACACCCACCCTGACTCGTCGATCGACCCGGCTCGCCTTCTCGACGGTACCCGGTCCGCCTATCCCGTGTTTATTTCCTGCTGGCCCATTGCGAGGAGCGATCATTGCGGACCAAAATGAGATCGTTTGCCTTTGATGGTTGCCCGTGACCCGACTTGCTGCGATGTTTGTGGTTGCGGAAAGAGAGCGGCAGTGCAGATCATATAGTCGTCCATGAGGGTTTTGGCAAGTGAAAGATGAATTTGAGGATGCTATCATCGCTGCAGCACAGTTGTGGAAGCAAGTCTATCTAAATGCAAGAAGATTTTCGTAAATCCTGATAGGTCCACTGAGAGCAATGTCACCATGCACAAAAAACAACAACCAATACCATCACAGGACAAAACCAGACCTCAGAAGCCTAAGAAAGCAAAAAGAAGATAAGCACCATGGGCAGGATTCGAACCTGCGACCACCCATGTTCATCGGAGACCACGTTTGTATAGAAAGGAATGCGCACGTGCCCGAACATAACACCAGAGTATGCTACCACTACACCACCACGGCTATTTGTTACAAGAGGCAAGGAATCTGTAGAATATAAAGGTTGATAGGGGTGGAAGGAAATAGGGGTGCTGATGGGAGGGAAGCTTTGATTGAGGGAGTTTTGATAAGCTGAGGGGTGAGTCTACGGGAGATGGAAATCCGAGATTTCTTTATGGGTGGAATGGCTGCCTGGAGCTCGAGGCGAGGTGGTAGATATGTGTGTCGGTCCTTTTTTGTGTGAGGTGCTGGAATAGTAGGTCGATGCTACTCAACAAGAGTGGTCGAAGTAGCGTATGCCTTCTTGACCACCCCAAATCAAATTCCGTAGCGATCTTCTAAGCAGTCGGTATGAGGTAGATGCTCGCATGTACATGACACATGACCGTGATCAAAGCAATCATCCGGTAGCAAGGGTATGTGACTTTATTCCATACTTCACGTTGCCTGCGACCTGGTCGCCCTGCGCGGTCAGACAAAGAATCGTGTCGCTCGAAAGTTGGAATCTGTAGGTCCAGGAACGACAAGATTTTCATAGAGAGACAATGCTGGCCGTTCATGCGATGCGAAGCGATGCGTAAAGCCACGGTCCGTATGGGCCTGTGCGAGTGGCCTTCGTAGAGTCTAATCGTCGGTGGATGTATCCGCCATGACTGACGTGAGTACGTGTCCATGATGTCCAGTACGATATGGGAATATGATCATACGGCGGCTGAGACGAAGATCTGGATGGTACTGGCATATCGGATGCGTGATTCGGGTATGTCCTCCCCTTCATCTTGCATCTTTTCATCTTCACCTTCCGGAGGGATGATGTCGTCGATGGCACCGACGGTACCAGTCTCGATGCGAACGTTGTATTCGACTCTCTGTTGGAACCATAGAGCCAGACTCATGGCCTTTGCGATGGCTTTTCCAGTACCCTTGAGCACAATTTCATCCTGTTCATCTTTCTGGGAAGCCATAGTGCTAGCGATGCGCTCAATATCGCTGATTTCATCGTTGACGTGGGAGTATTTTGGTCGCTTGGAGACTTGGTCGGCAGCGGATTGGGCAAGGCGTTTTTCGGCCTGGGCCAGTAGCTTCTGTACACGCTTTACGGCAGACATGAAGGGTGTTTTGGTAGAGACATAGACAATCTTTGAAGCCGAGGCACTGGCATATTGCGACGTGATCGGAGGGCGCAAAAGTGGTCGCTTTTCTACTTTGTAGTCTGCATAGTATCAGATGGCTGCGAGTATGCTGAAAACTCCACGGACTGACCCTTAGGAAGACGCGACATCTTGCGCGGCCTCTGTGAGGCGCTCTTTTCCTGTGCCATGATGTCGATATTTTCGAGTCGAAGATTGATGACCGACTTTACATCAAGGTTGACGCTCCAAAAAGGCTCTCCACACGCCACAATGAAGATGCGTCAGCCACAAGTCAAGCCACAGACGACTGACTTGAATCTTTCCACACCAACGCGCCTTCCATATCAACACACAACAAGCTATCTCATATGTTGATCAGACACATCAAGATACCTGGCGTTGTGCCATACACCAAGGCTGCCAATTTGCAGCAGGATCTGGTAACAAAGTTTCTCGCCCACAAGGCTTCTCCTGCAACAACAAAAGCCCCAATTCCAACGATCATCACTGCCGAGTTCTCTCCTGTCTACACTTGCGGTCGTCGAGAGGTTGGTACCGTCTCCGAAAAGCAACAAGACTTCTTGAGAGACGGTGGCAACGCAGACTTCTACGAAGCCCTCCGCGGTGGCCAAACCACTTTTCATGGTCCTGGTCAACTGGTCGCATATCCCATCATTGACCTCAAGAAGCACAATCTTTCGCCAAGAAACTACGTATGCTTGTTGGAAAAGACCCTCATCAAAACTTGCTCGCGCTATGGCATCAAGGCAATGACTACAGAACATCCTGGTGTTTGGACCACCCCGGACGACAAGATATCCGCTTTGGGTGTCCACTTGCGCAGGAACATTACCAGCCATGGCATAGGTCTCAATATCAATACTGATCTCAAATGGTTCAGTCGAATCGTTGCTTGCGGTCTTGAAGGCAAGAGGACCACGAGCTTTGAGAATGAAGGTGTCAAGGACCAGTCTGTGCCAGAGGTCGCCGATGCCTTTGTCCAACAATTAGCCGACTCGCTCGAAGGCATCGACGGTGTTGAACTTGTCTCAGAGGAAAGCGTCATGTAGCTTGCTTGGACAGCCGTCTACCAGTCCCCACAGCAGCGGGACTATGACAGCTCAGTCAGGCTTTGGGACCGTCAAAGTATACTGCCTATAACAAACTCACGCGAACTCAATGGAAGCCACCTCGTCGACAACAGCTTGTGACAACCTTTGCGGCTTTCCTTCTGTCATCGGATCATATTCTCCCTTTCAAACATCGAGATTTGATCTGAGTATCGTCATATACACGCGGCCCTTGGAAATACGACCATTCTTAGACCAACAATATGGGTATCCTGACTTTGAAGCGAAAGTGGTCGCGGAATCTTCCTTTCCGCGACTCGGTGTCTACGAGCGGCCGCAATCCATCCATTGCAACAGAACAAGCGACGGCACACAAACAAGTTCAATCTCAACCGCGATCCAGCCCGAAAGCATCGGTATATGAGCATTCTCCACCTCACTCCGGAACGACTCTCCATGACCCTGATCATGCACCGTCTCGCGTCTCGATCGATATCTCGAATGATGACACTCCATCCGACACTTTGGTGCATGTCATGACCGTAGGTGACAGCGTGATAACTGTCGAGACACATCGAGCAGACGCCGAAGAAGCCGAGCAACCAAAAAAGACAAACAAAAAGAGCTTCAGCCTCAGAAGGGCTAAAACAGCTCCAGGTGCTCTGCACCGTGGTGTCGCGCATGGCTCCGTTACGACAATCGAGTCCACGCCCTCTGGCAGTCGCCTGCGAGCCTGGTCGTATCCGCAAGTCAACTGGAAAAAGCTCAACTTTGTACGCCGTGTCCGTCGTAGCGCCGATCGCAAACACGCTCGCAAAGGCAAGGCTCCCTCCCGACAGAATTCAGGTCGTCAGTCCCATGCTGATAGTGCAGCTTCTCCGACACAAACTCAGTCTCCGCTCATGTCCGGAGCTGTTCAGGCCTCACCACCGCGTTCGCATAGGGCGTCATATGGGACTGATATCTCTCCACGAGCTTCGGCTTGTTTGGGAATCGAACCTCCTACTGCCGTACATTTCGACAGCTCTCCTAGGAGGTCGCCTCCAAACTCAGAACACCCTAGTGGAGAACACGTCGAACGCAAGGACTCACACTTTCCTGAAGCTAAGCAAGCGAAAGACAAGGTTGCTCTTGACCTGGAAGCGGTGACCGTGCAGCTCACCTCTGACAAGCAAACACAAGGAAGTTCTTTCTTCCTGCTTCATCCTTTTGACTGGCTACGACAGCATCATAACTCTGCGTTCCCTTCCTCATCGTCAGACTCGTCGTCATCTTCTAGCTCCATGCCGCCTTCGCCTACGACGCGACCTGCACGTCTGGCACGCCGATCAAGAGAGACGTATTCTGTCCAGAGATCAGAGGTCTACCCGACTAGGAAAGAAAACATCAGTCTACAAACAGCACTAGGCAAATCCTCCATGTGTTCCACACGCGAACAGCTCTACATGGAGTCCGGTCCCACGCTACCGCCCGGACTTGAGGTCCCCGAAGTAGGCCATGCCGGCCCATCGGACTGGATCCATCGCGGCTGGGCTGAGCACTATCGTCGAGAAGCTGAAGTATCCAACCGAGCTTGTCACCCATTAGCTGCCGCACGCTTCCTACCTACCAAAGCCGAGGAATTTCAACGCTGTTCTATGCCTGAGTCAAAGCAAGAGCCATTTTACCCACAAGCTGGACCATCGGCCTCGCAAATGTATGCAGGGACTTACACCAGAGCTTGGGATTTTGCGTTCGACACCAAGGGCAAACGTAGACAGGACACTTGTGTGACTACTGTTACATTGGATGATTGTGATTTCGAGAAGGAGTAGACTTGGGTTATAGATAAGGCGAGGATTTTGTAGCGCTTGATAGAATTGCAATAATACAGAAATGATACAAAATCGGCGATACGATAGGATAAAGCTATGCTTCCACTGTCGAGCACAAGGTGCTCCTATAACCATCAGAGTGCAGGATGTTTTCCTAGCAATGTCAACTTGTCCAAAGAGAGCAACAACAATAATAAGAACCATCAGATGTCGAGAAGAGTACCGGGCTAACGGCGAAGTGTATCTTCTCTCTTCGGGTTTTATCAGCTCGGTTTCCGTCTGCACGTGTAAGCATATGTGGAAGAGACGTAAGGACCTACTACCTTACCTCACTCAGAAGACGAAGACATCGTGTCAGAACGTGATACGTAAGGATACATGGCCCTTGTCGACAAGAAAAAGTCCACAGCAGCACGTAGGACATATAGCTAACCCAAGTTCAAACCAACTTCTCAAGAGATATTGTGTCACTGAGTTCATCTTCCGAGTCGAATATCTTCATCTCCTAAACCATCACCCTCCTCAATCCTCCCGTGCCCCCCAACAACCTCCGCCCCGTGACCGCACATCTACCCCTCCCATCTTCCCATTTCCCCTGCCTGCTTCCTCCATTCTCCTCTACCCAACCCTCTTCCTCTCCTGCTGAAGGACTGCCCTCCATAAAAGCTACTTGGCGAGGGTGTTCGCCTTCCACCCAGCGGAAAATGCATGTGTAGCAGTAGACGTAACCTGTCTGTGCAGCCGTGGGCGTTTGGATTTGACTCAAACATATTGGACATAGCGATGATGAGTCGGACGGTGGAGGGGGGACGGTGAAAATGGGGAGGGAGGTGAGAGTGGATATTGGAGGATTTGGTTTATCTTTCTGTCGGTCCTCCTTTTCTTCCTTAGTGTCTGGTTTTTCGGAAGAGGCGAAAGTGACGCCGGATTTTTCAGAAGCGACGGTGGTGACTTTGGGTACACCGGTTATGGTTGGAGCGGGTAGTTCGAGGCCTTCTGCTGCTTTGCGGGACAGTTGGCGTGCGAAATCCGATGCGTGCCACCATTCTAGGAACTTCAGGGCGAAGATGGATGTCGGTAGTAAGATCTTTAGACTTGAGAGCAGGCGAGGGTATATCGTATGTGTTAGTGTCCAGGGGCTGAGCAGGGATTGAGGAGCAGGAGGGGCACCAGGGCGAGGGGGTGCAGGAGCGGCTGCAGCGGCAATGGCTTTGTGGTCTGCTTGGTTCATTCTGCGGATTCTTGTGCCGATGAGCCAGAAGAAGGGGTTGTGGTATTTTGAGGTGTCGAAGAGGTAGGCTAGATTGAAGGCGAGAAGGGCGAAGTAGTATGCAGCATTCACGCTGGGATAGACTTTCCGCAGGAACCACTTGTAGTAGTGGAAGATGTTTTGTCGGTATGTTGCATCATCCGGTAATGCATCTCCTCTGAAAGAAGGACCTAGGATATTTGCTGATGCAGCGTGGATGTCGTAATGTTCGTCTAGTTTCCTCTTTGTGTATGGCAAGGCGACCATGACAGCCAAGTTCTTCCAGATATCCGAGTTTCGTAGTTTCAATGTTTCGCGGACTTGGTCTGGTGCTCCCAATGCGGCTCTTGGGATCTCACCGCCCTTAATAAGTAACACACGTTCGCGCTTGAGGCCGTAGAAGTTTTCGGTGAAGCCACCGCCATAGGTGCGGAGGTAATGTCGTTCGACGATGAGGGAGAGGAAGGCATAAAGTTCGTCGAACGAATTGAGGATACGGAGGAGGTAGCGAGGGTATCGGTGTGTGGCGACAGCAAGGAGGTAGCGTAGTGATGGCGGGATCAATGCGCCTAGTTGTTGCTCGGATAGCACTTCTGTTCTGCTGTTAGTACTTGTTGGTACAGTGGATGCGACAGCTGGCTATCAGTTGTTACCGAAGAGCGAGGGCTTCTGCTCGTCCAGCCCGCTTTGTAAATTCGTCATAAACTCCATGTTGGGCGTGATATCCTCCTCATCCTACTTCCATAGGCTCGTCTCTTGGAAGTGGCCTCGAGAGCCTTCTAATGTTGTGTGATTGTTCATGCTTCTTCACATGCTTGGTGACGCGGAGGTCGGATATCCGGGGTAAGAACAGGCCGAGGTCGCTCGGTCTTGGCATTGGCTCATGCCAGACCCATCACCCTGCCTGACATTCCTCACTCCTTCTCTACCATCACATTTCACTGACGTGGTGTGGGTAATCACCGCTCACTGCAAGAAACCTATAACACATCAAGTAGGTCAACACTGGGGTGTTTGGAGCTGTCGCGCTCTCATGTCCGAGTGGCATGCTCAAGCCATGTTGTTCCGACTCAAACTATCTCCTCTGCACCCCGACTCTAAAAGCTGTGACTCAATTTGCTGCAGATTGCTACCTGCTATCATACAACCTTGATCCTCAGTATTCGAGTCCTTCCCAACCCTCGAAGCACCCTACATCAAATCATCCTATAACACTACAAGACATCTCCATCATGTCTACATCAACAAGAAACCGAGCCTGCAGACCAAGCGTCGTTGCCTGGGCAGACGACGAAGAGGCATCCGTTGCTCAAGAAACAACCAGTCCTGTTTGGTCCAGGGAAACCAGAGGCATCAAGTTCCACACCCCAACAAAACCCCCCTACGAAGAAGCTGTGTTGGACAAGGCCCTCGGCAAACACTTTGATTCCTCCCTCCTCACGAAAGACCTCGATCCTCAAAAAGATGCCTTGATCGTGGCCAAGTTCAATCTCATCCGACTAAAGTTCAACATGGCCATCCGCGAAGTCGGCGTTGGTGGCATGAGTTTCCACGACAAATGCAACATGATAGATATACAGCGCATCTATTGTCACGGGAAACCCGACTCTCAGCCATACATTCGTGTGGTCCTTAGAAAAAGGAAAGACTGGATGAATGTAGCGGGAGTTCTGAATGGCCTGCGACTCCAACACCTGAAGGTGCCCATCCGATACCATTTGACGTTTGGAGCTCAACAACAACAAGATAAACCAAAGGCAGTGTTTTCCTAGAGCTGTCTTGGTCAGGGACCATCGCAAATGTATTTCAGTCGAACACATCACAGATCACAGAGTAGAGGGTGGGCAAAAGTAAAGTAAGATGCAACAGTAGTGTTTTTGGCTTTTTCTATGAATACTCAGTAGCTGAGGAACCAAAAAACCGGGTGACCGGAGGCGTGACAAAAAGAGAGGACGACAGGTAGAAGCTACCAATGAGACAAAAGAAAAAGTCCGCACTTGTCATAGTCTTCATTCGACCCAACCAACAAGATAAAAGTGAGAGAAAGCCATCAAGAAGTCCTGGCGATCTTTCCAGGTCTGAAGGTCAAAGCGCCGAAAGAACTTCCCTCTGTAGCCACCTTACTCTTCCAATCATGCTGCTCTTTCTGAGTGAAAACTCCTTCCTCGCAGGCTTTCTTGTACCAAGCATACGTGTCGAGGGTGTGAGCCTTGGGGCGTGGTGGATATGCCGCGAACTGTTCTTGGCGCACTGTTGACTTGCTCGGATAGCGTGACCTCACTTCGTCCGAAGGTCGGTATAGTTCCATCCTCATACCAAACCGGTTCCAGAGGTCGGCTTGCATAGGAGCAATGGGCAAGAGAGTTACCTGTCTGAAGCCTTGAGTCCACTCCTTGCGTGCAGTGTACTCGAACGGAGTACGAGGCGTGAGCGATGCCGTGGTTGGCACGTCTGGTGGAGTTGGTGCCCTCTTCCTGAGGGGAGACTTGGTACTCTTCTCAGGTGTGGCTATGGAGTCCTGTTCAACCGTGACGAAGTTCTTACCACTGATAATGATGCCGACCATTTCGCCTTTGCCATTGACAACAGCAGCACCTGAATCACCCTCTTCAGAGAAGGAATTCTTGTCGATAGGAGTTACAGTGACTTCGTAGTTGTCTTCGTCGTGGTGACTACGCTTCGATCTTCTACGGTTTGGCTGGACCATTCCGTAGGTTGCACCTGTGGTCCTAGATGGAACCTTGAGCACGACATCGTAAGGGTTCACCGGGGCGAATCCTGTAACGTGAAGCCGTCGAAAGCAACTGGGTAACTGTCGACCGGAAAAGGTGTACCAGATGAGATCTTGTTGATGCAGAACGGCCAAAACTCTTCAGAAACTTGAGCAAAAGCATAGTCCATGCTTATCATGTCAGTAACATTGCCGCTGAATTCGCTGCTGATCTGTAAAAGTCGTCAGCGTCAGAACGAAAAAGCCCGAATTACTGAAACTTACCACGTCGTCATAGGCTGCTTGGCTTCGGCCGGAGCTACAGATTAGCCTGGCAAAAGGGCATTCGCGAGGAGATGAAGTGTTGAAGTCAGCCAGCATCTGCTTCAGCTGCAGGAGGCGATGGTGACCAATCCAGAGCTGGTCCAAGATGGTGTTCTGCATGTCGTGGTCCAACTTTTGGAAAGCCCTGCTGGATGGGTTTACCAAGCGTTGTTCGATCAACTCGTTCAGGTAGTCATACGTCTCTCGGATCAGGCCGAGAAAGCTCCAGGTCGTGCCCTCACGATCGGTACGTGAAAGATGAGTTACGACCGAATCCTCTCGATCGAGGTGTTTGGCCTGGTCCAAGGTCAACATGGCATTGTCGTATGGTCTGAGGACATGGTGGTTGGTAAACATGAATACAACACGTTGGCCATTGTCATTGACGATCCATTGATCTGTGGCAGGGTCGGTGAGACAGACAAAGGCCGATAACGTGCCTGCCACTTCCCCATTACAAAGACTGATTGATGCGCCAAAGAGAGACTGGCCATCAGCATCCACTGCAGCTGGTGTCCACTGAGACGAGTAGACCCACGTCGCCTCTCTGGATGGCCTTGTGGACGCGAAAAACATCATGCCTTCTGACAGGCTGTGCGGGGATGGAGTAAGGGGTAAGGAGATGGAATAAAGGAGTGATGCATACATACTTTCTCTGCCTCGATGGCGTTGTCGATGGTTACTGCCACGAAAATACGCGGCTCTTCCTGCTCAACACCCATGACAAAGTCTACTTGGGTGTGGCATGTGGATAAAGATATCCAGAAGTGCAAGTCTTCTTCAATTTGGCTCATGAACTCAGCACGCATAGCCTCGAAAGCCCGTACAAGGGAGCTTCTCTGATCACGGTGCTCAGTGATCAAGTTCTCGGTACTGAAGTGAAGCCCGATGGTGAGATCCAGCGGATCCTCGTCGTAGACGGGCGTGCCCGAGGTCGCAATGGGATGGCCATTGCCAATTATCTGAGGTGAACGATCAGCTTCTGAGAGGGGGCTCTGAAGGAGAAGGGAGATCTAAAAGAGAAGGGAGGCTCTGAAGGAGAAGGGGGGTCTAAAGGAGAAGCGGTCTTTGGGGGGAAGACAGTTTGAGAAGCGAAGAACATACCTGCACGTTTCTGTCAGGACCTTGAGGAACTGCGACTTCAGATTCTTCGGTCTGCCTGGGTCCGGCCCTGACCGGGCTGAGGAGCATTCTGATCGGGCTTGAGGTCAGTCTGGTAGGGCTGGTAGCCGCCTTGGGGTTGCCAGGGGGCTTTGTGGGTGGGTCGTTCTCCTGGTCTGACATACTTCACGGTAGGAGAATCTGAGCAAGAAGCATATTGCGGGTGCGGAAAGGTTATGTAGGAAAGAGCATACCAAAATGATTGCCACCGCCTGTTGGTCTCAGCCTGAATCAAAGCACGGTACTTCAAAGACAAAGTTGCTAGGACCAAGCTTCCAAGACCGATCTTGTGGGACGAAGGCTTGCTGTTTGTTGAATTCTTTGATAGCAGGGGATGGAGACCGATTTGGTGCAGTTCCTGCTTCTACAGGGATCTACGCATGTCCAGTGGACTATGACGAGGCTTGCAAACTGTTTGTTTCGACCCTTTGAACTTCATTCTTCTATGCACCCCTTGACGGTGCATACTCTAGCGTGTGCCAATTACAATGTTGCACAAAGTGAACAGCGGGTGCATTGCCGCAATGACACCTGCACGTAGGCAGACGCCAACTTTCGTGCGATTGCGCAGGTGCTGCTGGGCATTGCCATGGCCCATGGGGAGTCACCGCCGATCTACCTATTCAGGATACATCGCGACCATCGCTCCATGGCCTTCTATCTACTTACAGAGGCATCCCCGTTGATCACTCGCAATTCAACTTGTGCGGCCATGGGAATATCTCGTTGTTGTTGCAGCAAATTGATGATACTGGTAATGTTACGGTCGTTGTTGACTAGCATGCTCTTACCCTTGAAAAAGCTCTGGCACTGGTGGTGGGTGTGCGACGTGTTCGAGATTGGGCAAATCTCCAGTGGGCGTGGATTCGGCGTCTCGTGAAAATCGTACTTCATGTCTGAGGATGTAACGGGGTCAACCTCAAACTCACTTCTTCGCACCAGCACCTCTTCTTTTTGATGTGGTGACTGGATTGGAGAAAGTTTCTAGATGAGTCACCACCAGACAAACCTGCAAAAGTGCTGTCTACTACCACTCAAGATCTTCATTGCTTCAAAGTTATCGTCCAGTTTCATACATCCGATAGATCTATTTGACCCACCACAAAGTTCAATATGCGCACGCAGACCAGAAGCATTGCTCCGGGAGTCCACGTCATCGCCTGGGCAGACCATGAAGAAGAATACCTCGCCAGTTTGGCCGCGGTGAAGACCACATCGGACTTGTAAGAGTCTTCTCACCCACCATACGAATCCCCTTTCAATCAAAATTTCGGCCATCACTTCGAATCGGATCTACAGACAAGACTCGTCGTCCGACGCGGCAACTATCCAGAACAGCTCTTCGGAGATGTGCGAAAACATGTGCTCAGTAAGACACACGATGTGTCTTTGAGTAACATGTCCGACGGCGAGAGACAGAACATGCTATCTTTCCAGCAACTCCTCCTGGAAAACGGCAATTATTCATACGCATATATCAGAGTGACGTTGAAGAGGAAGAAAGACTGGAAAGCGTTACATGAGCTTCTGGTAAAGGCTATTAAGCAGATCATGGGAAAGTATGCGGTGGCGATAAGATATCTTACCACTTTTGGAAATGAGGCCAAGTGAGTATGGGCAGAGGGAAGATATTCTACATGTAGAGGATACATGATGATATCTGGGACCTTTCTAGAACCAGTGATCACGCTTCTCAATTACTTGAAATCATACTCTCGAATATCATTTTCTGAACACAGCACGTGAATCGATCTTACTATCGTACGGTGAACCCCTTTCGCAACCCTATATATTCTATCAGTGGATCCTTTCTACTCAACCACGCCCAGATCGACCGCCTAACCACCACGACTCCAACGAGTGCTTTGATAGCACTTGTTGCTACTCCTCGACACACTGCCGAGACTAGATAGAAGGGCGATAGTCGGAATCCGGTCGGTGTCGTCGATCTTCCTGGCAGCTCTCTCGCCATCAGATCTTGACAAGAATTTTGGTGTCGTTGACAGCATACATAATGTTGACAAATTCGCTACTCTACGAAAGGTGGAGATCGATGTTCTTTTGCCCAAGCAAACATTAGTTCTAGCAATGGAGCAAGGAGATCAAAGGACATTCTAGCACAATGACCGACAGACTCACACAAAACTTAGCATTCTCTCTTCTCTTGCCCGTCTTGTCTGTGAGAATTCTCTCTAGTGCATCATTTCCGTGTCTTGACCCACCTCACCTCGAAAGTCGGATCGTATTTTCGGGTCTTATAGTCATGGACCTTCCTCCCCTTCTCCTTCCTCTTCCCCTCCTTCCTCCCTACCATCTTTAAAGTCCTCTCGTGTATCCTTTCCGCATTCCTAGCCATCTCACCTCGAAAATCGAATCTCGCTGCCCATATCATACGGCCGTCGACCCAATACTCGAAGATCGTACGTATCCTCAGCGTCTACTTGATATGGAAGCCGGAAGTTGGAAGCAGAATATAAAGGACTGCAGGGTTCATGGTTTAGGCTTTTTTGATATGGAGTGAGTTGAGATTAGGTGCTTGTTGCTGATCGAAATAATACCCTGTTGATAAAAGTCACAAAGCGAAAACATCGTGACTGGATTGGTAGAGCAACAGAAGAGATGAGAACGAATGCATTTTTAACCCAGAAAACGAAAAAAAGGTAGGTATCTTGGTATTGAACGAAAGACACAAAAAGACAAACCCGCTCTAAAGAAAAACAATCATCAACATAATCGAGCCCTTTCTCTCAATTCAATCTCCTTCCCTGCAGTCACTCATCTAATCCTCATCAAAGATCTGGAACGTATTCGTCAAGATCGTATCCAACACTCTGGCCTGCAAACTCGCATCTGCAATCTGCGGTCCCGTATGACTTCCCATCAGACTGGGTGCAAAGCAAATAGCCAAATTGCTCGTGGACATTCTGTTCTTAGCATAATGCTCTTGGACGCGGTTGAGATGCAACACTACAGCGCGCAGAGTGGCATAGTTAGGGTCAGGCAATTCGTTGATAACAGAATGCACAGCATCACGGCGGGAAGTGTCGTCGTCGATGCGGGCGGCGTTTATGAAGCCGTTGTAGGAGCGGCGGGTGAGCAGGGGGTCTGGTAGTTCGCGGAAGAATTGTTTGAGGAGGCCGGCTACGCTGTTTACGTCGTGGTAGAAGGCTGCAGGGTTGCGGAAGTCGACGAGGGAGGAGTCTGTGGATCGTTAGAACGTGTGTCAGAAGTGAAAGGATATGGGAGAACATGCCGTGGTCGAAGAGAGCCTTGATCTGTTGGACGTGGCTGGCTGTTCCACTGAGTCGGTAGATGCCCTCAACATCCAGACCGAAGAGGTCAACGGCTTGCATGCATTGATAGACAATCATAGGAACGGCGGTTTGATCTCTTGCGTACAAGTCATCAAGGTTGACGCCGAAGACAGGCTTGAGCGGAGGAGGAAGAGCAGTGGCAGTGGGAGCAGGTGATATGGGTCGAGGCTGAGATGAGAAGCTTTGCTGGGCTCCCATGGTAGCAGGTGTTGCAGGAGAGTATGGCGCACTGGTGCTCTGAGTGGAGGCGGAAAAGCCACGAGGAGCCCCTGAACTGGTTGGGTATGGTGCAGAGTTGTACTGTTGAGGAGGATCAGTAGGGTAAGGTGGGTTTCCCGGGTTGCCGTAGAATGGCTGTGTTGGAGATTGAGTGGCTGCTGGCGGGGGTGCTACGGTGGGATAGGTAGATTGTTGTGTTGAAACAGTTGATAGCGGTGTTTCAGGTAGCGCTGGACCGGAAACAGTCGTAGAAGGTTGTCGGCTGGCTGGAACGGGAGTCTGCTGTTTTGGCCTTAGAGTAGGGTGTTGCTCGTATTTGATGTCTGAAGTCCTGACAGGAATCTTGGAGACATGACCGGTCACGTAGTTGTCAAAGTCGGTCTTGTTGTCGATGTCGAGAACAATATCGCGCAGACTGTGTTGGACGGGAGCCGAAGGGTCTGAGGCAGGCAGTGGGCTGACAGCGATTCCGTTGCCCAGGAGAAGCTTCTCGTTGAATGAGGCGAACTTCTGGAGTTGGAGAGCCAGACCAGAGTCGCACTCGTTGATCAATTCTTGAAGGGCCTTGACAGCCTGAGGGCGAGAAGTCCTGATGAGCTCCTCTCTTTGCGACCTTGCTGCTTGAACCTTTGCTTGGTAGTCCGAGTCTGCAACTTGCAGCTTGCGCAGGAGATCTTCCTCGTGCTGGGGAGCGCTCTTCATACCCTTGAGACCAATTCTTCTTGAGCTCTTCGCATCACCAGTACGAGCGCGATCATAGTCTTCGGCCAGACCGTCGTACTTTGCCTTTGCCTTCTCCATTGCAGCCTCAGCATCTGTAGCACGCTTCTCGGCGTTCAAGCCTTCGTGTTTCCAGTGTTTCCTCCCCTTTTCCATGTTGAGCGAAAGTTCGTTTAGATCCTCGTGCATTTGGTGGAGAGCAAGCGAGAACTGCATGCCATTGTCGGCGATTCGATCGTGGAGGCGCATAGCCTCGTCAAGGCGGACGACATAGGAGCCTTGACGAGACTCCTTGGAGTGTATGTTGTCGCTTGTCTGCTTGACCAGTCGTCGGAGTCCTTTGGCATGATCTTCCTCTACCGCTCCTCTCTTCTTCAGGAAATCGGAAAAGTCCTAAGGCTGATGTTCAGTAGGGCGCTTATCGTGGATATGAGTCGGATTGGGCATACACGAGAAGATGCAATGCTCTGCTTGAGGCGGTTCAACAGGGTGTTTATTCCAATCTACATAAGTCAGTGCCTGGAAGAATAGTTTCACATTGCGACAAACGGACGTCCGAGTACATGACATTCTCCACATCCTTGGACACGGGCGCCGTCGTCGAGGCTGGCTCTGTCGCGGTCGCGATGGTCGGAGTATCATGCAAGGTACCATTTGCGTCGCCGTTGGTAGCGAGGTCGCTATCTCGCGGGAGGTCAGAAGACATGGTGAGAGTCTGTATGCACGAGTGACGAAGATTGTGAGACAGTGGGAAACGATGAATGGTATTGTTATAGACGCTGGAGTGGACAACTTGGCACACGCGTCTCGATTCAAGATTCCGGGGCTTGGACCGCGCGCTACAGCTCGGCATCGTCATGCCGACCTGTTCGATCCGATCTTCAATGCTCCCATAACAATCGCACCTTGTTTCTTCTGTACCACAAACACATCCTTCACCACAAATCATGTCCGACGCGCACGCCCCCTTGACTTGGGAAACGTCAACCCATACTCAGCCTCAGCTGGCCACGTCTTTGCCATCGGAAGTCGTCAACTGTCTTGAGAATGCTCGCTATGTCCGTTCACCCCACCTTGATCGTTGGCTTCAGGGCATGAGCTGACCATACCACAGCTTCATCTGGCCACCTGCACAGAGTTGCAACCCCATGTCGCACTCATGAACTACACCTACCTCCCATCACATCCCTTCGCAGACTCTTCGTCGCAAATGCCTTCCGGTCCCGTAATCATCATGACTTCGAATCCCGCCTCGCGCAAGACTGTCAACCTTACCGCCAATCCCAATGTATCACTGCTCGTTCACGACTGGGTATCGCATAGACCTGCAACCAACCACAGAAACTCGTCGCCCGAAGGTCGCAGAGCTCCTGGACGTAGTTCGCTGGCTTCATTGCTGATGGGCATGAACACAACCCAAATGGGCTCAATCAGTGCTACCATCAACGGTAACGCCATTGTCCTGCCAGTAGGGTCAGAGGAAGAGAAATGGTGCAAGCTTCAGCATTTAGAGAACAACACTTTCGAGAGGGAGGAGACATCACAAAACGTCCTGAGCGCTACACCGAGCATCGCAGAGGATGAAGAGGCTAGCAGACAATCGTTCCTCAAGGACGAAGACATAAGAGTTGTGGTTGTGAGGATAAGAGAGGGCAGAATCGCCGACTGGAAGGGAGGTGTCAAGGACTGGGTTCTTGCTCCTGCTGAGGGAGCAGGTAACCTTGTCAATGGTCTATGAGTAGATCAACTCGAAAGCAGGTCACAATGAATAAATGCTTGTCATTCATGCATGCTTGCGCCAGTACAAACTTTGTGATAATGTCCTTGTGATATGATTTTGCAAGCGAACAGAGAAAGAGACTTCCTTTTCCGATCCCCCAGAGTAAGAACCAATCATATGGCTTGGAAGAAGTTGCTATCTTTTGTGCAACCTCGACGGCAGACAAACATGTCGAATCAGCAAGAGCTACGGTTCGAACAGGCTTGCGAGCCGACAGGTTAGTTGAGTTCTATAAGTGACCGCCATGGTTCCGATGTGATTCTTCTAGCAACTCATTCGGGAAGGCGCGAGCGGTTTCCAGGAAGACTTCTGATATCTCGTGCCGGTGTGAATACAGTGAAGGAACCCCTCCGACGACAGCCAGGAAGGAGCTAGCCTACTTGAACCCCCAATGCGTGGAGTGGGCATTCAATGCAGTTACGTGCGCATTGGTGGAGGCTGCGTTTGCCGCTATCTCTTTGAGATATTGTGACTGCGTATTCTTGATAGCAGTGTTTTGTTCTGCTTGGCGCAAGAGCTTCGAGAGCACCTGCCTGTCGGCATTAGTGAAAGAAGGAGCAGCTGTGGTTGCTTTGCCGAGTAATTTGAATAGGTTAAACATGTTTGGAATTGTTAATGGTTGAAGAAGTTGAGAGAAGGATGATGGTCGTGATTCTCTTAGCGGACGGTTAGAATTGCATGCGTCACGTTGATCTTGGGTGAGCTCGAATGGGTCACGTGTTAGCGGCTTGGCATCGACCCCTCCAGCCTCAACCCTCTTTCATTCACAACATCGCAACTTCTCAAGCAACACTCTCCACTCAAACAACACAGTCACCGCTACAGACCCACCGATCAAACACCACCTCATACACCCTTTTACTTCAACCCTTCCCCGGAAAAGAGAACAGCAACTGCGTTTTATGTCCGCCTCGATCGAAAACCTCAAGTCCTTCGGTATGTTTGCGCTCTCTTTCCCCCACTATGTCAGGCCCAGACCGACTCCCCGCCTTGACTCGGTCGCTTGGACATCCATCGCTCTCACTCGAGGCACATACGATGCCTGCTCATCAGGACTTGCATCGTTCTTGTCACCCGTGAAAGCGTGTGTTGCAAGCGCTGCCCAACGCCGCCACACCTTGGGCATCACCCGCTAACTCGTGTGACTCGGACAGACCCCTTCGCCGAAGCCGATGAAGACACCGGAGAAATAAAGCAGTCGAACCAGAGCAGCTACATCCACATCCGTATCCAGCGTACGTTATGACTCTTCCACCACCATCATCTCATCGCCTTGGCGTTATGCGCTGGCTGGTCTCACAAGAAAAAGGCGGGGTATGCTGACAACTTTTTTCTTTTACAGAGCGCAATGGACGCAAGACCTTGACCACAGTTCAAGGACTCCCCAAGAAGTTCGATCAGAAGAAGATTCTCAAGGTCATCAAGAAGGCCTTTGCTTGCAATGGCACCATCGTGAGCGACACCGAGATGGGTGAAGTTATTCAACTCCAGGGTGATCAGAGAAAGGATGTCCAGGAATTCTTGTGTGACAAGAAGGAGGGCCTCGGTCTTGATGCCAAGACCATCAAGGTTCGTTTTGTTCATCTTCTCGACCTCCTCGACCTCACGAAGCTGACTTCCTCAACCAGGTCCACGGTTTCTAAACGTCCAACAACCGCGCCATGCACCCTCGTCGGGTACGAGAGACCAGCCGGTGGATTATCACGACATTTGTTACTCTTCGAATCGTCTTCAAGGCGCCCATTGCCACGATCCACACGGCTTTTCTTTTCACTCTACGACCCTTACGAACCCTTTTTTAGACAACATGATTTTGCTACCTGCCAAACATCATAACCTTCTGAAAACATGGCCGCGGATTACTCTGGCGTTTGTTCAAGATACCCAATGCTGTCTCTACTGACTGCAGCAACATGTCTTATTGGGCTCTTGTTGCTTTTTCCTATCACCTTTCTGATCAAGTATTTCCTTCTATGCCTTTGCTGTTCTCGCCAGGCGAGAAGATATCACTTAACGAAATATGGAAATGCTCAGTATTGCTTTTACAGATGTTGTGTCCCTCTTTCCTGCGAATGCTGTCTTTCTCCTTGCTGTGATACTGCCGAAACTATCATGCGCTTTCCAAATGCTTTGCTTCCTTGAAGTATGTCGTCTTCCTGGAATGTATGCCATCATGAAGCACAAGGCATGCTCTTTGTCTTCACGGTTTTTCGATATGACGTCTGCAAGTATAGATGAACGAACCCAGCTTTTGTTATGTTTACAATATGCTACAAGTTTTGTCAAACTATCGTACAAGAACCGATCTCCATATATCACAATCTAAGACTCCAAAGCCTCCTCGACGCTGGACTCCCTAGTAGTACCCCAAACCATCCACTCACCCATTTTACCCCTCTTGCACAGCCTCTGCACAACCAAATACTCAGTAACAGGCTTCGCAACCTGCGAACTCCCCTCCTCCAACATCTCGACAACCTTTCCTCCTTGCCTAACCTTCTTGATCTTTTTCAAACTCTGCAAACTCTGCATCCTCACCACCACCTGTTGAATAGTAGTCTGTTTGGTTTTATCCTTGTTATCCTCCAAAGACATTGGCATATATTTATGGCTGACGATTTTCGGCTCGTTCAACCAACGGTGCAACTGCCATTGCATTCCCGTGTTTGGACCACGGGCGATGATGCGTTGATCCAAAGAAGAGTAGATGTTTTCGCAGAGTTGAGGGGAAATTGGCGAGAGGTTTCCTTGGGCGAAGTGGGTGTACATGTTTGTGTAGAGGGATTTTGAGACGGAGGGGATTTTGGAGGTTTGGAAGTCTGCGCGGGGTTTAACGTGGAAGTAGCCCATGTAGTGGCGACTGGATGTTGTGGTTAGTAAGGGTTACAAGGTATAGAGGAAGTCGCATACCCAAAGACTTCCTTCATGCGGAGCCAGATGCGGTATTTTTCGAGTTTGAAGCGGAGACCGGGTTCTTGGAAGAGACTGGGTAGTTTGTCTCCTGAAGGCATGATGAATGTTCCTATGGTCCCCATCTCAGCATTGAATCCTTCTCAAAGTATATCCTTCCAAAGATGTTTTGTGGTTGCGACTAACCAGGAATCAAACCGACATCATTCGGCATCTGCTCAATATTCTTCATCTGCTCTTTCTTCATGACCTCAAAGGACTTTTGCGCCGGTTGCTTAATATTCGGCTGTTGCGGTGCATAGGACTTGTTGTTGCGCACACCCGCTGCATTGTACGAAGTGTTGCTGAAGAGGCGTGTGCTTTGTCGCAAGCATGGTTGTTGTTGAGAGAAAGATTGGACGAGTAGTGGTGTGTAGCCATTATGTTGCTGCAGCAAGCGCTGCATCGGCGTGCGTGTCGACATTGTCGTCTTGTGTTTGTGTGTGGCGTGTGGAAACGGTATAGAGATCTTTTGGTGTAGTGGATGGGAAATGTTTGGAGGAGCAGAGGGCACGGGCCTTTGCCGGGCTCCGGGAACCTTCGGCGCTCGGGGGTGACCAGCGGCGCTGCGGCGACGATTGCTTGGTCAATCGGGTTGACTTGGTACTCTAACTTTCGATCAATTGAGTAGGCTTGCGGATAGCAGCTTCTCTATAGCGTTGAATCTGGTAGGTTCCTGAAAGCTGTTCGGCAAGTAACGTCGAGATACACAGTCATGTTCCTGCTGGATATTCGGCTCGTCCTACTCCTCCTCATTCATATGATCTGCATTAGCGCCAATGAGAATTGGTCGAGATGTAAGGGTAAGATGAACACCTTGACATCTTGACACCGCGTCTTCTCCTGGTTCCGACAGAAGTTGCCCATTGACTCGACAATGGATCTTGGTACTGCTGTCGGGGTCATCTCTCTCGGTATACAAGTACTGGAAGGCATTGTTGATTATTACGGCGCTTACAAGGACTATGGTGATGATATAGCTAGTCTTTGTACTTCTTCCGTCGCTCTGCATCAGACTCTCCAGTATCTGCAAGTTCAATTGGATCGTAAAGGATCGACCTCGGACGACTTCCGAGCACATATTCTAGCGTCTATCTACCAGTGCAACGATGGCTTGCAAAGACTGCGAAAGAGATTGGACAAGATCAAGGCTGAGCCAATGCCCGCTGATGGAAACCTATTGAGGCAGCATCCAGCGTCAGGCTACCAATCAGCTACGTAAAGCTACTTATCCATTCAAATGCAGCACTCTGGCTAAATTGAGAGAGACTGTGCAAGATCTCAGAGACAATCTATCTCTTGCCTTGCAGGCACTGGACTTGTGAGTTGGATGATGAAGCGAACTTCTTGATGTGCTCAGACGTTGACGGCCGGCAGGAATGTGGCTGGACAGAGTACAAAGACATTGGCCAAGATCAATTTGCGGGTTGACGAAGTGATTGGCAAGCTGGATGCTTTAAAAAATTGTCAGAACTTCATGCACACCTCCGAGTCGTCGAAGCTTATAGAACTGGTCAGGTGTACTCGATGATGCTCTCAAGCGATGGCTCTCGCCAACAAACCCAGACACTTACCTGCAAGCAAACCTCAAGCAATGGTCACCGGACAGTGGCGACTGGTTACTACAAGGGAAGGCGTTTGAGAACTGGATTCAAGCATCCGGCTCGATATGGCTCACCGGAATGCGTGAGTATTCTCGTCCGAGACTCCACCCGCAATCTCGATGCTGATCATCAATAGCTGGCTGTGGCAAATCTGTCATGTGGTGAGCAAGGAAAAATCCCACCATCTCGCGGATACTGACCATTGCAGTGCTGCTGCTATTGCTCGCACCGAACAACATCGTATGGTTTCTAGAGATACTCTTCTCGCTTATCACTTTCACTCATTCTCCGATGCCGAAACGTGGACGTTGGGTGCAGTGCTCAGAAACATCCTCCATCAACTTGCTAGTCAGTCGGACAGTGTGTGCAATGACCTGACCACCCTGTTCAAGACGTGTGGTAGCGGGAGTAGACGCCCGACTGATCGCGAACTCGCTGGGTTACTCAAAGCGACCTTATCGTACGGCGCAGAAACGTACATCTTCTTAGATGCTCTGGATGAGAGTGATGAGAAGTTTGAACTTGCTGAGCTTCTCGAAACTCTTCGCAGTCAGTCTTCGAAGCTTCATCTGTTTCTGACGAGCCGACGGCATGTCGCTTTCATTGATGCAATTGAGTCTGGCAAGTTTCATGAGGTCAGCATGGAGCGCGGTGTAGTCAATCAAGACATTGAGCGCTATGTCCACCAACAGCTTTTGTCTGATCCCACCTTGAGAAGGTTCTCATCTGCATTGCAGGTCAAGATCGAAGCCAGGCTATCGAGTGCGAACGGCATGTAAGTTCGAATCCATCTGCATAGAGGCCTGATCAGAGAGGCTGCCATCAAAACCGCTTTCAGTAGCTCTCCAGTTGACGATTTTCAGGTTTCGCTGGGCTTCTCTTCAGCTTCAGGGACTAAAGAACCCACGCTTAACCAGGATGGGCGATCACATCATCGAACACCAACTAGACAACCTCCCTAAAACTCTGGAAGGAACCTACGACCGTATTCTCAATGAGCTCGATGACTTCGAACGTCGGGAGGCACAGAGATTATTGGCCCTCATCTGCTTCTCTAGACGTCCCTTGACGCTTCCCGAAGTCGTCGACGCTCTTGCCATCGATTTCGAAGACTCTGATCAAGGTCCCTTCGACCCGAGCTACCGCGTCAAAGAACCTATGGCGGTCCTAGAGTATTGTCCCGGCCTCATCACACTGATGCAAAAACGACGCATCAATGCACCACGCTGGAGAGACAATCCAGTGATGGCACTCGCACACTTCTCTGTTGACCAGTATCTACGCCCGAGACCCAACGAATGGCGACTTGGAGGACCCACAGCTGCACATGCACTCATCGCTCGCACCTGCCTCAGATATCTACTCTACTTCGACAGCCGGGAAAACTACAGCAAAACCATCATGCGCGAATACCCCTTCCTCTACTTCGCCGCCAAAAACTTCCCGTACCATCTCAAGCTATCTGGCTATGATGCTCAAGCCATGAATTCAGCTTGGAACCTCTTCAATACGGAAAAGGCACTCAGGATATGCTATCAAGTTTGTAGGCCACTAGCAAGAGGGCCAGGTCTCATCCACACCAGCGATTTCGTGAAGAGAAGAAAACGCAAGCAAGGGTTCACCTTCAGCTCAAATACACCTGGTGGAATATTCTGCGCTGTGATTTGGGAATTACAACCACTGGTTGAAAAGTTTTTCGAAGCTGATGGTGCTATGTTGGATGAAATCTCCGAATTTGAAGACGATCAAGATGTATCGATGCCGAAGACTTCTATCGAAGCTGCTGCATATGTCCAAAATTTCGATATCTTTGCCTTGTTGCATGAAGCCGGTGCACAGATTGGCAATTCGATCCTTTGTGTTTTGAATGCTTATGAGCAAGACCATCAATCC
This sequence comes from Aureobasidium lini, assembly GCA_022813425.1. Classification (NCBI taxonomy): domain Eukaryota; kingdom Fungi; phylum Ascomycota; class Dothideomycetes; order Dothideales; family Saccotheciaceae; genus Aureobasidium; species Aureobasidium lini. Next base: position 376,684 of record JAKLML010000009.1, on the reverse strand, counting down.
GCAATCACATCAATCTCATCCCTATCACCCGCCGAAGATCAAAACAAGAAAACAAGAAAATTGTTCCTCGACTACATCAACTCAAACAGCAGAGTGGACTGGAAATTTCCTGATCTTCTGTTCAATGCGGTCATCCATGGTGAAACTGACCTCGTCAGGCGATGTCTGGAGAACGGCGCAGATCCAAAGCTGACGCGAAAAGTTACATCCCTGTCTTGGATATCACCAAATGAGGAAGGAGAAGACGGAATAGCGAGGGATGAGATAAGCTTACTCGACATAGCTAGAAGGAATGACTACAGCGGGATTGAAAAGCTGTTGATGGAATATGGAGCAAGATAGTCTTGATATCAAACCTGGATTCTCGTCTTCACATATCTCTCTGAGCGCATTACTAAGTTCTGATTATCATCCGAGTTGCAAGAAACCCTTGTTGAGATGAAAATCGCCCAAAGACCTATTCATTCTGTATATGAGAGATAGACTTTCAAAAGATACCACGTGAACGTGCAAGACCCGCCAACATTCAATCTGACTGCATCGCACACAGTTCCTAACAAGACTTGTGCAAACGAACCGCAGGGCAAGACCGGAAAAGGCACAATTAAACGCTCAATTTTATTCACCAAGAGTAAATTGGCAGTCGAGCCTGTCTGATGGAAATAATTGGTTGATTTGAACTACTCTGCATAGGGAGAAAGGAGCGTCATAAAAGGAATCAGTAGAAGAAACTGAAGAAAAAGACAAAAGAGAAAAGAAAAAAGAAAGGGGAAGCAAAGTGTACTCTTTTTCTTCGGCGATTTTGGGATTCAGGAAAAGAAAAAAAACACAAGTCGTCATAAAAACATTATCATGTCAGCATTGCTGGCTTTTGCCTGGCATACCAATCTCTGCAGGATTAGAGATGACGAAGAAGAGGCGTAGTTCTTTTACCAGCCCCAAGTGCTCCAAGAAGTAGTCTGCTTGCATGTGTTCTTGGTGCTGTAGCCGACAGTCGTGTAGGGCTTCTGGGTGGTGATGGTTTTGTACTCGGTAGTAGGGACATAGGTAGTAACAGTCTTGGGAACATTGACAGTCTTGGTCTCGGTGGTGTACTTGGTGGTGGTGTATGGAACCTCTGTGACGACTGTGTTGGTGACGGTGGTGTACCTAGTATTGACGACTTGCACATTGGAGCAGACCTGAATAACATGTGAGTGGTAAGTTCAAGCTTTCAGACGAACGGTGACGGAAGAAAACTTCCGCAATTGGGAAAACTTACCTGTGTCGAAGTGGTGTAGAGGCTGGATCCGACAGAAGTCTTGTAAGACGTGGCAGTGGATTTTCCAACATAAGGCGTGGCCTCGGTAGTGGTATAGGTGCTTGGAGAGGATCCAGTGCTGGTGGAAGGGTAGCTGGTCACGCAAGTCGAGATGTACGTCTCAGGCTTGGTGTAGACGGATGTCCATGGGTAGGTAGTTGCTGAACAAGTGGATTTCGTAATGCAAGAAGAGGTAGTGTGACCCCAGCCTCCACCGCCGGGCATGGCGTTGACAGCAACGCTGGAATGTTGTCAGTAGAGATCACAGAGCATGTTTCGATTATCGACGAACCTGGAAGCGAGAAGAGTGATGAGAGTAGTGAACTGCATTGTGAGGCGAGTATATGCTTTTTGAGAACGAATGTAGAATGTAGAGTGAGTGGAGGCAGTAAGGAGAAGTCTTGATGTGGGATCGGGTTGTTGTTCTTGCTTGTCCTTTGATGTTCTGAATACGAGAGGAACCCAAGAGTCTTTTATACCTTCAAGGCTCGGCAAAATCATAGACATTTCTCCACCCAATGTCACATCGATGGGTGACGATGAAGGCCGATCCTTGGTTTGAAGACAACATGGAGCTGACTGGATGCATCCATGCGAGCTGCACGCCGTGAGCTGTATGAACGAAGCCGGAGTGGTGGTAGGCCGTTCCGATAGACTCTGAAGTGCCTGGAACACCTCATCAGACGCCCTCCTTCGAGCTGAGGTATCCGGGACAGAGGATGCGCTATCGAGCTGACTGACCCAGCTGCAGGAGGGAAAGATGATGCAGAAGAAGGCCACATGAGCATGGTATAGCGTCCATTGGTTCGCGCTGCAGTGTACCAGGACGAGATTAGAAAGTGGTCTGGTGGAGAAAGATTAGCTTTTTGTTCGGGCTCAAGATATACTGTACAGTACCACTGCGATCCACAGCTCATGACCACTCAAATATGTATAGAGGCGGCAGATATTCTGGAGCATGTACTGTACAGGCACATCCCGAAATAGGACCTTGTCTCGAAGTACAATAATTGGGGAAGAGCTTAATGGAAAAGCTTCGATGGTAAGGACGGCTGAGGCATGTGTTCCTGCAATCCATGCCGTGCTCTTTCGTCAACAGCATCGGCGCGGTATATCAAGCGCAAGTCGAATATGTGCCAATCAGCTGGACTGTGTGATACTCGGAGAATTCTCATATGCATAACTTCCTGGCAAGCAAGCAAGCCAGAAAATACACCAAGGCGTGAGAGCAAGGCTGGTGCTGACACGAGTGATCAGAGTGGGAGATGAGGTTGTAGGAAAAGCGGAGGTGCCTGAGATGAGCTTGGATGCGCGATGTGGGGTGCATGTCAGGTAAGACCTAGCAAGGATGGTGATACTTTTCTCCAGACACGGGAGAATTGTCATGTACAGTACTTCGGTCACGCCTTCCGAGGGCATTCAGAATTGGTCGAGACAGGTGCCATAGGCGTCATGTTTTGTAGACTATCGAAATCTTGCTTGAACTTGGTCCGCGGTAGACAAAGGTCAAGGGAAAGAAGAGAAGAGAGTGACAAAGCTGCGTACGACTTGATGGCTTGACATCGGTTGCACGTCCAAAGGCTAAAAACAGATGTGAAGATATGTATGGGTTGTGGCATACATATATTCGGTATGCAGAGAGTGGGGCAGCGAGATTGAATTGGAGAATGTTCCGGGCTGTGATACAGCGGCAAGCAACTGATAGGACGTACGTGTCTTCATATCATGATGAGGCAGTCAGACTGCAGGTGAAAGTTGGGCGGAACAGGATGGAAAGAAGTGGTCGGAGGCTCGGACGGAAGTGCACAGGCCTCACGCGACAAGCTCTGCGGAGAGGCAGTCGCGATCAAGGTGCTTTCCTCTTTCTTTTGTCGATCAACAAAACACAGAATGGGCATCCTCTCAAATCTTCTCACTCAGTACTCAGGTGGAGACGACAAGGCTAAGGCAGACCAGACCGTCTCGCCGGCACCGCAAGTACAACAAGCTCTTTCACAAGCCATCGGCCAAAGTCCGAGCCAAAGTCCGAAACATAATGGCCTCCTATCCGTCGACGATGAACTCCGAGAAAAGATGCGCACCAACCCGCGAGCGCGCGCCGTCAGACAGTTATCGCTGTTCTTCGCTGGTGCCACATTCTTCGGGCTGAGTCTTGTCGTGACGCGTAGAGCCGTGGCCCGAAAACTGCTTGCCTCTGCACCCAAGCAGTTCACGCCTTCCAACTTTCAGCCCAAGGATGTCAATGGTGGCGTTGAAGCCGCCCAAGCTTTCGCTCTTGCTACCCTTAATGTCACCAGTGCAGCCATGATGGCCACTGGTGGTATGATGTACGCCTTGGACGTGACCGACACCGAGGACATGCGCTCCAAATTCAGAAAGGCCTGGGGCTTTGAGCGCACCCCTGAGGAAGAAGCCGAACAAGATGAGGAGATGGAGGCAATGGTCAGAGAGTTCATGGATAAGAAGGAGGGTGGTGACAACAAGGGCATGGCTGAAGGTCTTGCTGGTCTCGTTGCCGCAATGGCCGCCAGGGAAGAAGAGAGGCTTGCCAAACTTGAACAAGCCAAATCTGGTCTGGAGCCTGCCACCAAGGACAACTGATCCGCCAAAACTCCTCGCCAGCTAGAAGCATGTCATCCGCACGGCGTCTAGGCTTCTGTTCGATCTTTTCCCTCGGCTTGCAGCCTTCCTCAACCACTTGCATCGTTGCCATTCTTGCATCAGCCTTTGTCACCTCATGCATCACGACCTGTATTATATCATGTATATTAGAACTTCCCTCGACCCATATTCAAGCTTGCGGCTCAATTGCTGATCTTCACACCTGCCTGTCCATCTCTATTTGCTCTCCACACACCGCCTTCCTCGCCGCCAAACTCTTCCAACTTCCATACCTCAACCTTCTCCTTGGTCAACTCGAGCGCTTCCTCCCCTGCTCTCCATGCTGCTTGTCTATGTGGCGACGAAACGGCGATCAATATGCTTTCCTCCGCAATGGGCACAACACCGAGACGATGGATCATCGCCACGCCATTCAGGCCATGCTTGTCCTTGATTTGACGTGCAATCTTCGCCATGGTCCTGATAGCGAGAGGAGCATATGCTTCGTAAGCCAGATGAACTACGGGTTTGTCTCCAAAGTTGTCGCGAGTAGTTCCTCGGGGGGTATTAGGCTTTATCGTGAGTTGTTGGAACATTGTAATGGCGTACCAGCGAACAGCACGATTGCACCAGCTTTTGGACTCCGTACTTTGTCCATGATAGAAACGGCATCCAACGTGTCGTGAGTGAGAGCCACGAATACTCCGTCCTCCTCGAATTCGGTTGGGGCATTGCTTGATTGCGTCGGCTTTGGACTTGAGTCGGACATGGTTGATTTCAAGTAGCAATTTGATCTCAAATGTCAAAATTCGCAGTCAAGTACAGTGACCACTTGCAGTTGCTGAATAAGAATTGATAGAGCGAAGGTTGATACTCGAGCAGGTGCCGAGGCTTCGTCACATGGGAACGGGTCCGTGCAAACAGAGCAAACACTCGCAGGCACAACCGTCGACGAGGCTGAGATGGCGGCCTTCCACTGTCCTGCTTCCAACCATACTCTGCAATTGCCTCGAGTCTCTCGTTTGATCGCGAGTCTTGATACACGCCGCTTGCTTCGTATCGCTATTACCATTATCACGCTGTCGTTTATCCGCCATCGTCGCCGATCTGACCATTGAAGCCTCGTGGTTAAGGCCGGAGTCTACAGAGCTAACAGGCGTCCAGACATCGCATCGCTGTCGCTTAACAAGAGTGAGGAGGATACTGGAATTTGCGGAAAGAGAAAAGGAACATTGATTGCTTTGAAAAGCATCTTGTGACTGCGGACAAGGCCTTGCCAGTGTGCATACTCTTCTTCATCGGACTTCCTGTACCACTCTACCGACCATCGGAGGGTGCAACATATCGTTTTGACGCTTCTTCTTATTTTCTATTCCTGTACCCTTGCAACGGGGAAAGAGAGATTCATCTCACATACATCCTGTCAAGCTGTTGCTAAAGCCTGTTAACATGTACGTATCATTGCGTAGCAGTCTTCGCCATTACATGGTCATCAACGTTTACCATTCTTCACTTGCATGGCTTCTCGACGACCGGCCACCTGGTCATTCTCTCGTTCGTTAGGGAGTCACGGCGTCGAACGACGAGAGACTGAAGTGACTGGACTCCATCATGTCGGATGACGTGACTGGTCGTTGGGGAGTCTATAGTTGCAACTGACGCGCAAACTCTTGTCTCCGCCTTCACCATATCTTCTTTTACTGATTGATTGTCTCCAGACCAAGGCAGCAAACCAGTGAGTCTGCCTGAACGGAAGCACAGCACAAAGATCTCGCGTCAAATACCGGGCTCTACCACGAACACCGGGCCTTCTAACAAGCACCGGGTACCCGATCAATACCTCCTTCACCATGGCCGACGACGACAACTTCGACATCGACATCTACGGTGATGAGGATCAGGATCTCAAGCCCGAGCCTCAGCCCGAGGAAGAGCAGAAGCAACAAGACACGGACTTCGGCCCGGGTCTCGACGGAACCGGCTACGGTCAGCAAGCCAATGAGCCCGAGACCAAGCCTCCAATAGACAACAATGTCAAGCTGGAAGGTGATCCCGACGAGATGAAGGTTCAATACGAAAAGAGCCATGGTGGTGCTGAAGCAAACGGCCTACAAGAGCAGCAACAGATTCACAGCACTACTGGCTCATCAGCCGACCAATACAATGTCCCCAAGCAGGCGCCAACTGAACAGGGTACTAAACGTAAAGAGGGAGAAGATACCCGTGAGGTTGATCCTGGTGCCACGTCAGCTTTGAGGCTTGGAGAACTCCAGTGGTGGATTAGTGAAGACGACATCAGAGGCTGGACCAACCAATGTGGCTGTGAAGATGAGCTCAAGGAAGTCACATTCAACGAGCATAAGGTGAACGGCAAAAGTAAAGGGTGAGTCTGCTCCTCCTGCCACGAGTATAGTTCATAGTTGACCCCTCCGATCAGTGAAGCGTTCGTCGAGCTCGCTTCACCGCAGGCTGCAACAGCTCTCAAACATCGTGTCGACTCTTTTGGTGCGGACCAACAGTATGTCAAGAAGCATACCTGCATCTACGTCCGTCCAGATTACAACCCATTCAAAACATCACCCAAAGATGCACCTCAGCGCAATAAGGTCGCCGCTCCCGGCGCATACAACAACGGTCCTGCGTTCCAGCAAACCGGTGGCTTCCGTGGTGGTCGTGGTGGCTACAACCGCGGTGGCATGAACAACATGAACACTGGTATGGGTGTGGGCAACATGCGTGGTGGTTACAACAACCCGCAGATGAACATGATGGCTGCCGGCTTTAACGGAGGAGCAATGGGAGGCAACTTCAACAACAACATGATGGGCGGCTTCAACAATGCCATGGGAGGTTTCAACAACCGTGGTGGCATGATGGGCGGCAATATGCGTGGAGGTTTCCAGAATAACCGTGGCAGAGGCGGTATGGGAATGCCCAATATGGCAATGGGCATGGGAAACATGGGCATGAACAACATGACTAACATGGGCGGCATGGGAGGTATGGGTGCCATGAACATGGGTAACATGAACATGGGTAACATGAACATGGGTAAGTCGTCTCAACAGCGCAGTCAGTCGATAAACACATACTCACATACATTAGGTGGCTTCGGCAACAACACGCAAGGAGGTCACTTCAACCCAGGCTTCTTTAATGCCGGAGCCGCAGCAAATGGTAACACATCGGGTGGCGGCATGTCGCCCAGTGGAAACCCTCATGGTGCCAAGAGACCTCGACCGGAGTAGGATGCTGGACGTCCGAGGAGATTTGGCGACCGTCGATGGATGTCGCCGAATTAGTATGGCGAGGCATCAAGAAGAAAGCGTACGAATACTTTTTCTTTCTGGGCCTTTGACACAGTACTCCGTACACGTCGTTTCTAGTCGGACGAGACGAGTCACACGTTTCATTATTGCATGTATGGTGTTATTTCCAACTTTCAATTAGCGAAATCAATTCTCCTACTCATTTATTCTGGCTTGGAGACGAGAGCGGGGCAAAACAAGGTGTGGCACATCCTTTCCCAAAGATGAGAGCCGCAAACAATAAAGCTTCTTGCAGACTCTCGGAATATTGGCTCTTGTTTCCGTCATTGATTGTATGCAGATCCAGTGTCGGTGAGGATAGAGAGCATCTGTTGCGATAGCGATGAAGGTAAGGGGATTTTGTCGTGGCCAGCAAGGACTATTTATCGTGCGTGGACTGCAGGAAGGCAGCTGGAACACCCAAGGAAATTGAAGTGGTGAGCTCCGAGTTGCAGACAGCCACCAGGGTCTTGAGCCAACGGAACGGAACGGTTTCACCAGCCCTCCCGCCTCAGCCCTATACCAGGAATAAATTGAGTGAAGGATGCTGCATCCTTGTTGTTGTGTTTGATGCGCATGTTTGGGGAGTATCACACAGGTTGCGATAGTGATAAAGTGGAAGAGGCGCACACTGAGATGGTCGCCAAATCGACCTTGTCTGCACCACTCAGGAGGTTTGCAGCTGCACAAAACTTGAAATACTCCCCACTTCCGTACCGGTTCAGCCTCGACCCTGCATCTCAGCGAGTCTCTTCTTAAGATCTCCCAGTGTTTTATCGCAACAGTTAGCGTCTTGTACGTCAGATTGCGCCGGTCTTCCCCACCTGATTGCCCATGAATTTGGAGAGTGGTCGAGTATAGAAAGAGCCGGATCTCGGCCTGTTGCGCGACTGTAAGTCTGACCTTTACTTGCTCGCTTTTACATCCAAATCATGTCGGTTGGCTCTATGTCCTCAATGTCTTTGGACGAATTGAATTTCGTGCCATCGAGACCGGTGCCACAGAAGCCGCCCAAGCGAATGTCCACGACTACGCAAATCGCAGTCAGCATGGCAGTCTCCCCTATTGACACAGTGCAGGAAGCGACTTCCATGAGCAGCTCAGAGAGTGAAGAACAAAACAACCGGGAGCAGTCGCGACCCCGACGCCGCGGTAGCTTTTCCTTCCTCACTCGCACAAAGTCACACGACGTTCCTGTCATCCGCAGCCCATCAGGACGCAGAATGCTACGCAGCAAGAAACTCCGCGACCAGGAAGAGCGCCTTCGACAAGAACAACAGATGCCTGCTGTATCTCATTCTCCTCCTACATTGCCCACATTGCCCAACATTGAGCCCATGGAAAACGCACGGCCTGATTCCATCGCCATCGTGTCGGGAAGAGGGCACGACTATCCTCCTCCGGCCAACTTCTCTCGCCCTGGACCCAAACAGACCAGCATGTCGAACTCATCAATGCCATCCATGTCGTCGTCCGGCAGCCTCACCACTCCCAATGGTTACGGAGTTCCGCTTCCGCCAATGCCGTCCTCATTGCCTCGCACCGAGAGCATCGTCAGCCGTGGTAGAGAAAGCTACGCTCCCAGTATCTCGGCTAGCATGCACTCACCTCGTAGAATGCGCCGTCGCAAGGAACCAGAGGCTTTCAAGTACGTTGGCCAGCTTCCGTCCCTTTCCATTCGTCGACAAGAACTCACACATCGAACAGCATCCTGGTTACTGGAGCCAAGGGCTCAGGAAAGACATCGTTTGTCGAGTTTCTCAAGACAGCTCTCGCCCTGCCAGCCCACAAGCAGACACGCGGTCACACACCTCCACCTCAGATGCATTCTGAATCTCCCTTCGAACCATCCTACGTCGAGACCGACATCGATGGGGAGCGTATCGGCTGCACGCTCTGGGACTCCCAAGGGCTGGAGAAGAGCATCATTGATCTACAACTTCGCGATCTGGCTGCCTTCGTCGAGTCAAAGTTCGAGGACACTTTCAACCAGGAATCGAGGGTCGTGCGCACACCCGGAGTCAAGGACACCCACATTCACTGTGTTCTCCTGCTACTGGATCCCGCTCGCCTCGACGTCACTATGCACTCTGCACACGACTCATCTCCCAAGAAAATGCCCAGTCTTGACTCGGCCTTCCTCGATGAGGCATTGGACCTTGATGTCATCAGAACCCTCGAGGGCAAGACGACCGTCATCCCTATCATCGCTAAGGCCGACACTCTCACCGCCGCTCACATGGCTCATCTCAAGCGCATGGTCTGGTCAAACGTTAAGCACGCAAAGCTCGACCCGCTCGAGGCTCTCAACCTGGACGATGATGAAGAGGAATCTCCTGACTCCGAGGCCCTCGACAGCGAGCTCTCCAGCTCCGAATCAGACATCCTGCCTAGAACAGACTCGCCGCCACGCAAAGTCACCGAAGACCCGAACGTCGATGACAGCGACACTATGGGAAGCACCTTCTCGCCGGTTAGAAAGACGTCGAGATCTGTGCTTGGTCCTGTCTCGTCAAAGCGTACAGACTCTTGCACTCCTGCACCAGAAGAGCTGTTTCTTCCGTTCTCCATCCTGAGCCCCGACTCTCACACATCACCTGGTTCCTTGACACGCATCTTCCCTTGGGGTGAAGCTGACCCATGCAACCCTGTTCACTGCGATTACACTCGTCTTCGTGAGTGTATCTTTGGCGATTGGCGCTCTGACCTGCGTGTCGCGTCTCGTGAGAAGTGGTATGAAAACTGGCGCACCAACCGTCTCAAGCGTACACCCACGTCTCGCATCCGACAGTCTGGTGGAGTGACTCCCATTGGTGCCGTGCCCAAGGAAGGCCGCACTGTCTCACCTACCATCACAACCAGGTCTCGTGCCGTCAGCACCTCGAAGCAAGTATCGAGGATGTACGATGAGATGCCCGAGAGACCTCGCACGATGAGCACTAGCAAGGCTGAACGTGTCTTGGGCAGCCCCAGAGGTATCGCCTTGTAGAGCTTGGCTAGCAGCTGCTTCCGGTCTCGATACTCTTCTGGTTTTCTTTTAGTGTTTTCCTTGGCGTTAATGTTCCTGCTTGTTGATACTTTAAGCGCATGATATCCCCGGGCTTGGTGGAAGAGTCCCTGCTTTGTTTCCTTTTTCTAACGGTGTACTCACACACGCTCTCTCTCGGTTTGGTCACAGCACAGAGGGGTATTGTTTCCGGGACGGCGATAATGGAGCTGGGGCGCATATGAACAGTCAACAGAGACATTGATTTTCCTTGGTAGTGGTAGTTGCAATATTCAAAACAGAATGAACACGATTACAATGACTTTTATGAAACAATTGTGATAATGTGTGAAGTATCCGCGGCCTAGAGCTCTCTGCAGTATGAATATAGCATTAGAGCTCTGTGAAAATGCAAGAAGGAATTTCAAAAATCATGATATGTCTGAAGAGAGACGGCCTTGCCGTTTGTTGTCTCTAAACAAGACAGGCTTTGTGCGGTATAAGAGGGGTATTGATACTAGCTATCAAGATGCAAGAACAAAATTGAGAATCAGAAAATGTCCAGTGCGAATCGATATCGAAGTTACCTTTCTAGTCCAAAATGAGGTTTCTCCTCGATGTGATAGGGCATCCAGAAACCCTCTGTCAAATGGTCCGAAGAGAGTCGGTAGAAGAGCAGCTCTCTTTGGACGAAGAGGCAGATCTAAACAACTTTTTGCCTTGTGAGAAGTATAAAGCAAGGTCTACCAGAGCAGAGGAGATGATAGTAAAGAAACAAGCTGTCTACGGCGTGAGAGGGGGTGTCAAAAACATATGTCAAAAGGCAAGAACGAATTCAAGAATTAAGGAAATGACCAAGAGAGTGAATGTAACAGTAGCTCTCTTTAGACGAAGTGGCAGATCTGAATATGTTTCTGCCTTTTGATAAGTAGAAAGTATAATAATCTATTTGGTGCAAGACATGATCTTAAATCAAGGGCTTGAAAATGTAAGACATAGCTAGATCTATCTGGCATCAATATGTGCATTCCTCCGTACCTATATAAGGCCTCGTACCCGGTTTAAGAGCCTTTTCCTCTCTACTATCCGCTCATGTTTCCTTAACCGCGTTATGTCCTCGTCGACGCTATCGTATCTTATCTTACACGTGACCGGCGACATCGGGTCGGTAGTAAGGTCGCCGCCGTCATATCTCCGTAAGACGACATCTCCCTCTTGTGCGGTCGTAATATAGCGCATCTAAACCTGATTTCGACATCGAGGGGCTACGAGTGTCTCGATATAAAGGTACGATATTAAGGGCCCGGTATACGATATACGTACGCCCTATACGCATAGTAGGGAGGAATCCGAGGTACTCCCGAGTAACGACATCTCTCTACTTTGCGGTCGTGGTATCACGCAAACTTCTATCTATTTCTTCGTCGAGGGGTTAAGAGCGTGCCGAGATAGAGGTATGTCGTAGCGAGCCCGAGTAGCGACGTAGATATTCGCGGCGTACGGGGGCGAGACATCGAGTAGCCGGGCGGTAGCATGCAGCCATTTGTTGTTGTGTAAGTGGTGGTCGAGCGTATGGGGGAAATATGACTTCTTGATGAGAGAGTATAACAGAAGGTGGCAAGGTCTTATATAGGAGTAGAAGAGGTGGGATTTCCTTGCTTGTGGTAGGTGAAGCCTTCCCTTGCTTTGCGGAAATTCGGTGAGGATTCGGGTATGTTGTGTTTTTCTTTTCTCTTTTGCTTGGCATTGTTCTTGTTTTTCTGTTTCGTACATCCAGCGAGTTGCTCTTGCTGTTGAGAAGATAGCAGTATTGTTGCTTGGGTCGTCGGTATCCTAGGAGGAAGTTGTTTGCTGGTGCAGAAGAATGGGCATTGCTTTTTGTTTGAGATACAAACAACAGTTTGATCCTCGGACGAGACTGGACTACCACGCAAGTGCTGGAATACATAATTGGCGGGTGTTGAAGGAATGGGTGGTGGTTCAGGTGGTCCAGAATCTTTCGGCGTCCCAGATCCAATCCAGTCTGCTTCGGGTAACTTGCCTCCCATCCGATCAAATTTCGAGCTTTGTATTGCGCATTGCAAGAGCAGCACTGTATGATCACATTGCAGCTTTCCCGAACTTGGTTGGGGTGGTGGTTGTGGCTTGCAACTTGTTCGTACGGACTTACTGGACTGAATCTTGCAGCATCCCCGAAGCATACCACAAAGACTTGCACGCAATCAAGAGACACGTAGGGCCGTACCTTGAGCTCTTTAATCTTCCAAATCAACGCAGAAACTCTCATCCATGTTCAGTCCTGTGAGGCCTGTAACTTTTCCCCCAGCCTGAACACCCTCATGCTTGCTGGACGGGGTAATTTCGCCAGTACAGCACCGGCGTTAACACGCCGGCGTTATGCCGGATGAGGCATCCGTCGTACTGGTAGTCCTTGTGGGATAGGGTTCTTAGATGTAGACATCTTTGATCATGACTTGAGATATTTTCCCTCATCTGCTTCTGACATTGTCCTTGACACCATACCTTCTGCTCCCCTCTTGAGAACCAAGACTGGCATTCGCACCTTCCGTCCGTACCTACTGCCGTTGCTCACGCGGACCAGGCCGTGGAAGTTGCACCTTCCTCCATCGCCGACCCAAACCCAACTTTTTTCTCTCTCCCAGTCCATCTCTTCTTCATCCATCTCCGCCCACCTACCATCCATCTCATCCGTTCATCCATTGCCTTGACAGCTCATCATCATCGCTTTGCGCTCATTGCATCTTGTCCTTGCCATACATTCTGCTGTTTGTCTTTCGAAACCATCGCACCAATGGCTTCATCATCTTCCGACTTCTTTGGCGAGTTGCCTCCTCAGCGCCGCAGAAGCATGTCCGATGCTGCCATCGAATACACATTTGTTCAGCGTAAGTTTGCATCTCCTACATTTACCTCCACCATTCCTGTCATGTTTCCCATCGTGGGACACCGATTCGGCGGCGTCTTGACTCAGCGCACCACCCGGCCAACCAGCACGGTTCCTCTTATCTTCCATGCTCTTGTTTGTCTTCCGCGTGTTTGCTTCTTCAAAACGCGCGTTGCAATTGATGAGAAGAGATGCACTTACCTTCCTTCCTGCGCATTTCCTTCCATCTCCCTCCATCCTTCCTTCCTGCCTCATCAGTGCAGCTTCCCTCCTTCCTTCTTGGGCATTGCAGTTGCAATTCAACCTTACTGGTGTTTCACCATGCTGATACTCAGTAGCAATTGCTCCAGAACACATCGAGGCTCCTCTCTCAGAACACACCGAAGCTCTTCCCTTGGAGCACACCGAGGCCCCTCCCCCAGGTCCCCAAGCTACCGAAGGAGCCATTGCCGCTCCTCCACCAGCTGATGTGGATGCTATTCCCATCGATGGCAGTCGTGAGACCTCCAGTCTGAGCGATGAAGAAAGCGCACCTACCAGTAGCGAGCATTACAGCGAGACCGAGACCAACACCGATCCTTCGTCTCCCAAAGAGCCAACCTACTGGTATGGGATCCTTGTGACTGCCGACAACGCACAGTCTCTGTACGCCCCAGACGCTTGTCTGTTTGTTGCAAAGTAAGTCGACCCTTCTTGTTGTGTGCCATCTCTTCCTAACATCCCTCTCAGTCTGGATCGTTCTCGCACCGCAACCGAGCTCACCGACGAGGTTCAACGCATCTTCGCACAGATCGGAGAGTGCTGGGTCAAGACTCGCTTCGATGCAAAGAACATCCCTGTTGCTTTCTCACAGTACAAGGTGAGAGCTCGATTGGACTGTGCACTTGATGGTATGGCGTTGGCTGACACACAGACCCAGACCAGCGAAGAAGCGGATGAAGCCATGGCGTTGCTTCAGGGTACCCCAATCTTCGGACGCGCCTGCCGCATCGAACGCGCCCGTGCCCCAAGTAAGTGCTGCCTCTTTTCATTCTCAACTCTTGATTTCTCGACTTCTCTCAAGCTCAAATATTCTTTCTTTTGCGCTCGACTCTTTGACTGACCCGCATCAGGAACCGTATACGTTCAGCGCAGAGACGGCATAGAGTTGCACATCCCAATGCCTATGCATCAGCTTGGCCTGTTCGGCAGAGTGGAACACTTCTGGACTCCGAACGAGACCGAGAGAGCTTTGCACAACCTGCCTTTGGGCTCGTTCTTCCGGTTCGCGTTCTACCAGCATTGTCAAGATGCTGTGAGAGTATGTCAACCTGCTATTCCGTCAAAATGTACCGTCGCTAATCTCATCAAAGGCGCTTCGCAACGATGAACACCACATCTACACCCTGCAACACGTCAACCGTCCCGTGAACATCCCCAACATGGGCCCCATCGGTCCTGAGGTGGATCCCAAGGCGATCTATGTTGGCGACCTGCCTCTGTACATCAACGAGCAGCAACTGCGCTACAAGTTCGGCTACTTCGGATGGATCGTTAACGTGGAAGTGCGCCGCCTGGTCAGAAGTAAGTTGTTGTCTCTCCTCGACTGCCATCCAGTACTGACCAAGTCTCAGGAAGGATTGCGTTTGCCTATATCTACTTCGCCGAAGACTGGTCCGCAACCATGGCTCTTCAAGACCCTGTAAGTCGATCAGTCTCTGACAACCAAGTGGACAAGTACTTACATGCTCGTGCCTCAGTACCCGTACGTTGCTGGAGAGTACTTGTCTCGCGTGGAGCCCAAGCGTGTGACCCCTCACAACCAATACCCTGGCCGCACCAACTATACCTACATCCCGGGCAACCCCTCATACCTCCCTCGCAACATGCGCGCTCCTCAGTAGGGTGCTCCACCCACTACCGCCCCATCCATGACAATGATGTTGTCATGAGCCATGAACATTCTCACGACTGATGCTGATACGATGACGACGATATACACACCAGACGACGGGTGATGACAAGCTCTTTTTTTCTTTCCCATCGCTCCTTCTTTTTGTTCTGCGATCTGTCTGCGCATTGTCTCTGTCTTCACCTTCTTGCCGCTCAGCAGATTTCGGTATTTCTCTGGCTGTGGCATGTACAGGCGAGAACGGTGGAGTATTTTTGGCCGATGTTTTCGAGTTTCGATTTCGCAATTTGTTTGCTCTTCTTTTCCTTTTCGCTGTTCATGATCATCTCTCAAGACGAGACCATTTCGCTCACACATTCACCGCGCATGTCGCTGGGTCGCTTAGCTAGAATGAAGAAATATTCAAGACTCACAAGTCACTTGTATGATAACCCTGTCTCCTATTTGCCTCTTGGTCGTGAAGCTCTTTCTCTCGCCTCAGGCTTAAGTTGCCAGAGTAACAGCAGAAGTTGATGTCGCAAGGGATGATAACTGCCTCGTTTCCCCTCACGTAGGTCCTCAAGAGGTTGGTGACGCCTATTGATGACCACTTGATCCACTGGTCGCGATCTGGGAGAAGAAGCAAGACCTAGGCAGATGCACGAAAAACAACGACACATAGCTCGATCAAAGAGGTCTTGAACCTGCGACACCAACACAAAGGCTCTCCATCGACCACTAGGATACAGCAAATAAACCATGCATATCGACAGTACTTCAGACAAGGAAACAAGCTCACCGCGAAATCTAAGCTGAGGTGCAAGCCCAAAATCGGAATATCTTCGGATCATTTCGTCATAGCCATTCCATTTTGTCCCTCCCAACTCTGACCCTCCAACCTCGTATCTTCCTCTCTCATCATGATATCTACTCCAACTCAGTGATCTTCAATTCCGTCTTTGCTGCTTTGATTCCACCTGACCATTTATCATCTTTCTTTTCCCATTCGATTGTTTGCATAGCGCTCGACCGTAGGATATCGGCTTTGAAACTTGACAGCCTTTTACATTTTTCGCCTAGGGTTTGTATTTCTGATGCCGAAGGGAACGTGTTTTCGAAGGCTTTGTGTTTGATGTTTTGAATCTATTGAGATGAAAGGTTAGTCCGATGTGCGTGTGAGTGAGAGGAAAGGTGAGTGGGGCAGAGCTTACGGCGAGGAAGAATTGAAGGCTTGGATTCGCGACTATTTCCACTTGCTCGAGATATTCGAGGGAGGGCAGGATGGAGAGGATATATTTCTTAAAGGTTTCGTGGTTGTCGACTTCGAGGGTTGTATTGAGTACCATGAGGGCTTTTTGCTTTTCCAGGATCGTATGGAGTTGCGTGGTGGTGAGGGTGAAGAGGGTTGAATTCAGCACTCGTAGGCCTCTTGGTCTTGTGGATTCGTCTGTGAGGGCTTTGACGAGGGTGGAGCCTAGAGTTCTGTTCAAGGCCACTACACCATCTTTTGCTGCTTCTTCAGCGGACTTGTCGGTGTTGTTTGTTGGGTCGTCTGGGTCGTCGGTTACATCGGCCTCGCTGACATTGAAGGCTAATGTCACCAGACCGGGTCCGACTAAGCTGCTCAACTCGGTCGCTTGGATCTTTCCCAAGAACTCTGGATCGGAATGCTGGACTGTGTAGTTGATCTCCAAGAACATCAGGCCTCGTCGCGCACTCTCTTCATCGGTAGAGTGAGTCACGTAAGGCCCGATGCTCTCGAAGAACTTGGGCTGGGCAAACACATCAAGAAGATGCAGTGCTCGCAGCCCAGGCAGCTTCTTGAAGAACTCCACACCATCAGCTTGTGATTCCTCAGAAACACCACCGAAGAGCTGACTATAAATGACCAAGCTCTTGAGGTTGGGCAGACGGTCTGCCAATTGACTCAACCAGCCGACCGGGTATCCTAATGTAAACAGCTCGAGAGTGAGAGACTCTATACCTGGAGGCAGAGGAGGAATAGTGAACGATTCGGAAAGCAGCGTCTGGTAATCGTCGAGTTTGATATCGGAGGTCAAGGTGAGTGCCTTCAGAGCACCAGCTTGCGGCGGGAATTGTGGCAGTGAAAACGTCTGGAGAGGGATCTGAGCACCTTGCGCTTGTGCTGGATCCACCTGACTACTTTGCGGTATGTTGCTGTTGTTTTGACCCAGAGTTGCCATCGTGCCTGCTATATTCTTTCCTTCTCTTTTCTCGGTATGTGTTTTGGTGTCTGAACGAAACAAGGTCGCAAACAGCAAACGTCACTGATTTTGATCAACGGACAAAATCCCAATACCTTCGGAGAGTTGTTTGATTTGACTTTTCGACTGACGGGAATCGTCTATATAAATACCGAATGGACTACGGAGCTGCGGACAAAGAGGGACAAATTGTGGGTATGCGGGGTGATTGCGGGGTCCTCGAGTGGCAGACGGAGAATGACAGGGATGCTGTTGCTGACTGGTGATATACAAGACCAAGGTCATGCCCAGAATATTCTGTCTACGAAGAGAGGGGTTGGTGAGGGGTTCCTGGATCCTTCGCCCAGCTCTCTCGCGTGAGTTCGTGGCTTGCGTGACGAAGCTCTTCGACGGCGTTGATCAGCTCCAGCGCTCCTTCCGCCTTCTCAAGATCATGGGCGCTGGAATCACTCTTGCATTGAAATGCCTGTTTGCACTCATGGAGAACATATGTAGAGACCCGCATTCATGGGGAGCGACGAACTTGGTTTCCGTGGTTCCGCTCGGATTCACGACGAAGGAAATCATGTCTCCAGAGCAACCCTGTCTCTCTTCAAGTCCTCATGTCCCAACGCAATATCGCTCCTCGAACATCGGGATCTCGCGAAGAATGTCCGTTATCGAATGGTGAGAAAACCCCTCTTATCGAAAGGCAGAAATGTATTCGACGCGATTCAAAGGTCCCGTGAGAGCCAACGTGTTTTCTACTCTCTGTGGACAATTGCACGTTGTCAAATAGCACTGTGCTTTCTGATATGTACAAAATGAGCGATACTTTACAGCTGGGATGCTGTGTTTGAATATCACAAGAATCAACGTACATTCCAGATATCGGAATCAAAATCGAGATCACACATAACCAAAATGCAAGGGAGAAATCTTCCCATCCATCTGCCTATATAAACATCAATTGCATCCTCTACTACTCTTTCCATCATTTTCACGTCCTCCCTTCCAGAGTACCACTCCGGAGCTGGGCAGCTCCATATATGCTGCTACCGCTGGCACTACATGAATTTACACGGTCGGATCTAATCAGGGCTAAGGCAGACACGACAACGAAGGTGATCACGTCAGTGAATCCTCTTGTTTAAGAGCTGTTCTCCTGAAGGCGATCGGGTGGTTAGAAATCACTATGCAATGGCGCAAGATGGTGGAAAAGGGGTTAAGAGGTCAAGAGAGAGAGAGAGAGACATGAAGATGTTTGGGGGATACCGGAATCGAGCTCTCAGCCTACCAAGGCACCTTATAGAACAGCGGTGAAAAGGCACGATATTTTTGGTTTCAATGTGGTTGTCCAAAGAGAGCAGGAAGAAGCTTCGCTCTTAAAGGAGAGATACCCATCTATTGATTGCATCTTGCCTTTCTACAGCTAGGCTTGAAACCTTGTAGGGGAGAGGGAATCCAGTGCCAAATATCATCAGTAGTACGATTGACCTCTATTCTTCCTTCCCTTTGAGGAGGACGCATACATGCCTGACTTCGCAGTGCGACCACCCATACGAACGAGACCAGAGAGATGCTGTACACCGGCAAGCACACCATCAATGACCTGTACGTCTTCACCAACAGCATCCTCAACAGCCTTCTTGAGCTCGGTCATGCCGGCACAACCAAGCGTCAAGCATTCAGCTCCTTGTGCAACCAGGTCTTTTGCGACTCCGCACATGATACCTAGCACCTCTTCCTCACTCTTGAAATCAAAATCGAGAACTCCAAGATTACAGCTACCAACACCAGAGCAGAAGCCGTCGAAGCCATAGTGTCGGATACTGTCTTCATGCATAGCTTTTGATCTCTTGCTGGTAGCAATCAATCCGAATCGATTTCCCAAAGTGCGAGCGGCAAAGAGAGAAGCCTCCATGATACCGATAGAGGGCTGGTCGAATTCCTCTCGCAACATACGTATCAAAGCGTGATCGCTGTAGCACGCTACCAGAAAGGCGTCATATTCATGAGCGATAGGGATCAATGCACGCATCGCCGCAGCTGCAGACATCACGCCGTCGAAGTTGCCCTCGACGGCAGTTGGCGCGGGCTCCGGACTGGTGAAGCCAATCACTTCAACATCTGGTGCCAATGTCGGTTTGACCATATCAATGCATTTGTCGGTCATGAATTTGCTGGCATTGGGGTTGACGACAAGGACTCGGATTTTGCCGGAAGTGGATGCCATGTTTGGGGTATTCGTCATTTGGAGACAAATTGTCGGAAGTGGGCGCCGGATAAGGGGTCTCCACGACGGATTTGGTGAGAAAGTGCGGTCGTTGGGGTAGCCAGGTGTCAAGGGTCTTGATAAGAAGTATAAGATCGCGCTATACCAGCTATCAGAAACAAAGTAGCTGAGGAAAAAGGCGCAGTAGGGCGTGATGGAAGGAGATCACAAAGAGGAGCTCTGGTCGGCTATCAGTTGCATTTCAAGTATCTGCACGTATCCCATCAAGCTATCGGACGAGCCTATCTCTCTCTCGGCCAATGGCGGCCAATGGAGGAATTCATGTAGGTTTCTTGTCCCCTCGAAGACCTATCTCGAGAGATATCGATAGCAAGTGCAGGCGTAGTTGTGCAGACGACTGATGTGAAGATAAGAAAGCGGCAGTGTTGTCGCAAATCATGACTCAAGCTGAAGCCTGCCATAGTTTGCCGAAGTTTGCCGTCTCAACTTCCCCGCCGGTTAAAGTTCAGGGTTTTGATAGCGCACACGGATCCATCCGAGGCAGTGGTCAAGCCCCACGTTGCAGCAAACTGCAGCTTGCATGCAACGCAACGACGCGACGATCCTACCGAAAGTCGGCATCCGAAGGAGTATGTCGAGGCGATACCGCAGTGACTTGTGAGCGGGTGGGATGTAACGGAGCCAATTGCATTGGGGTTGATAGCGACGAGATTGAATGAGTAATGCGGAGTCAAACTATGAGGAGTAAACAAATCCAAGGCGATCGCCTGTCTCTCACTCTTGGAGTCGTTCCTTCTTGCCCGCTCTTTGGCTTTCAAAAGTCTTCAATCCCGCGCACCAGAACTACGCCGATAGGACGGTCAACAGCTTCGCCTATCACGCCCGAACCAGAGGGTCAGCACATTCCAGATGGAGGTCATGAATGCACCCCACGAACATCAGCTCGGCCAGAGTGATGCACAAGACAGAGCTCGAGCCTACAAGAGCCGGAACAAGCGACCTTGTGACTTTTGTCGTTACAAGAAAGCAGCCTGCCACCTCGAGTCTAAACCACCTTGTGAGCTCTGTGTACGATATGGCAAGGACTGCACTTTTGTAGAGTCCCCAGCCAAGCGACGTCGTCCCAATGAAGATCGCCCTCGAGAGTCATTACTGCCTCCGAGTAGTACCTTTGACCTAGGAAGTGACCTTCTGAGCTGGGAACCTTTGCCTACCTTCATGACCGCAAGCTTGCCCGGTGGCTTGCCCGGAGAATTCAAGTTCGACACCCCAATGTTCGAGCCTCTTATGTTTGAGCAGTTCGACCCAGTACAAGCAGGCCTAGCACCACCATCCAACCACACCCCAGAGTCCATTCCGATGGAATATTTTGACAACGCTCAGGAGCCTTCGTTAGACGCACAAGGCTCAAGCAACGCACAAGTCATTGGACTGAGCGGCGAGTCAGATCCGTATCTACTTCGTCAATATCAGTATGATGGAAACAATGAATGCATCTTCCAACAACTACGCCTTCGAAGAGTTGGAGACAATGACAAGATCCCCGTGCACTTCTTGATTCAGCAGAATAAACTAGCTGCAAAAGCTCAACCTGCCGAGGATCCAGCTACGTTAGATACTTTTAGAAGGGAGGTCAAAGAGATGGTGAATGATGATGTTGGCAAGAGACTCATCAAATTGTATGTACTCTGTGACTTTATTCTGGAGGGCTTGCATACTGACTGTTCAGATTCTTCCGCTTCGTTCAGCCATACTTCCCCATCCTCTCTCGAGAGCGCAGTATGATCAACGGCGAGTATGATCCCGAATGCTTCCCAACATGGTTGCTTGCTGCAGTCTATGGACATGCTCTGCCTTTTTGTATCTTTGACGATCAACTCTGTGTTGAAGTCTACACTCCGCCATCAACTGATTCTCTGTTCCGAATTGCTTGGTCGGCTACACACCCGAACTATCACACCCCTTCGTTATCTGTTGTCCAGACGCTTCTGCTGCTTGTGCAGAGAAGACCGACTAACAAGCACGTTGCCGACACGCCAGTCAAATGGACTATGGTTACCGATGCTGTTTCCATCGCACAATCTCTGGGACTCAACCTCGACCCGACAGACTGGCCACTACCTCTGTGGGAACAAAGACTAAGAAGGCGACTTGCTTGGGCTGTTTTCACCCAAGAGAAGTGGATTGCTCTCAATACTGGAAGGAGTTCGCATATAGTCTCGGATGACTGGGATGTCTGTGAACTGACCCAAGATGACTTCGAATTTGCAGAAGGATGCGACGACAGGGCTTACTCGGAACATTTCACACAACTATCCGTTCTGACAGAAACCGTGGACGATATTCTACGCAACCTGTTCTCTATCAAGGCGACAAGAAAACTCTGCACCTCTCTAGACGCCACACTGGAGGTAGCCAAGCCACTGCGAGTACGACTGAGTCAATGGTATCAAGAGCTTCCACCAGATCTTCTGCCGACTGCGAGAGCTGGAAAAGGCCATGACTTGAATGGACAGGGAGGTCTGCATCTTGCATACATCACAGCAAAGATACAGCTCTTCCGAGCCATGTTCCGACCGATGAGTGAGCCAGGCACTCAAGCAACCAACGCTCTGCGAACAGGTGCGATAGCAGTTGCAAGAGAGTTATTCGAGTTCCTTGAAAGCTTGGATGCAAACCACATGGAAGCATTCTGGCCATCTTGTAAGTATCACTGCCATCAGGAAAGGAACAGTCCAGTTAACTAACAACAACACAGATTCGCGTACGAACTTCGCAATTGCGAGTAACTTCATGGTCCTACTTTTCGCCACCTCACCGAGCGCAGCAGATGCCAAAGAATGTCTAAACCTGCTCAATACGTGGCGAAGTCTGCTGCGCATCAAATCTCGCAGCTGTGATCTGCTGAATTTGGCCCTCTTGCGTCTTGACGCTTTGTACGTGGCAGGACTGGACAAGTTGATCAATCTTTCACCTTCCGCCTTGCAGACTTTCCGGGAGCAAGTGAAATAGATAAACCACTTTTTAACTTATAATCAATCAATACGACTTGACGACTCGAGTAAAGCAGGCAGTAGAGATTATTCTTGTGAAATTGTTAATCATAAATTACATGGCGTGTTCGTGAATCGTTCTGAAGCGCGTCGTTACTCAACATCTTTATGCATCTATCTCCTTGTCTTGCTTTGTGTGCTGAGGTATTTCAGCGATGCTGGGATCATAACCTTCAACACCATCCATGTACATCTCTTGGCTCGGCGAGATCTCGAAAGGCTTGAACTTAAAAGAGATCCAATACACCAGCCCGGCAACGAGGGTACTGACGAGCCAACTCAGACTGTACAGATATCTCGCGCCATTCGGCACACCACTAGCTCCGCAAGCTGCCGCTAAGCCAGGCATGTTCGGGACAATACCGCAGAAGAAGGCGATGAATGCACGAATATTGAAGCCAGCTGTGAAATGGTGTACATCATGCTTCTTGTACAGAGCTCTGACATCAAGAGAGCGACGACGACATATCCAGAAGTCAGTGATGATTATACCGACCAAGGCTCCCAGGAACAGAGCATAGCCACCAAGGAAAGACGAGAACGACTTGGCACTGTACTGAATGTTCCAAGGTGTAGTCGCGATACTGAGGATACAACATAGGTACGCTCCGCGACGTACGTTGATGTATCTCGGGAACCAAAGAGCAATGTCGTTGGAGAAGGATACGCTGTTGGCACTGATGTTGGTGCCGATGACTGCAAAACACCAGCACAATCCTGCGAAGAATTGAGCGGCACGATTGTTCCAGAGCTTGGCGACTTCGAGAGGGTTCCAGGTGCTGACACCGTAGACAACCTGAGCTGCACTCGTGACTGTGGCTCCGAGTACACCACACATGGTGACAAGAACCATCAGACCAACTGCTTGCGTCCAGAAGACCTGCTTCGGGTACTTGGCGTAACGAGTGAAGTCAGGCATGTTCAGAGCGAGAGTCGCTTTGGGCCCGATGGCGGTGGTGACACATTGCAGAAAGACGACAGCAGCGGGTGTACCATCCTTGATGCGGGTAGGCTGGGAGAAGGTAGGACCAAAGCCCTTAGCCGCTACCAAGGCCCAGATGAAGAGAGTAAGACCAAAGATAGGCATGATAATGGTCTTAGCCATGAACATGTATCTCAAGCTGGAGACCTTGAGCCAGAGCAGCGGCGCTTGAACCAAGATAAAGAGGAAGAAGCACAATAACTGAGCGGATGTGACGTGCGCGCTTTCGGGCAGACGATTAGGGAACCTCTCGAAGCTTGGCCAGATGGCCTCAATCATGACCTGCAGGCATTGACCTCCCTGGAAGCTCTGCGTGCCAAACCAGATGCATGCCACAACTCCACGCACGAACACCGCAAAGTAGGAGCCACGCATGCCAAAGCTAGCTCTTGTGAAGACAGGGAAGTTGATGCCGAACATGGCACCAATGTAGCCATCCAGCATTGCCGGAATGCATACCAGAAAGTGTCCAATGAGTACAGCGAGGATTGAAAGGCCAGGGTTGAGGCCTTTGCTCACGGATGTCGATGAGACTGGAAATTATTCTCAGTACATGACCGCAAGCACGACGGGGAACGCTCTTGCTAACCTTGGTACATCGATATTGAGAACGCCTCTGCAACCCAGAAGCCTAGAAGACTTGGCCATGTCCATGTTCGCTCTGGCGAGCCAAGAGGCACGGGCTGCTGTTCTTTGTTGGTAGAGATCTGATCATGGTAGTCGTGTTCGGAGGCCGACGGTATGGCAAGACGACTTCGAAGGCCCATATTGCGAGTTGTATTGCAAGTGGTTACGAGAGAATTATTACGAATTGCAATACCTGTGGCTACAGCAGCTAAGACTGCACTTAGATGTTTCCTGGCAGCTGTAGAGAAGCACTGCTATCTCTCCAAAGTCGGACATCCTTGCATGGTGGCGACCTATCATCACATGCATAGATAAGATACATCCGCCACAACCTTCTTGGATTGATATACACAAATAACGTTGTGCGGCCCACTCGAAAATATTGTTTGATAGGCCGTCAAGATCTTTGAGGGAAGAGCCCTCGGAAAGAGCGAAGGATTGACGAATGTTAGCGGCGCAGATAGGCCGATAAGGGAATGCTTGGCACTGATGTGCCTAATTAGGTAAAGGCACACAACGTTCTTGCCCGAACATCGACGCGATAGCTTTGCCGGCCTTGCATCTCACGACTATCACGTCGCCGCAGCGGGCAAGCATACCAGCATGCCGAGAATGTCTTCCAGCATGATCGCAAGAGCCGCCTTCAGCTTTGACTGTCCGAAGGCCGCCACATTTCGGGATTCATCATGGTGCCGATAGCAACAGCAAACCTGAGGGATGATTTGAGAACATCAAGATCGAGTGTTTACCCTGCAAAAGGTGCAGATGCGAGATTGCAAGAATTGTGGACTCGACATGGTGATCCTCAGAGTGATAGGTATGGAGTTTCCATCAACTACAGTATTTCCAATTGCTAATCTCAAGAAGATATACGGATCCCGACCTGATCAGTCTGTCATCACTTGTTCGGTATAATGCCTTGAAATATCCTGATCAGATTGCATATCTGGTCCCGAAGGCAGACGCCTTCGACAGGATAACCTGGCAAGAATTCAATGTTCTTACAGATCTCTGCTCTGCCTATTATGCCGAAGCATTCAGCCATGAGATCTCTACTAGCAATGCCACTTCCTCACAACCGACTATTGCCTTGCTTGGGACTGGAAACACCTTCAAGTACTGGGTCACTCAAATTGGTCTCTGCAAACTGGGAGTACGATTACTGTTATTAAGCGACAAGAACGCCGACGTGGCTCGAGACCACCTGCTCCAAGTCTGCAATGCGAGGGGTGTTGTGATTGAGCAGCGACTCGCGAAATCTTGGAGCAATCCAGAATTCACCACAGTCACCATACCTAGTATGTCGCACCTACGAGCTTCGAAGCCAAACAGCACATACGCTGGCTTCGAGTCTGTTGACGTGTGGCACCAGCATGCCATGATCATCCACTCAAGTGGCTCAACAGGCTTGCCAAAGCCCATCATTCACACCAATCGAAGCCTGATGCTCATCGCAAGGATGTACCGATTGTTCCAAAGCTTTGTTATTGAGAACTGGTACAACTGTTTTCCGCTATATCACATTGCTGGCGTTTCCATCATTCTCGGTGGTCTACCTTCTGCTCTTATGACGAGTTTCCCTCCAGAGAATTGGCCACCTTCGCCCGGTGTAATGCTGTCTGCGTGGCGTAAGCTGGAAAGCATGGGTCATCTCGTAGATTGCTTGCATTGTGCACCATCAGTCATTGAGGATCTGTACGAGTACATGTCGCTGGAAGGGAACTCGAATTATTCACCATTCTTTCGGCTCAAGATTTTGCAGCCGGGCGGCGCAGCTTTGTCGCCAGTCCTTCTCCGAAGACTGACTGACATGGGAATCAACGTCAAAACAACTTATGGTTCTACTGAAATTGGACCGCCGTTTCGAACTATTCCCGATACCAGAGATAATGCGAAATGCTACAACGTACGAACATTGTTCCCTGATAACTCTCTGGTGCGGATGGAACCCCAGGCAGAAGGTCTGTTCGAGTGCGTTGTGTACAAGGGGTTTGCCCTAGCAGCCGAGCTCTGGCCGACTCCTGATGCCCCGAATCCTTATCGAACCAACGACTTGTTTCTGGAGGATCCACCAGGTAGTGGACTGTTCGTGCTACAAGGCAGAAAAGACGACATCATTGTGCACTCAAATGGCGAGAAGACAAACGCATTACCACTACAGATGGCCATCGAGGAGTGTCACTCAGCTATCAGTAAAGTCGTAGTGTTCGGCACAGACTACCCGTGCACCTCAGCGATCATTCAGCTATCAGAAGAAGGCCTTTTGGATCATGGAGATATTCTGGAATCGATCGAACAAGCATGCAAAGTCTTCCCTGCATACTCTCAGGTGGACCAGTCAATGACCGTGATCCTTCCCAGAGACAAAATGCTGCCAGTCACCCCGAAAGGCAATGTTCGTCGAAAAGAGGCATGGAAGTTGTATGGTGCGGAAATTGAACAGCTATACGCCAATCAAGCAAACGGAAAGCCAAGCGATGTAACCAATATCCCAGCGTCTGTTCTTGACAATACAGCTTTCGTCCGTCACTGCGTGGCTCAAGTCTCGAATTCACCCATCGAAGTCGTCACAGAGAATCTTAGTTTCTATGACTTGGGTCTCAACTCGCAAATGGCGGTCAGATTGCGACCTCAATTGGCTCATCGCTTTGGCAAATTTCCACTGATGTACATTTTTGAGTATCCTTCAGTGTCAAAGTTGACAGAAGCACTATCTCGCCCTAGTCATGACCAAAGCGCCACCTCATCTTCAGGTCCACAATTTGCCTGGATTCAAAATACCATTACACGCTATACATCCGAGATTCAGTCTTGGTCAAAGCCGGAAGTCAAGATACAAGAGGGCAAACGACAAGTCATCTATCTGACAGGCGCGACTGGAGCTCTAGGCAATGCTTTGATTGCTGAACTTGTCACCAATCCCAATGTCAGCAAAGTTTATTGTGCTCTCAGAGGCGCTCAAGCCCGGGAGCGACTGGTAGATCAGCTACGAGTTCGGGGCTACGATATGCAAATAGCTGTCAGTGACAAGCTGGCGGCTGTGGCGTATGACATGTCCGATGTCAGTCTTGGCCTTGACAAGAACCAGTACTCGAAGCTAGCATCGGAAGTTACTACAGTTATCCACAATGCTTGGAAAATGGATTTCAACCAGAAAGTGGACATGTTTGAGAAGGACTGTCTCCGGAGCTCCTTGAATCTGCTGCGATTCTGTCGGGAGTTGACTGAAAAAAGATTTGTCTTTACCAGCAGTGTTGCCACGAATATGGGCAAAGACGCCAGAAACTCTGTCGAGGAAACGCCAATCGCCAACAACCCTGCACTCGCTCTAGAGACCGGGTACGCGCAAAGCAAGTTCATCGTCGAGCGGGTCACTCAAGAGTATGCCCGTATGACTGGATCCCCCGTACAGATCTGTCGTGTGGGTCAGCTTTGCGGACATACGACCTTGGGCTCTTGGAATACATCCGAGATGTTCCCCATCATGATTGCTACTGGTCTGAAGTACCTCAGTGCTCTGCCGAACTTCGACAAGCAAA
Organism: Aureobasidium lini; assembly: GCA_022813425.1. NCBI lineage: Eukaryota > Fungi > Ascomycota > Dothideomycetes > Dothideales > Saccotheciaceae > Aureobasidium > Aureobasidium lini. The sequence goes on along the minus strand of JAKLML010000009.1, from coordinate 349,073 downwards.
CAGTCGACTGGCTTCCAGTTGATATCTGTGCAAATGCTATCAATACCTTGATTTCTACTCCTATGAGCGACGTCAGCTATGCACTCCATAACCTGGTGAACCCTTCTACCATCTCTTGGTCTGAATTCCTCAATGCGTTGGAAAATGCTTTTGATTCGCAATTTGAGCGCATCGACATGCGCGAATGGGTTGCACGATTGCAAGATCTGAGCGAGAAAGTAGACGACGTACCCGGAGCAAAGCTGCTAGGATTTTTTGAAAACATGGTTGAAGAGGAACAAGCGACTCCGCAATTTGAAACCTCCAAAACTGCTGCTCTTGTACCGAGGCTAAGAGATTGTGAGGCTGTTGATGGCAAGCTGCTAAAGTTGTACTTGGAGCGATGGCGAGCTGATGGGTTCCTGACCTGATTTGTGGCTTCGCGTGGGACTCCCTCTGACTACGAAATATCTCGGGATCGATCATCTCAACACACAGTATGACCTCTCGTAGCTCTCACAATCTCAAGCCCGATTGCCTCAGGACTTTGACGCCTGCTGTCTGGAAAGCCCGAGATATTCCGCAAATTCCCTCAGCCTTTATGACTCTTCCGCCACCAAGCTTCCTGTCGACCCTCTATGCGTCAACCTTTATATTCTATAAAGTTAGGGACTCTTACAAGCAAATAGCCGTGGTAGTGTAGTGGTTAACACACCCGTGGTCTTAACACGTGCGCAGTCATTCGTTGTCACTCAACGCCGTGTCAGTCTAGATCCGAGGAGGTCGCGGGTTCGATTCCTGCTCATGGTGCTTCTTCTTTTTTTTGTCCATCATGCTATCTTTATTGTTCATCATCTTGTGTTATCTTCGTTGTCCCCTCGAATCTCGCTGTGTTACTACTAGTACTTTTGGCTTGTCGCTCGTTGCTTGTCGCTTGTCGAGAATGTTCTTGTTTTGTTCTTCCCTGAGCGTTTAGTCTATGTTGTCCTGCATCTGACAGTCTGATTAGTCATTTTACCTTGTATTCAGCGTTGCTTTTACTGTCCAGTGTTAGTTTGTTCCAATATTGTGGTCACAAATACATATCACATTGTCCGAAGTGCCATCATAACTGCAGCAAGAGGCCTAGCTGCGTGACATGAACCTTAACACTTCGATGTGTGAACGCTGGCACACAGTTTCTCTGGTGGTATTCTCTGAGAGTACTCTCTGGAAGCGCTCTCTGTCCAAAGGTCAGAACTGTGTACCGTACTCAGACTATCCAACGAAGGCGTGCTAGGAAGCTCGAAGTAGCTATTTCTGTTCACATTACCAAGCTATTCAATTGGGTAACTCCAACCCCGGTCTCCTCGCAATACTCTCTTCGGTCTCAATAATCTTCGCTCCCTCCCCCTCATCAAACGTATAACTCCTCCACTCACAATTCTCCCACATCCTCGTCGTCTGCACGCCTTCGCTGGTAAAATTCCCCGTCAAAGCATGTGCAAAAGTTCCATGGCTGACCAACACAACTTCCTTTTCCTCTCTGTCTCTAATGAACAATCTCAGCATCTGTGCTCTTTCCATCATAACTTCTGGGTCAGAGTCGAAGCGACCGCAATTCGTGTTCCAGTAGGGAAACAAGGACACGATACGGTGTTCATCCACCAAATCCCCGAACATTTCCTTGATGGCGGAAACATCAGATCCGGTATCCATGTGCTCTGTACTGCTCTCTTGAGCCAAGGGCATAAGCATAATTTTTAAACCCCGAGCTACCACAGGTGCGAAACTGAGTTGACAAGTTTGAATGGCGCGTTTCATGGGGCTTGCCATGAGGAGATCGATTTTATCGTGGTAGGGGAAGTTTTTGCAGACGTCTGCGCATTGGGCTTCGCCGTGGGGGGTGAGGAGGGGGTCGCAGATGCCTTCGCCGTGCCAGGCTGTGTTGTGGAAGCCTTCGCCGTGGCGGACGAGGTGGAGGATTGGTGGCATTGGATTTTGAAGTTGTGGCTGAGATTTGATTGTAGAGAAATGGTCAGGTAAGTAGATATGAAGTTATGCGTTCTTTGTGAGGAAAGCAGGAAGAGTGTGTTTTGAGGTATGAAAGCTAGAAGTCGAGGAACAGTCACGGTTCTTGTAGTTTACATAGCTCACCCTTCCTCATCTCTAGTGCTTAAAACAGTGTTCTGAAAGCCAACGAGATGTCTTGCACTGGTGGTAGTGAGAAGCTGGTCACGATACAACCTTCCTACCTATTCACTCTTACCTCTCCGCGGATCGTGAATTTAACCAACCTCTCCCGATATCCAAGCCAATTATATCCACTTAAAAGCATAACTCAACTTGCTGTCATCCTTATTCCCGTGAACTCACCTGCATTCTTCGCTTTTCGACGGGTCGGTGCGGCTCGAACTATGTTCATCTCCCCGCGGGCATGCCGGGAACCTTGTTTGCTACACGTGGGATACACGCGGAAATAAGGCGATCATTTGACGATCTCGTCATCAGAGCACGGCAGTCGCTAGTAGAAGGTCATGTTGGATCATGGAGTGAGGTCCGAATATGCCATCATAAATGTCACTGGCAAAGGATGACATGGACAGCGGAGGGAGGGAGAAAGTGTATCGCTCGATTCCGTTTTGAGAAAATGCGAGTCGGCAATATCATCACCAGACTATGGTCCACTGCGCCTCACTCTCGGAGATAGGACACCACAAGTTGTAAATCTAGAAATCCAGTCGTCGTTGGGCTGTTGCAAATTGGAGCAGAGAGAGATGTCGGTGATGTGGTTAGGAGACAGACCGCGTCATTGTGCGGGTATGGATTACCCCCTAAGTGAGACTCCCTGCTCACTAAGGACACCCTCCAATATATCGCAAGCTGTCGGTACCATTACTTCTTTTTCGCAATGTCACCACCCAGCTCTCAAGTCTTGCATGTATGAATAACAAGAGCTTCGTGTGATTCGGTCCGAGGGTTGGAAGGACTTGTATGAGTTTTGCTCGCCAGAAATTGACTTGACTTGCGTTCAACTCTCTCGCCCGACGGGTTGGTAATCCTTTTCGCACTTTTTTTGATCTATGTAAAAACAGTTTGGAACATGTTTGAAATTGCAAGCTTTGATTGTCTGGATCGATTTTGTGGTGGATTGGGTGATTGTGTGTAAGAATGACCTTGTATCAGAAAGGAAACTGCTTCGAAGGCTCTGGAAGAAGAGATGACCAGAAATTACATAGACTTATGTTCGACATTGTATCATTATTCGACTATCTCGTTATCAAGAAACACCACTAAAGGGATTGCCCAGGCCTCAAGACATATTCTCAATCTCCTTGAGCAACGTATTGGCAGCAAGCTTGCCCAAGTTGTTAGAAGCCAACGGTGAATCTCCAGTAAGCACATATCTATCCTGATGAGTCTCGCCAGTGATCTTCTCGTTGATAGGTGTTACGCCCAACTTCTTCAGTTCTGCACCGACAAGCCATGACATCTTGCCGGGGATATATCCAATATCGATGTTGGCACCATTGTCCAATGAGTCAGGGAAGACATCAATCTTGTAGCCATCGTATATGAACTTTTCGCCCTCGGGTTTGGCGAGGTCGGCGGCAAGCATACAGGCGGGGCCGTGGCAGAGAGTGATAAGGTAGCGCTTGTTTGCATCTGCCCAGCGGAGGATGTTGCCCACGACAGGCGATTGAGGGATTCCGTTAAGAGCTCCGTGGCCTCCGGGGACAAAGACACCAATGTACGGTGTATCCTTGGTGAATCCATTTCCCCAGACATCAGAAAGCGCAAGAGGGTTGCGCATCTTCTGCTTGTAGGTTTCGTAGATGCCCTTGACGGCTTCGTCTTCCTTGGGGAAAGCCCACATTTCAAGCTTCACAGGCTCGCCAGTGAGAGTGGCAATATCGAGTTCAAAGCCTGCTTCGTGGAGATGGAGCATAGGAAGCAACATTTCGACTGGGTGGTTGCCAGTGGAGAAGAACTTTCCATCTGCCATCTTGAGGTAGCGTTCTTGGGTGCCGATGACGAGGATCTTCCATTTTCCACCCTTCTTCTGGGCATTGGGGTAGTCTGCACCGTCGAAGTCGGTCTTGGGTCCCACGTATTGGGTGAGAGAGAATGGTGATGGGAACCAGGCGTCATCTTCAGCCTGATCGGCCACGGGCTTGCGATCTTCAGAGTTGGACATGATGTTCGTGTAGAAGGTGATAGAAAGTTTGATAGTAATTGTTATCCTGGAAGCACAGCGAGTCTGACTGCTTATATAGCTTTTATAGAGCTCTGCAACGGAGAGAGCTCCAGTGCTGAGTATGACGTAGCTGTTCGTATCTGACGCGGGGTCCTTCGGCAGCTTTCTTTGATCGACACTTGACAAGCCCACCGGGGACCAAACTTTAACCCCGGTGTGATTACCTGATCTAACCACCATGTTTCGACGAACCACTTCGAAGCTCTATCAATTTCCATTGCCTATCTCGTTGACTAGATAGAACGCCTATCTATTTGACTAACAAGTGTCAGGGTTGGAGAGGTCAGATTCAGCCTTGCTTATACATCATATCTCTTAAGGTACCTTGTACACGACCGTGGTTAGGAAATAACATGCATGATCCGCCATCAAGGTGTCCGCTGAGCTCCTCCAAGTTCCACCAACCACAACCCACATGTGTCAGTATCCAACATTCACCTATGTGATCTACGGAGCCATCGGTTACTTGATCAGGACAACGAATCGCCTTTTGTGACTGTGATACGCAGGAGACCGAACAATCTTCCCGACCATCGAGAAAGCCGGTGATAATAGACAGATAGATAAAAGAGTCATGGCGTCAAGAGTAGACCTCCAAAGATTGGCTGCGACCGAGCAGTTCTGTCTGATAATCGCATGAGAATCTGGAGCCTCTGCACGATATCGTCACATTCTGTAGTGATTTATATAAAAGTTTAGTGGGTTGTGATCCCTGAAGGTGATGTCTCGCACATCCATCCATGCTTGCTTTATTTCATGGTCTTTCTCGCGATCATTACAGAAATTGAGTTCTTCCAGTCGAGGTGCATGATTATCAATTAGTCTACCGACTTGGACAGCCGTAAGTGTTTGCGGAACACCTTCATCACATCCGGAAACCATCTCCCACCAGATTAGATTGGGGAACATGGGCGCGGGCATATAAGCAAGCTGCTAGAGATCATGGGTCATGAAGAAGAGATCCAAAAATTCCAGGCTCTTCCAATGTTCTGATAGAATTGGGAAGAAAGATATTGGAGGGCAATCTTCCATGTTCATTCCAACACTGAAGATCTTCAACAGAGGTAGACCAGAACAAAAATGAACAAGTTCGGACTCCGTGAGCGGTTCGCCTCCCAAACTCCACGAGCCGCTAGGTTGGTCTCCAAATCTCAACTCTTCTAAGTTGTGAAAGGACCTCAAGGCGAGGAAGTCCACTTTCTTGATCAATGAGTCGGCCGTTGCCCACATCTCCAGTTTGACCAAGAGTGGTATTGCAAGTAGATTGCTGATGAAAGAGGCTCTTGCTTCGACCAGCGTGATAGTCAATTCTCTGAGGCCAGCAACAAGACAGGCCGCAGAGCTGATCACAGAGGACCCGCCGCACAGCCGAAGCTGTCGTAGTGCTGGGAATGGCCGTGAGTTGACACTGCGGACCTTGTGAAATGCATCTGCTTCGACAATGCGATTCTCAATCGACAACTTCTCAAGACCGTTGAACGTGGAAATGTGGAGCAGCATGTCAGCGTTGATAAGGGGAAGGTCCTCGTCATGAACATCCAGGTTGAGTGAGATGTCGGTCAGGTTCTTGATGGCCGAGAAAAAGTCACTCAGAGACTTTGCTGACAGACATTTCCCGGTGTGATCAAAGTCGACTGTTCTTAGGTAGGGCAGCTTTGAACCGCGTTGGCAAGAAATACGTCGTCTAAATGCTCGTTCCAATTACTTATGTTAAGGCTCTCAAGAGCTCGTTGTAAGTATTGCGATGTTGGACAGCGCTGTCCATCGCCTGAGGGTTCGTAATTGTTAAGTGTGAGTTCTTTCAACCTAGGAAAGCTCAATTCATCGTTTAGAGCATGAACTGTAGCATCCTTGTTACTATTGAAATTAAGATACCTCAGATTCGAGGCATATAGTTGACGTCTAGCGCGTGCGACGCTAGCAAGAGCATATACTGGAGGCGCTGTGGGATAACCTCCACCCCCACAGAGCCGAGATTGCGACTTCGAACCAGAGGCTGTTAACACGCGCTGCATCTGCTAGACATGACCTGTACCGTCTCTTTCGTGCAAGTATCTCGAAGATGAGTCCAAGAAGTTCAGGGCTTCCGAGAATTTGAGAAGCGGCACTATTCTTATTATACTTACTCTTCCTGGATTTATAACAAATTTTGGCCATTTCGCCCGATTGCATCTCGAGCATGATATTTCCAGGAAATATGTTATGTGTGTTTGAGAGAGAAGAGAAGGTGATGCGGGCTCAAACGCGACGTGACGACGATTACCAATTAGCGTCATGCTGACATAAGCCTGCATGATATCGCTAATCATCTGTTGCATTCAGATAACTGATCAAGCGTGAAAAGTCAATGATCCCTAGCCAAAGACACAAAGCCATTGGGTACAGTGCTTTGCTCGAACCAAAGCCTGACCGTTTCTGCAAACAGCTCGGGGGCCTGCCAGATCCACGGATGGCGCATGTCTGGATGAGTGACTGCTCGAGTTGCGCTGTTCAGGTGTTGACCAATAGTAGCCACTCTCAGCGCGTCTTGAGGACGGTCGTTTGACGGAACGAGTCCACCTTTGCCAGCAGCAATGACAAGAGTGCGGGCAGGCCACGCTCTGGGCCATTGTTCAGTGCTGTCAGAATGACCGAAGACTTGGCGATTGTAATCAAGCGTGCACATGCTCAAGTCTGGACGCGGAATATTGATGCCATCCATGGCCCAGCGGGTCCAAGATCGAGGGATTGCATATTCAATGCGCTGCTCAAGCCAGATGGCCTGAGGTAGATAGGAGGTCAGTGCTGTTCGGGGAAAGACCTGGAAACCAGACACCAAGACGCAGTTTGCGATGTCTGGATAGTGGGATACTAGATGCATGGCAACATGAGCACCGAGACTGAAGCCTACGACATATGCCACTCGGTTGTGTGCCCGGTCGAGGATGAGTTGGCGAAGTAGGTTCGAGGCATGTACGACGGAGAATGGATGTTGTTGTGCAATGCCATGACCAGGAAGATCAGGGACGAGCAGATGATAACCTGGTAGATGAGGTGTTACAAGGTCCCAAGTGGTCCCATCTCCTGTAGCACCATGAATCAAGAGAATGGTTTGTTTGGCCTCGCGATTGACCTCGAGATGTGGTAGTGCGACATAGTCCACGTGGTCGTGCTGATCACAGTCGGACGTCATTGTGTGTAAACAATTCAAGCGAGCAGAATGATACTGGTACAAGACCAAGAAGGTCAAGTCGACACTGGCATCGGATGTGGTGAGACAAGGGATTCATGCAAGCTTCGATCCTTCGAAGGATGGAGGATGATATTCGATTGTGGAAGCCAGTCCCACGACCATGCGATGCCGATCTCTTAGAAAGCGTCATCGCCGAATTGTTGGTAGCTTAAAGGAACATGACACTGAGTGAGATACGACTAGAGCAAAAGACGACAAGAATAGAGGACAAATCTTTGGGAAGGATAGGAATTCTGGTGAAGTTATGCATTGCATCAACTGTTTGCACAACTCGAATCAAGACCATGACCTCATTACCCCAGAGTTTGTGAGTGTCATGACAGAAGCTCTCTGTCTCTCTCGACTCTCTCGATTCCTCGCCTTCACCCTGACAGCAATAGCATACATTCTCAATCATGGTCCTCGAAGAAGCGACAAATCATAGCGAGCCCAACTCGTTTGGCGAATTGCCCACACCCGAGGACGGTAATGCCTCCCAAACACCTACCCGCTACCACATCAAGCTCGACCAACTGCCTCGACCAGTGAATCTGTTCATGGTTCCAGTACGCGACGATGCTATAGTCAAAACGATTTTACGAAGCTGTCATGAAGCCCAAGCTGTGATACACCGCCCACTGCGTCAGGAAGAGGTGGATGCCATCAGTTACCACTTTGCCAAATCACTACGGACAGTTTCATGGGGTCCTCCTGTCGGCATTGCTGGTGGTGCTCTAGCTGCATACCGTACGATGGGCAACTTCCGCTTCCCTGGCTACACCCCCAAGCCCGAGTCTGAGGGCGGCCAATTCAACCCTGAGCGCTTCGGTCCTGTTCGTGGTCAGATGGCTCGTTACTGCTGGCACACTTTGCGCTTTCAACTCTACGGCGCTGTTGGTTTCTTTACCGGCGCTATCCTGTTCGCCAGTTACGCCACTTCGGTCAATGCAGTCGAGACTGGCTCAGATCCTCGCATGAAAGATTACATTGAAGCGCTCAAGAATCGCGCACAGAGACACATTGGCCAGATGCAGCCTCAAGGCCAACGCAACCCCATCATGAGCCAGGAAGGTCGCATGGACCAACAAGCACAACGGGCTTCGCAGAAGCTGGGTATGGAGGATGCATGGAAGCGTCAGGATGTACAACGCAAGGCTTCCGACTACGACGACATGAGCCCAACCGGAGGCGCATGGATGGACGATTACAAGCAAGAGACTCAAGATACTGGTCTTCTGACCGATGACCAGCTGAATGCCCGAGCCCGCACCGAACAGTCGAATGCTGATCGCGCCGAGCGTGCTGAAGAGTCAAGAGTCGCTGCTCAAGCACAGTCTCGTGTTGACCAATCGCGACGAAACAATCACAACAGCACTGATGACAACTCTATGCTCGGCTCTTCTCAGCCTGTACAGGCACCTCGTTCTGCAGGTAGTACCTGGGATCGCATTCGTCAGGAGTCGGCTACCTCCAAGGGCTCTCCTCGCCAATCACCTACCAACACTCCCCAGGTCAAGAATGAGCAGCAAGAGGGTTCTACACTAGGCGACTCATTCTCATTCTCTTCATCGGACGAGGAGAGACAGCTGGCCAAGGTTGAAGCACAGAAAGAGTTTGACGCCAGAGTAGAGAGGGAACGTCAAGGTGGTGATTTCTCTGAGAGTGGTGGTAAGGGAGGATGGAGAAGGTAAATGGATGCCATCTAACTGTCCCCTTACCTGTAAATACTGTATAACATACCTGTCATATACCCAAGTTACCGAGCCATAACATCTATGTATCGTACACATCGAGTGGCCTGAGCCTGGATAGTATCCCAATACAGCGGTTCTTATTACATACCTCACACGGGAATAACGGCAACCGGTCATTACGAGAGGTGGTAACATTTTCTTGGCCGATTATGTCTAATGCTTGGCTTGCATGTCATCAACACAGGAAGCAAGACATGGCCGTCATACAGAAAAGGCATGGCATGCAAGAAGGACTTGTCATCCGCGGAGAGGCGTTGAAGGATTTTGCCATGATGTTGGATGAATGATAGGCTTTTCGGCTTTCGGAGAAGAATGAGAGGGCTTGACTCGTGGGCTTGACTTTCTCGTCTATTGACAGCCGAAGGATGATAGGAGATACACTCAGGCGATGTAAGCACTTGGGAGGAATGAGAATAGCAACGGAAGGATTTCAGAAATCGATTCTGAGGACAAGAAAGTGCAAGCCCATGAGAAGCAGAACGGGAAGACCAACTATTCTACTCCGTATACGAGTATAGAAGCCCACGAGAACAACGACCGAAGAGGCCAAGACAGCCCATGAATCGCACAAGCCAGGCGCAACTCTACACATATCGCGACAGAGATTAGACGAATGGCGTGCGAGTAGCTAGACGATTAGATATATGAACCTGAAACAACTCTATCACCTTCCAACCAGGTTTCCCACTTCTCCTACATCGATGACCATACTATGCAGCAAGAAAGAGCTTACGACGCGCATAACAGCCCGAACCCCAAACAACAGCATTCCCATGCTTTGACAAGCGAATGAGGAAGCAGCCGGAAAACAGGATTGTAGCATGATGATAGGTTGGTACTGCGTTTAGATGCAGCTTGGCAAAAGAAAAGGGTTGGCCCTGCCAAGAAGCCGTGGGTTTGGGTGCTTGTGCTTGCCGGAGGTCCCGTCTTGGTGAGTGACCTTCCGGAATCAGGGCATGGATGCGAGAAAAGAAGAGATACAAAAACCGAGACCATGCGCTGTTCGGGGAAATGGGTTAAAGAAAGCGAGTTTCTTGATTTCGAACAAGCCAAGGATTGAAAAGACTCGTGTCTGGCACACGATCTCACCGTTCGACCAACTTCACCGACGACTTGTGATATTTACCTTGATCTCGGACACCTCCGCCTGAATACTCACGCCGACAAAGTCTCTACTGGTCTTTCGAGGGACTGAGGCTAACATTGACTGGTCGTAACGCACAAGGATTGGAAGGATAGAAAGAGCAAGGAATCGCACCACCACAACACAAGATGGCCTCTTTACCACCAAAAGACCCAGCGTCACCACGCCTAAGCTCACAATCACAATCACAATCCCAATCTCTCGACCTCCGCAGTCCAGCCTCTTTCGCCGAATCCTTCGAAATGGACGAAACAACACCAAACACTGGTCTCCTCTCCCAAATGGACGATGCCGAGAAACAATCTTCCGCCGTCGATGCCACTTCCACTCCGTCAACACAAGAAGGCCATGAATACAGCATCTCCACAAAGACAAAAATGATCTGTCTGGGACTGTACTTTTGCATGAACCTAGGCTTGACATTATACAACAAAGCCGTGCTGGGCAAATTCAACTTCCCATGGTTGTTGACGACTTTCCACACAACCTCTGCGGCATTGGGATGTTGGAGTATCATGCTCATCGCTCCTGACCGGTTGAAATTATCCCACGTAGGGAGACAAGAACAATGGGTGCTGGTGGCATTCTCAGTGCTTTTTACCGTCAACATTGCTATTAGTAATGTTTCTCTGGCTATGGTTTCTGTGCCTTTTCATCAAATCGTCAGATCTACCACTCCTGTGGCTACCATTTTGATTTACAGATGGTTGGGACGCAATTATGGAACCATGACTTATGTGTCGCTGATCCCAATTGTCGCTGGAGTGGGCTTGAGTACCTATGGCGATTATTACGCCACTTTACTCGGAGCATCCCTGACATTCTTGGGTGTCTTTTTGGCCGCGCTCAAGACTGTTGCGACCAACAAACTGCTTACGGGAAGTCTCAAATTGCCAGCTCTGGAATTGCTGTTGCGCATGTCGCCGCTTGCTGCTGTGCAAAGTCTTCTCTGGGCTACAGCAACGGGAGAAGTCTCTCATTTCCTGGATTTCATCGCTGAAGGCAATCTTTCAACCTCGCTCATCATTGCACTGCTCGGGAACGGATTCTTGGCTTTCTTGCTCAATGTTACCAGTTTCCAGACCAACAAGTTGGCTGGTGCGTTGACGTTGAGTGTTTGTGGCAATGTCAAGCAGATCTTAACGGTTATTCTGGGCATCGTGTTGTTCAATGTCAATATCGGACCTATGAATGCTGCGGGCATGATCGTTGCGCTTGGAGGAGCTGCGTGGTACAGCAAGGTGGAGTTCGATGTCAAGAGAGCTGCTTCTAGATCCTAGATGGATTAGGAAGAAGAATGAGTTAGACAGTTGCTGTTCAGCGAGCGATACATCTGCATGATTGCATGGTCGAGAGATGGAAATCACAAGACTAGGAGTTTTTGTTGCTTTCTGGAGTTCTTTGACTTCTTGTAGAATAGGATAATAGATAATTTATACGCCCCGTCAACGCCTCGCTCTGAATGACGCCTGAATGGAAGATGCTTGTATGATGGTTGGTGTGAAAGATGCAGAAAAGTCATGTCTCGTGACGGTCTTGAGGAGATCAACCCAAAGTCTTGATCTTCTTCTTTTTCTTGTCGGGTTGCTTGCCCTTTTGGAAGTCTCGCCAGGAACCGATGCGCTCCTCACGCGACTGCTCCCACTTTGACTCGAACTCTCTCTTCCTTTTGCGCTCAGCGATCTCCTCCTCTTCCTTCTTTTGCGCACGGCCTTCTTCTTGCATCTGGGCCTTCATCCTCTTCCTTCTCCTCAACTCCTCATCCACAAGCACGGTCTTTGTCTTTTCCCTCCAAGCCTTGCGGAACTCATCATCCGGATCCTTGACCTCTTCACTGTCGGTAGTGAGTTTGCGCTCACGCATCAAGAGCATACGCGCATCCGCAATACATTCGTCCAACTTTGCCCTCTCCTTCTCATCCAATAAGGCTTGTTGTGCTTTCGCGAGGCGATCGAAGGCGTCCGGCGCAGAAGGGTTCGAGGTCTTGTCGGGATGGATCAGGAGGGATTTCATGCGGTAGCACTTCTTGATGTCGTTATCGGGCACACCAGGTTGGAGGTCCAGGACTGCGTAGGAGTCCAGGCGGAAAGCTTTGAGGATGCGGTCGATTTCGGCATCCTGCGAGATGGTCAGCATGTATGATGGTAAGAAGAGGATGATGGAAGACTGACTTTGTCGAATTCTTTTGATTCTTTGGCGATAGCGGCCAGGATTTGTTCGTCTGATGGTTCACTCTTTGTATCCTTCTTGTCTGACATGATGGGCAACCGTCTATGGTGTGTATGTTCAAAGGCAAGAGCAAGTCGGCGGCGCAACTAGCAACGAAGCGAATGCAACGGGAAGGAAGACCCGAGCTTCGAGGTTGTGGTCCGTGCGGCCAAAAAGTTGCTGCGGAGTTTAGGCAATTCGCATGTGAAAGTCGCAACTTTTTCTAACAAGCGGAAGCAAACAGCAACTGCCTAATACAATAAATCACGAAACATGGCGCCACATATCACCGGTCGTACGAAACCAACAAAGCCGAAGAAGCAGCAGCGTGCCACTAAGCGCAAGAGAGACGATGTCGATGTGGAAAAGTTGGAGCAGCAGGTTCAGGATCTGGTATGCCTCGCCTCTCGTTGTATCGTTCTGATCGTCTACTAATGTCTGTCGGCTGTGCAGGATCCCAAGGGCAGCTACACCTCCTTCTCCGACCTCCCCCTCTCCCTACCTACCCAAGAAGGTCTAAAGGCCTGCCATTTCACCACCCTCACACCCATCCAAGCACGCGCCGTCCCTCTCGCCCTTCATGGTTCCGATATTCTCGGTGCCGCAAAGACTGGTTCTGGAAAGACCCTCGCTTTTATCGTCCCCGTCCTCGAGAACTTGTACCGCAAACAATGCGTCGGTCAAGATGCCGGTCTGGGCGCCATGATCATCGCCCCTACTCGTGAACTCGCCATCCAGATTTTCGACGTCTTGGTAAAGATTGGAAGAAAGGGTCATTTGTTCTCAGCTGGTCTGGTCATTGGAGGAAAGAGTCTGCAAGAGGAACAGAATGCTCTGGCACGTATGAACATCGTCGTTTGCACACCCGGTCGCATGCTGCAGCATTTGTCGCAAACTGCTCTTTTCTCCGTCGACAACGTGCAGATGCTGGTTCTGGACGAGGCTGATCGTATCCTGGATATGGGCTTCCAACGCGATCTGGATGCTATTCTCGAGTACCTTCCCAAGGACCGCCAGACTCTGCTTTTCTCTGCTACACAAACAAAGCGTGTCTCGGATCTCGCTCGTCTGAGTCTGAGAGACCCCGAATACGTCTCGACGTCGGAGCAGGGTGAATCTGCCACCCCCAAATCTCTGCAGCAAAATTACGTCCTCACTCCCCTGCCCGACAAACTCGATACCCTCTGGTCCTTCATTCAGACTTGCAAAAAGTCAAAGATCATCGTCTTCTTGTCATCTGGAAAGCAAGTTCGTTTCGTCTTTGAAGCCTTCCGTCACATGCAGCCTGGTATTCCTTTACTGCATCTTCACGGACGTCAAAAGCAGACTGCCCGTCTCGATATCACCACAAAATTCTCGCACGCTCAGCACTCGTGTATGTTCGCAACCGATGTCGCCGCAAGAGGTCTGGATTTCCCTGCTGTTGACTGGGTCGTCCAGCTCGACGCCCCCGAAGATGCCGATACGTACATCCACCGTGTCGGTCGTACGGCTCGTTACGAACGCGATGGTAAGGCTGTACTCTTCCTCGACCCCAGCGAAGAAGAAGGCATGCTCTCCCGGCTCGAAGCCAAGAAGGTCCCCATCGAACGCATCAGTGTCAAGCAAAAGAAGCAACAATCCATCAAGCCACAACTACAGAATATGTGTTTCAAGGACCCCACACTCAAATACCTAGGTCAAAAGGCCTTTGCCAGTTACGTTCGCAGCATCCACATTCAAAAAGACAAGGAAGTCTTCAAGCTGGAGAAACTAAACCTGGAAGAATACGCAGCAAGTCTTGGTCTGCCTGGTGCACCGAAGATCAAGTTTATTGCTGGTGATGACGCAAAGGCCAGAAAAAACGCTCCCAGGGCAAAGATGGTCGACTCGGAAGACGAGAGCGAGGGCGAGAAGGAAGAGAAGAAGAAGCCCGAAGTCCGCACGAAATACGACCGTATGTTCGAGCGCAAGAACCAAGACGTGTTGGCAGATCATTACTCAAAGATGATCAACGACGACGATATCGAAGCCCTGGATGGAACACAAATGTCCGACGACGATTTGTTCAGCGTCAAGCGCCGCATCCCCGTACAAGAAGAGAAAGACGACTCATCAGACGAAGAACATACACTCGCTGTTGCCGATATGGATCTACCCCCCGGTGCAAAGGCCGTACACATCCCCGGTGCCAAGGACGCTCTCATCATCGACAGCAAGCGCAGAGAAAAACTTCTCAAGTCCAAGAAGAAGCTACTCAAATTCAAGGAATCAGGTCAGAAGTTGGTTTTCGATGACGATGGCAACGCACACCAAATCTACGAACTCGAAGACGAAGACGCATTCAAAGCAAAGGGCACAGCAGAAGAACAACGACAAAAATTCTTGGAAGAAGAAGCACAACGCGTCCGCGAATCAGATCTCCTGGACAAAGCACTCGCAAGGGAAAAGAAGAGAGCAAAGAAGGAAAAGAGAAAGGAGAGAGAAAGAGAAGAAAACGCTTCCGACGAGGAAGAAGGAGGAGAAGGAGAAGCTCTTCCCGACGCTTCTGCAGATTTCAAGAAATTCCTTGCTGGCAGCGAAGATGGGTCAGAAGGAGAAGAGGACGACGAACAGCCAAAGAAGAAGCAAAAGAAATGGTTCGAAGGAGAGGGAAGGAGGACGGATATGGGCAGGGAAGAAGCCGCTCCGGAAACTCTTGCGGATCTGGAAGCGCTTGCCGCTGGTCTGTTGGGTTAGATGTTCTTTACTTCTTGTTGAGACTTCTTTTTTTGTTTTTGTGTGATCAATTAACATTTCGAGATATCCAAAAAATGCATCGTAATTTTTATCAAAAAGCATGCTGTCCGAATCACAAGGGGGAATAGAGCAGTTGTTTGAGTGGTTTCCCCAGCTTGTTCTTGTTCAATCCTGGTTCTTTGCAAAGAACATGCGATGATCGCGAATATGTAATAGTATCAGTATCAGCCAGATAACAGACGGTATTGTAACAGTAGTAGGAATCATGACATTCATTACCTCGCCCCCACCTCTAGCTTTCACCTCTACTCTTTCTCTCCCGCTTAATTGAGTATCACCAACAACAAGACCAAAATCAATATCAACACTCCAATAGTGACCCAAGACCAATTATCCTTTGCCTTCCTCGCCACTTTCCCAAGTCTCCCTCTCGCGCGATCGAGGTTTCCTTGAAAGCGATCAACACCCCTCTCCACATCGTCCAACATGGCATTCTGATCATCCATCTCATCTCCCATTTGTATCCCTAGCATGCGTTGTCGCCCTATACTCTGCGACAGTGTATCGAGCTGTGCATCTTGCTCGCTGAGCACATTTTTATGGTACGCGTGAATTTGCTCATTACTCAGATCGGTCTGATCGGGCGGGGAAGGATCATCTGTATATGCTTCCTCCTGCCCTTGTCCTGCAGTCCCATTGTTGAATAGTTTCCCACGATTCGCATCCGGCGGTGAAGAATCCCTATACGGTTTATCGAAACGGACGGATTTCGAACGTTGCGCAGTGGGTGTTTGTTTTGCAGCGGCGAAATCAGGTGCCAGAGCACTATCATAGGGCGTCGTCGTAGCAGTCGTGGATGTGTATCCTTGAAACTGCATATTCAATTCCTCGTATTGTTTCTTCAAGCGCTGGATTTCGGAAACACTGTTTTCTTAATCTCAGCATTTGCGTTGCCTCTGTTTTCCTGTTCCCCAAACTAGACGCGAGGGAGGATAGGGAGGGTATGCTTACTCTGCACCATCTTCTTCGGCTTGTGCGGATAGCGTTTCAATGCCCGAACGCAAGGATTCCAAAGATCGGGTTATGGGGCCTTCGTTTGTGTTGTTGCCTGGAAGGTTTAGGGAAAGCGCGCGTTGGCGTTCGAGGAGGGAGAGCTTGATGTGGTCGGCGAGGAGGAAGAGTTGATGCGGTGATGTCGACATGATCGCGTACGTATGTGTATTAGTGGTATTTGGCGGGTGTAGAAGGTATCGAGAGGAGAAATTGGGGGATTGTGTGGAAGAAGAAGGTGCGATGTGGAAGTGGAAGTTGCTGTCGCTGTGGCTGTGGCCTTGGGGTTGTTGCTTTCCCCGGGATCGTCATTCGTCCGAGGCTCGAGCGCTGCGGGAAGGAACCACGTTGCAGATGCCAAGAACATGTCCTTCTTTTCGTATCAGAACATCAAGGTGATTGTCCTTTTGATTGACTGGTACTAACTCGATGTCCATCTCACTTTACTACCTGTCTCCCAAACAGTCTTCAACATGGTCTCATGAAAGTGCTCACTTTTACGAAAATAAACTTCGGGTGAAAGATGTGTATTATCCATCAATTATCGCATTATCAATTATGACTAGAATAACAACAACCAAAGAAAAGGGGTATTAAACGCCGCATCAGTCTTTCATATCTTTCTTTCAGTCTGTACTCTCATCGCATGCCGTTTAGTAAGGAACCTTCTCCTCGAAGATGGGTGCCTCGCGGATTCTCTCCTGGCTCCATTGCACCTTGGCCTTCTCATCCAGAGTGGCCTCCTCGTCAGTGGCAGGAACATCGTGCTCCTTGCAGCCAGCAACCTCCTGAGAGGAGAGACCAAAGTCATCACGAGCGATCCAGACAAGCTGCTGCTCGTTGGCGAGACTGGGAGGCACAAAGGCGAACTCAAGTTCATCGTTGGTGTAAGGACGAGTGGGCTCGTTGAAGTGGGATGCCAACTCCTTGCGGACGGTAAGCCACTTGGCAGCGAAGCGCGAGCTGAAGAAGAAGTGCTGAAGCTTGCCCTTGATGCCAGTCTTCTTGGGCGAATCTTCCGAGCCAGCCAGGGTGGGCGAGGTGTCACGGGCGCTGTGGGTGCTGGGCTTACCCTCCTCGGTGAAGTCGGTGAGGGCGGTAGTAGAGTGGTTTCTGTTACCGTCCTCGCTGCCAGGCATCATCTCAATACCATCGACAATGGGACCGAGAGTCTTGCTCATGATGACGTGATAGATGATGGTCAAGACGGTGAGGATGATGGTAAGGATCAGAGGACCAAGGGCGGCTCTGTCTGAAGACACACCAATAGCGAAGAGACCAATCAAGCAGAACTCCAGGAGGTATACACCGACAGTCATTTGCTGAAGAGCACGAGCGTAGGCACGGCCCTTCATGTCAATCGAGTCATTGCCGACGACGTAAAGAAGTTGGTAACGGTAAGCAAAATAAAGAAGAGTGAAGCCAACACTCGCAAATCCAAGGAGTAGAGGAGCAATCATGGAATAGGCGATGGCAATGCAACCAAGCATGGCATAGGCGGGGTAAACGGAACCCCAGCCCAGGCCAATCAGGTTAACGTAACGGTTGTAGACCTTGCGAGGGGTCGAGTCTAGGATCTTTCCGAGGAAGGCAATGAACAAGAGAGGAGCGATGTTCAGGACAAGCATGGCAGCCTGGTTAACCATGGTGACAACGAAGTAAGCGGTGTAGAAGTTGGAGGCAAGAGGAAGATTACTGGCAAGAAGCATTGGTGCTGATGATGGATCGTCGACAATCTGCTTTGCGACAGCTGCAGCTCCAGACGAGAAGGTGGTGACGAGGAAAACATCGACAACTTGGAAGGAGAAGTACCATGCTTGGGTTCTTAGCTCGACAGCAGATCTGGTGGGCTCGAACATGCCAGCAAGGAGTCTCAAGACAATGGGAACCAAGGCCATGAGCACGGCAAGCATGATGGAGGGAAGAAGACCAGTGATGACACCCAGGATGACGGAGGGAATGCTGCTGATCCATGTCAAGAAAGAGATGGTCTCAAGAGTCTTGATGTTTGAGATGACACCGACAAAGGCGACGGGGATGGCCCAGAAGATGATCATGAGAACGACAAAGGTAGTCGTGGCGAGTTTGATGAGGCGGGTGACCATGTTCTTCTTACTCAAGTTGCCCCAGATGACATCCTGAGGTTGAACACCGACGACCTTGGGAGTGAGCTTCGCACCCTTGACCTTCTTCATGGAGCTGCCGGCGAGTTGACGGTGAGCGGCTTGGGCAAGCTCGAGGGTCTCGAATTGAACGAAGACAGCAGGGACCTTCTCGGCATTGTGAGCTTTGTTGATTTCCTCGTTGATAGTCTTGTTCAGGCGAGTGATCTCAGGTCTGGCCCAGTCAATTGTGTCAACCTTCTTGCCGATAAAAGGAATCTTCCCGAGACGGTGGGTAGGACGAATCTTATGATCAACCTCGACACGGCCACTCTCGCGGTCGATGGTGGATGCGTCGGTCTTGCCCTTCTTCTCGGCCTTGTTGTGGTTCTTGACGAACTTCTGTACGAGCTTATTCTCGGCAGCCTCGAGCTTGTTAACAGCCTTGTCTCTCTCACCGACAACGTCATCAAGCTCCTTGGTGTTGGGTTGGATCCAAACGCGAGACACTCCAGTAAACAGCTCACGAAGAGCGCTCTCCTTGAGGTATTCGTCGGCGACATTGGTGAACATGACGGTTCTGGATGATAGGCGACTGCTGTAGGCCACCGAGGTGATGATTGACTGACGGAGGCTGATGAAGTAGATGATCTCGCGGGTGATGACAACCATGACGAATCCGACAAAAACCCATGCAAGGATGGCATGCGCATAGTAGTAGTTGGTGTGGCTTGGAATCGAGACATTGCTGAACGAGAGAAGATCAAACTGTTTGTTGCCGGCGCCACCTGAAAACCACTTAGTTTGGACATCTCACGATTGCAAACAGAACTTACCAGTAGCGTTGATGGGGAAAAGGATGGGCCAAGTAAGGATAGCACCACAGAAGCAGATGGTGAACATAATTTTGAAGAGGCGCAGGAAGAGGTAGTTGTCCAGAGAAGAGTGCATCAAGATGTGGTCATCGTTGAGACCGCGGAAATTCTTGATCCATCCAAATCTCGAATCTGATGGTTGTGGTGTGTATTCACTGCATAAAATTAGAATTGATGATGATCATTGTGTCGAAAATACTCACTATTTCCTCAGGAGTGGCAGGTAAGTACGCGGCTCGTACACTCTCTTATACTTGGGACGGAAGATGAGAAAGACTGTCAAAATCGCTCCTCCAATGATAAGAACAGGAATCAGAGTCGACAGGAAAGTCGATGCCGAAGGCGACTGGTTGCGATGGGTACCGGCATTTCCTGCTGAATTGCCAGGAGCTGTGGTGGCCATGATGAGGGTGTTGTTGATGAAAGCGCTATGTGTGCGCGATCACTCGTGTGTCGGGGATGTCGAAGAAATTAAGAGGAGTGATGGGTTGCGACGCTGGAAATACTCGTAGTCGCACACCGCAGATCAGTCGTCGGGCTGCGCAAACACACCCTCGACGCTTTTACTTTGTTTGGACGTCAAAAACGGGTGTGTGTTTGATAAACCTGCAGCGCGCCCTGGTCAATAACCTTTGGTGGCTCTCCCTGTGGCGCAAAGCTTCGAGGCCCAGAACGATTGATGTCAAGACGGTCAGATTAACAGCGACACACAGCCACGGTGAGCTCGAATTTTCTTCTAGGGCAGATTTGTGATGTGTTTAGGGCAGTGTTTAGAAGAGCAAAGAATTCACTAGGAGCTGGATTCGCTCCCTTGCATCAATGGTTGTTCAGGGGAGGTTGGGAGGTATGCAAGCCATCTCTGTTTCATTTCGACTATTTTCACATGGTTGTCTTCTCGGCGTAGCGTCATCAGCGTCATATGCGCCATGGGCGTTGATTCTTGATGTGCTGCACCAATCTCTTGGAGCCGACCGTCTTGGGAAAAAAAGGGATTTTTTCTTTTGATCGTGGGGAGCATCACGGATCGATGATCATCATAAACACCAAGACCCTTGAAATCGATTTATTTCCACGTCACGTCCGACGATAACAGCAACTGTCGGAAATACGCAGATATCGAGATCATGCCGTGCACCGTCACGACTGCGCAAAACTATGGGCTGTGCCACTTGTACATGTAAATGGTAGAGAAGAACATGGACACAAGCGTTGTGCTGCCGTGCCAGCGGCTGCAACGAACACGGGATCGCAAAGATTGTTGACGCACAACTGTCTCTTGAGACGAGAAGAACACTGCAAGAAACGGCACGCTAACGGGCGTATCTTAATTACTGACCTTCAAGCCCCTTGAAGGCGGAAGGCTGGAGCTCTCTGTAAGACAGCCACAGCTCACATCCGGTCGTGGCTGTGTATTTCGTGGCTCAAGCTGCAAAATCTCGCATACCTTTGCCCTCATCCAGCTCGGTTCAGCGGTGACTGACGGCGCACGGTCGAGTTCGGGCAAGCACTTTTGTCACAATGGTTGTTGAGGTATGGACGGAGGTCCGAAGGGTCAATCTCTTCACGAAACAAACGGCGTTGATGCATCTCGAACTGGACGGGCTGCGGTGAGCGCGGGAAGCCATGACGATCCACATATAAGATGATTTGAGTACCTCACAAGGAGTCGCCGAGTATCGTCGACGTATGTGCTGTACCAATCTGGGGTGCAGAAGAAGGATGAGTAGATCGCAGGAGGATGTTCAGGAACAGACTCCGTGCAGAGATAAATTAATTAATGGGAGATCAATTCGCAATTGCCAAGTCATGCACAAGCTTCCTCCACTTGGGCCATGAATCGCTCGAGAACAACGTCATGCGATCACCTTTCCTATCGCGTCTTTTTAGCTGGGCCAGCCATCTTTCCACACACTTGCAACGAGCATCTCAAATCAACATGGTCACAGTAATGGATTTCGCGTTAGAGCACAAGGGTCAGCTAGGCGTCATCACAGCATTAGTCGTGTACTCTGCTGCCAAAAACAAGCTTACACCAGCCGGCATCACGGCCGCGATCGTGACGGCTGGAATACACATGCTGCATCCTTGGGGAGTGTTCTTCAATCTCCTCGTAGGTTTCTTTATTGCCGGCACTGTGGGCACAAAGGTTCGTTTGCTTCGACTCTTCCCTTGCATCCTCGGGCTTGGTATACAACCTGTCTTCTTCACCACGAAGTGATCGAGACGAAAAAGCAATGGTGGTCATCAGCGGCATTGCTGCACGTTTCGGATATCCGGGCTAATGACAAGATTAGATCAACCATTCCCAAAAGGCTACTCTTACTCAATCGGCAACTGGAGGTGTGGGTGGTGAAGGTGCACGCAACTATGCTCAGGTTTTGGCCAACTCAGGCACTGCATCTGTGCTGATCCTATGGCATCTGTATGCCTCGCAAAATGGAACCAACTTGCAGACCTTTGGTCTGACTGATGTAATACCTTTCGGTATTGCTGCGTAAGTCACTGCTACTCCTTTATATTCATTGAAGCGGAACTGACCAGATACACAGCTCCTATGCCGCTGCTGCGGCCGACACTTTGAGCAGCGAGCTTGGTATTCTCTCGCCAACATCTCCTGTCCTTATCACCGCACCATGGCGCAGTGTACCTCGCGGAACAAATGGAGGCGTGACCATTACCGGTCTGCTGGCTGGTCTGGCAGGCTCTGTTTTCATCTCATCATTGGCCTACTTTACTCTTCCGTACTCAGGCACCGCCTGGACTGGAGATGCTAAGTTCATGTTCTGGGTTACGCTAACCGCCGCTGGATTCAGTGGTACATTGTTGGACTCCCTGTTAGGAGCTTTGGTCCAAGCTACAGTTGAGGACAAGAGCAGTGGTAGAGTTGTCGAGGGAGACAACGGCAAGAGAGTAAAGGTCACTCAAGGAGGTAGTAGAGTGCAGAGAGGCATGGACCTGCTCAACAACAACGGCGTCAATTTTGCGATGGCAGCAACAGTTGCTGCTATAGGCATGGGCGTGTGGAACTCAATGGTGCAGAAGGTAATCCTCGCTTAGAGTACCTCGAGTTCGTCATCGCATCGAGCTTGAATCTTGCGTTGAAGATAGAAGTCTTTACTCATAGAATCAGACAGCATCGACCAAAAGATAGATTTGTTTATCACGCGGCATGTTGATAACAGGCGTTCAGAACGTGTATAGAACATGTCCACTGAGGGTATCACCCTGGCCACCGATATATCGTCTAGCTTTGTCCCAAAATACGCAAAACAACAACCCTCTCTTGACTCATACGCATGCTCAAAGGGTCGTAGAATGGATCTTGTAAAGATTCTAGAGCCTCACAAGCATTCTCGCCAATATGAGCCATTGTCGACTTTGCACAGTTCAACTCCTACGCAACTTTACAATTCCGCTTCATCAAACTGATGTCGCATGATCAACCGATGGCCGATTCCAGATTGCGATCAATGGAACCGAAATCACTTCCTCACATCAAAATCGTGACTGTATCATCAACGAGCCACAAAAAGCTAGCTCCAATCTGCTTTTCTTTTGAAACACGACCGGAGATGGTTAACGCGGGAGACGCCGCGAAGCCTGACGTCGACGCGTCTTTGTTTCCTTTCCGACTTTTTGTTCTACTTCTCCTCTTCTTCCACACTGCAACATGACTGAGACGGTCATACAGTGTGGTGATTGTTATTGTTACGTTTGTGCAGAGGTGAGTGGCGTGACCCGTTATTATTGTCGTCTTTGCAAAAGATCGAATGGAGGTAGGTCGACGCGATGTCGCGATTGAGACTGCCAAACAAATGGCTTGGGTGTGTCAAAGAAAGATGGACAGTTCCGGAAGATGCGTGTTGGATCTTTGTGTTGTCTTGATCGCGTGAGTGGGTTTATCTACACTTGCTTTCCTGATGCTGGCTTTGCAATCTGATCCAAAATTAGGATTGAGATTTCGCTATGGCAGAGAATAACGCTACCGAACCTGTGCCCATTGAGGCTGTTCAAGAGCATCATGAGGCAATTATCACTGCTGCGACTGCTGCAATTGACTTAGACCACTCCAACGAAGACAACAACGACGCGGACGACGCTTCTCAGACATCGTCGGCTTACGCTGAGGAGAATCGGCAAGTGTTTGAGGAAATCTGGCTACCCAAGATTGCTGCACTGAGCACTGAGCTAAATCTTGTCTTCGAGGACATCAGAATACGACGGAGTGGCGCGAGCTCTCGCATCTTCTCACTAACACTGCGAAACCCTCCCGCCGGAGCCCTTTGGGAAGACGGGACTCAGGCTATATTACGCATACGAAACCGACTCCACGATGAACAAAGCGACTTTGAGGAGAAGGCAGATGCGGAGGCGTCTCAGCTCAGATCTGTGGAGAATCCGCACATTCCCGAAAGTCCTGTGTCTGCTATAAGCAACGCATCTGCAAGCAGCGGCCTTTCTGGGAGTAGCTTGGCGGATGAGTCCCAAGACGATATTCACGAAGACGGTCTCAACCAGGGCAACCCTGATGAATCCAAGTCTGATGACCACTCTAATAGCTCTCAGTGTTCTGATGTTACTGATCAATCCGACGACCTTGGCCGAGATAGAGATGAGTGGCAGTGGGAGCGCCTCGACGAAGTTCTCGTCTTGAATCTGGTCGAGGACAGTGGCATCCTTGTTCCACGAGTTCTGGCTTACGACATCACTAGTCAAAACTCTCTAGGATTCGCGTACTCCATCCAGACTCGCGCAGCGGGAGATTCAGTTCAAGATCACTATCGTCGCTGTGATTTCTCTCTCAGTGATCGACATTGGATAGCAGGCGAGATGGCCGAATTGCGAGTGCGCTTAGAATCGATCAAGTTCGAAGAAGCGGGTAGACTACTTGCCGACGAGGATGAAGAGCACTCTTCTGCCGGAAAATTGCCTCTTAATCTATCGAGTCGCGCTAACATCAGTGAGAAACTCAGCATATGGGGCTTCCGTCAAGGTATTGGATGGATGCATGGTCGCAACAGATCAGGCAAATCTCAAGCAAGCTATCAGACCTTGTATGGTTTGATGTATGGGACAGTCCAGAATCTCATCGAGTACGAACTGGGGCGTGAACACAAGGGTAGGGAATCCCGCATCCGACGTTATCTTTACATCAAAGACATAATCAACGATATGTACCTTCTCGGCTGGTTTTCTGAAGACTTCGACGCCAGCTCCGGTAGCGTGCTTAGCTATTGGCACCAGAGCGCGGAGAAAACTCTAGTTGAAAAAACCGATGACCCAGCGAACCCCTGGCGAGTGACGGGCTTCATTGGTTGGGATTACTCTGAAGCGCTACCCGTAATTCTGACCAAAACACCAGCAGCTTGGCTCTGGCATAGTTTCAACGATGACAAGCTTGACCGTGACTTGGTATACTACTATCAAGGAGACATGGACATATTGCCTGTGGAGATGCCTTGGCTTACCACCGAAGATTTGGCCATCAAACAGCGCTACGAAGATGTCTTGATTGAGAAGCTGTACACCCCGCAGTATGGCGAGAACGCCAGGGCCAGATACCTGGACGATGCATATGGCCGAGGTCGATGGCTGCGTCGTGTATTCAAGTTCGCTCGAGAGGGACTCTGTCGTATGCTCGACTACCATCGCTTCAATGCATTCCATCAAGAATGGAATAATTTCATGAAGGACAAGAACATTCAGTACAAAGGTCTGGGAATCGAGGATGGGAGCTGGCCAGGATTACCCGACATCGGACCAAGAATGTATGTGCCAGGTATTCAGTATGAGCCAGATGCCACGGAGACAGAGCACGAAGTGTCTGAAGCTGGGGAGAGCAAGGCCTCAGAGACTGAGAAAGTGACGCTTGAAGCATGAAAGGATGAAACTCGTTCATAGAGAAGCAGCATAAACCCCAGGACAATCACGTTAGAAAAACCATCAGTATTCCATGATCAGACCGTCCTTGTCTACTCTTTATGTGGGTGCAGAGTTGGTTGTCACAATCATCAATAGCATCTCCAATAGTCGTGATCATACCTAGCCCGTCCGTCAGAGCGCTCTAGCACATCTATGCTCCGAGATAAAGTTTCTTAACGTGTCGCCAACATGCGACAGGCGCCAAGCCTCCTTCCGAGAGGAATTGTGGACAGCAATCTCAGCCGCCGGGCGGTCATCTTTCTTTGCACTGTTTCCTGCCACACTTCATCCATCCGCAAGCGGAACAGTTTATCTCAGGTAGACATTGGACTCCTGAATAGTGTCTCGCGAAGCATGTCCGCAAACGGCGAGAATGTCATCATTAGAACAAAGGGATGTATACACACACATCGAGCCTGCATGGCTGTCGTACTCTTCTAGCTACGAACGTCCTCACTCGCGTTACAGGTTCAGAACACTGTCTCGTTTTAAATCACGCTACTAGTATTTCACACCGCACATAGTGATCACAACATTATGGCAGAACACGATAATCAGGCTTCCGTAGCCATTCCTGATCAAGGACTTTGTAGAACCTTCTCTCATTCGTGCCGACACAGCTACAACCGGAGGGCCCTTCACGAATGCACATGAACCCTTCGAGACATTTCAGCACAAAGTACAGGCTCTAGCTGCTGAACAATACGTCGTTTTTGAGGATGTACATGAAATAGAGGGCGGAAGCCCCGACCATCGCATCATTGGTCTGACCTTGTACAACCCCGAAGATCCCGCCCAAGCGAAAACACCGGCTGTTCTACGTATACCTGATATCTGGGATGGCAACCTGTCTGATGTCCCTCTAAAGCTACACCTCGAAGAATGTGGCTGTGGCAAACACGAGGCCAACGAAAAGGCAGCAAAGAGAGAATTCGCAGCGACCGAGCTCCAAACTCCAGTTCCGACCGCAGATAATCTTCTTAAAGAAGAAGAACAAGACAAATCGGAAAACGTCTCAATAATCGATTCGGAAACTACCACGGAATACCAAGCATCTGAAAGCAGTGGCGAAAGCACCGATAGACTCAGGTGGGTCTACGATTGGACCAAACAAGAACCCGAGTACGAGCTTTCAGACGAGTTCGTATTTCTCAACTATCTCCCCCGTAGCCAGAGATCCGATCTTCCCGTGCCCAAGGTCCTGGCGTTCAATACTTCTCGGGATAATGCGCTAGGACTCCCGTACTCGATCCAAACTCGTTTTCCTGGTGTCAGTCTGGCGAAAGCCATAAAGCCTATGTCACTCGAGGATAAGGTCCAAATGGCAGGTCAAGTAGCCGCATTGCAGGCCGACATGAACAAAATCGTCACCAAAGGGTCTGGCAGACTTATGGCCAGAAACGCAAAGAAATTGAAGCAAATGAGACTCAACTTCCAAACACATTGGCTGGATCTTCAAGAAGACATAGGGATCATTGGTTTCCTCTCCGGGCGCAACGGTGTAGGCTCCGACCGGAAGGCCCGCTTTGAGAACGTCTGTCATTCTTTGTACAGCCTTCTGGACTCGCATCTTGAAGCTAGCTTCAGAAGCGAAATCTCGGAAAAACACACCGACGAAGATTGTATCCGTGCCTACCTCAAACTCAAGGATATGTTTGAGGACATGGAAAACATGGGTTGGTTTACAGACGCCGACAAGTCAGACAGCGATGGCGTCCTGCACCACTGGAACCTCCAAGCGCGCAGCGTCATGGTTGATCGGACCGAGGGACCTTCTAGCCCATGGCATATCACTGGTGTCATCGACTGGGATTTACCTTATACCTTACCACCAGTCCTGACGAGAAAACCACCCGTTTGGCTTTGGGGTCAATCTTATGACACTGAGCTCCTAGATGACCATCAAGACTCTTTTGAAGAAGAATTTGATGGAGACCATGACTTAATGTACCACATAGAAGTCAATTCCGCTCCTTTGACCGCCGAAGAGTTCAAGATTAAGGAGCGCTATGAAGAGGTCTTGATTGATAAGCTCTACGTTGAGAAGTATGGAGACGAGCAAAGAAATGTATCATGATGACGCGCACGGTCGTGGTCGTTGGCTACGACGTATATGGAAGTTCAACTACGAGGGTCTTCAATCTGGGTCGTACCACCTGTATCGGGTACAGCTACTCATCAAAGAGTGGACAGCATTCAAGAAGGCAAATGGCATTGATGATCCTACTGACAAGGAGAAGGTTATCAGAGTGTACACAACTTCTTACCGCCCGCTATCGCCATCGCCATCGCCACCCATGCCGGAAACTAGCGGCGTCGCTGAAGTACCAAATACAGTTGAAGAAGCTCAAGTGGAGAAGCCGGCTGGAGATGTTTTGTCTCGAGACAAGACCTCTACGCAAGGAGATCTTCAACCTGTCACTGCACCACCAAAGAAGTCTATGCGAAACAAGGCTTCCGATGTTCTGAGCTCTTTCAAACGCCGACCTTCATAATTTAGTCTATGTTCAGTTCGATCATCGATGAGAGCGAAGATGGATTGCAGAAGTCGTATGATTAGTGAAGAACTGGGTTGCACTTGGATTAGTAGAGAATTGGGAGCAGTCAAGACTTATGTAGTGTTCGTAATGCTTGTTGAACACGATCGTAAGACTCACACCGAATTTGATTCCCTCCGTCACCGAAGCTAGGTGCACGTTCCATTCTGTCCAGCTTGTTGCCAACCTCATGCCAAGCCTTCGCTTGATGTGCTTAGGTCATCCGATGTAATTACAGCCGTTAGCAGCACAGGTGGGCGGCTATTTCGTCCCACCATCCACTCAAAGACCTTCAACGAGTCCTCAAATCGATCCTGAAGAGCGCTCGAGAGTCTGCAAACGGCTTGTATGAAAGAGATGGAGGAGCGAATGTGACGCCTTCATCAATGGAGTCAAAGGAATGTGGCATTCTGGCTCGACACGCCAGGGTCTTTGTGCTGCAACTCTTCGTCAACGCTCATGTGTTGATATTCCGTTGATGTTTCTTGAGTGAACACACCAACCTCACTAAAATTAGCAATCGACCATGGAAGCCCTCAAGACTGAGAAAGTTCAGGGTATGCTACAGCATTACTTGAACACGACTAGACCATCGAGCGACGACCCCAACTCGCCAACAACAGATTCTATGGATCGTGAACACCACGCTGGCTATACCGCATCCGAGGCATGGGTTGAAGACTCATTTGACGAGCTTATCGAATTTTTCCGCGAGAAAGTCCTTGCCTTAGCTGCCGAACACGGCTACGTCTTCGGGGCCTATTACGACGATGTTTATGGTCGAGGCTGTTGGGTTCGACGTCTGTGGGAGATATGTTATGCCCAAGAGCCTCCTTCTCAGAATTGGGAACTTGCGCGCGCTAAACTCATTGACCAAGAATGGACAGCATTCAAGAAATCGAAAGGTATAGACCTGTCTGACAAGATCGTTCATTACAGCGCTGATTTCTAATTCGAAAATCGGTTGACAGACCGAAGAGTTAATTTTCTTGTGCTCAAATATGTAGAACAGAAGTGATTTGGGAGTCAAAAGCGACATCCTTCGTCTACAGCACTGGAATGCGTTGCCAACAGACGATTGGTATATGCCAATTGCTTGCTGCAGAGTGACGACCCTCCTCCTTTGTTCTTGTCTCGGTTTTATACCTATACCCGCAACCGGAGTTGCTGATCAGCGAATCAATCACAGGCTTGTTGATCAAACACCGTGCAAACGGCAATTTCGTTGCGAAGGAGACAAAGGAATGTGAGTGCCGCCCATGCTGCTGGCTGGCGTCATGCTTTGTCGCGACGCCTATCTTCCTCGCTCGAAGATCATGCAACCCGACTCTTCACTTATCTTGGTGCTAACTGGCAAAACGGGCGAACAAAATCAATCAGTGCCTACCGCCATGGCCGCGACCCGAGCGCAAGAGGAAACTTCCGACTTCCTGCAAGGTTTCGCAACTTTCGAAGCATTCAAATCTCATGTATATGCTCTGGGCGTGGAAACTGGCGCCAACTTTCAAGACCTTACCGACATTTCCGGCAATAGCACCAGCTATGGTACTATCTCTTTGACAATTCAAAGCTCCACAGACGGACTTCAGAGCCCCGACATTAAACGAGCTATCCTTCGTGTACCTCGCTCCGAACTCGACGACGTCCCATCCGATCAAGACAGTCGGACGTACGAGAACTTTGTGGATGACGCTGCCGTGCTTGAGCTCGCCGCAACATGCGGACTCCAAGTTCCAAAGATGATTGCGTTCGACACAACAAGTGACAATGCCTTGGGTCTTCCTTACTCACTGCAACTGCGGCTCCCTGGAGTTCCTTTATCATCTGTGCTCGAAGTAATTCCGATGTCAAGTATGGCTGATATCGCATCCGAAATGGCCGAAATGCTTGTTCGACTGCGTGGTGTCAGGTTTCCTGCTTTCGGCCTGCCCTGCCAGGACAAAAACGCCCATACGCAAGGGAAACTTGAACTGGACCTGTCAGGTCGTTCTGGAGAAGATAGGAAAGTCACTTTGTGCGGATTCCCGAAAGAGTCTGGCGGTTTGGGATCACATAATCGCAAAAGTCCCACTTCACCCGTCACCTCTTCTTTGTATGCGCTGCTCAAGGCTGCTATCGACAACAAGTTCCTACCACCCAGGCAAAAGAATATTGGAGGCGACGAGGAAACTGACACGTTGGCGCACGAAAAGCTGGGATCAATGCTCGATCAAATGAAGGCTATGGGATGGTTTGAAACAGAAGAGATATCGACCACTGAAAGTGTACTTCATCACCTCGATCTAAAGTGTAGTCGAATCTTCGTTGAACAGCGCGATGATTCATCATGGCACATCACTGGTATACTCGGCTGGGAGAACAGTGGCGCCTGCGTATCACCAGTATTGACGCAGACTCTTCTCGCTTGGCTGTGGGATCGTATCGACATGGATAAGCTTCCTCAGGAAGTCCTCAATTGTTTTGGTCGGGACAACGAATATATGCCTCTGGCTTGCTACGAAGATCTCAACTCTGATCACCTTACCGAGGACGGCCTGAAAATCAAGGAGCTCTTCGAAAACATCTTGATCAAGGGCATCTACGAGCCGCAGTACGGAGAGAAGGCGGCCGAGATCTACCAAGATCATGCGTATGGCCGTGGGCGTTGGATTCGCCGCATATGGCGTTTCGCTTTCGAAGGTATTGCTATGAGTGGCTACAAGTGGCGCCTCGCTCGACTGAGAAAAGACTGGGCGGCCTTCACACACGCGGAACTGGACTCTGACCTACATGAAACTGATGAGGACAACTCAGGCCCGCAGGATGCAACAGGTTCGACGATAGCATGCGGACACGAGCCCTTCGAGACCTTCCGGCACAGAGTCAGTGCTTTGAGTTCTGAGTTGGGTGCCACATTTGAGGACATCGAACACATGAGAGGTGGTTCCTACAACCGTATCGTCTCGGTGACTCTACGCAACCCTCCTAAGGGAGCTCTTTGGGTTGACGGAACAAAGGCTATTATACGCATACCTCGTGTTTGGGACGGCGATCTCTCAAAGATACCACCCGCGCTCCATGGCAGCACTTGCAAATGTGATGCCCATCCCGAGCGTCACAAAAGCATAGATGATGCCCACTCTGATCGAAGTGGTGTCAGCAGCAGAATGAGCTTGAGTAAGGAGGGACCTCGGTGGGAGATACGAGATGAAGCGCTTCTGTACAATCTCGTTGAAGATGCTGGGATACCCACTCCGCGGATACTCGCATTTGATCTTACCCGTGATAATGCTCTGGGTTTACCCTTCTCAATTCAGACCCGCCTGCCTGGTATTGGCTTGATAGAAGCATTGAAAACCATGTCTGTCCAAGAGCAGCTATGGTTGGCAGACGAACTGGCGGAGATATTCGCTCGTCTCGAGACCATTCAGTTTGACTCTGCTGGTAGACTGCTCGGCGAGGAGGACGAAGACACGGCTACCGCCTTACCACTGCGTTCGTCAAGCCGAGCTGATATTGAGGATGAACCTCGTGTTTACGGTTTCTGCAAAGGTACTGGGCATCTCGCCAATCGCAAGCGAGACGCAAAAGCTGAATCTACTACTTTGAGTTCATTGTACAAGCTTCTTTTCTTCACACTTCATGAGCTCATCGATGACGAGCTGCAGAAACAACACCCGCAAGGTCCGTCGCAACAACAGGTTCGACAGTATTTCAAGTTGCAAGACATTCTTCAAGACATGGATCGCATTGGTTGGTTTTCAGAGGCCGACAAAACTTGCGCAAATTCGGTTCTGAACCACTGGGACATGGAGCCACGTAACATGTTAGTTGAGCGGACTTGCGAGGGAGACTCAAGTCGCTGGAAGATAACAGGAGTCATCGATTGGGATTCGGCTCGCGCATTGCCCCCTGTGTTGACAAGAAAACCACCTCTTTGGTTATGGGATGCTTCGGAAGATGAGGATCTTCCTGATGACGTTGCGAAGTACTACGATGGGGATTATGATTGGATGCCACTCGAGTGTTATCAAAAGGAGAACAAGCCGCATCTGACTGCGGATGGAATGAGAGTCAAGCAGCGATTCGAAGACGCTATGGTTGAGAAACTCTACAATGAGTATGGCGCAAATGCACACGCCAAATATTTGGATGATGCATACGGTCGAGGGCGCTGGCTTAGGCGCATTTGGCGATTCGCAAGCGAAGGTTTCCATTTCTACCCAACTCATTGGAATCGCTTTCAACAACTCGAGCGCGAATGGACCGAGTATAAAAAAGTCAACGGCATCGAGTGCGATCCTCCTGAGTTTGCCGAGGACATGGGGGCTTATTCATCATCTGTATGGCCAAACAGGGCTCGTGAAGGCGGTTCGAGCGAATTCAAAGGTATCTTGCACGACGTCGCTACTGGACGTGATCAGTCTAAAGGATGATCCGAGCAGCGTCCTACCTTGATCAAGTCAACCTTGACAGATATGCTCCTTCATGGAGACTTTTGGCTTTCGTAGATCCTATCTATCCATATGCTCAATTGCACGATTTCACAAGTCCACTTTCAAAGATATCTTCAACTTTCATATAAGCTATATGAAGCTTCTCCTATCTTCTCCAAATAAACAACCCTCTCTAATGTGTTCTGACAAGACAGGTTCAGTTGCTTGGCTCCTCCACGACATCCTACACGATATCCTCTTCGGATTCTTCTTCGGATTCCTCTTCAACATACTCTTCGGATTCCTCTTCGACACCCTCTTCGACACCCTCTTCGACACCCTTTTCGACACCCTTTTCGACACCCTCTTCGAAATCCTCTTCATAATCCTCTTCGACATACTCTTCAAAATCTTCTTCGGGATGTTCGTCCAGATTCTCTTCAAAATCCTCTTCGACGTCCTTATGGACATCCTCTACATTAGCCTCCACGGTGGTCGCTTTCCCCTTGCCCTTGACTCTAGCCTCTCTAGCAGCCTCCTTAGTAGCGTCTTTGGCAGCCTTAGCAGCCTCCACAGCCTCCACCTTCCTCCTCTTCATATCTCCCACGGGATCTCTTTCTGCATCTCGCTTTTTGGATGCCTTTTCCTCAACCACTTGTACTGTTGCCACGCACTTTGGGCAAGGGTCTGTTTTGAGGTATGCGATTTCTGGATGACGTTCGCAGGTTTTGCAATGATTGGTGCAGTACATCCCACCTTTTGTGCAAGGTCCTTCACTTCCCCTGGCTCTGGGGCAATGGTGAGTGGTGTGGGTGTCGGTGATCCTGACCATGATGTCTGATGGTAGACTTTGCAATATATAGTGGGTGATACTACTAGCACAGAGATCAGTATATGCCTCGAGCACTTCGCCAATAGGTTTGACTTACCGTGGTAAAGATAACGAGATGCGATATGATGTGTTTCAAGAAATCATCACTCAGGGGTTGACTCGTCTGCTTTTTACATTCCTCCTGTCTTCATTGTTCTTCCTCATCAAGACCATGAGACACATCCATCCATTTTCTTCGTATCCTTTGAGACTCTTTGATAAAACGAAGCTACGGCTCAGACGAGCCTCGAGAAAGACTGAAATGGCTAATCTCATGATGAGTGGCTAACCGAAGCCGGCGGATAGGATACAAAGAACGATTGTTGGTGAGTCTTGGAGGATCAAGTTGATAAAGAGTAAGTCGAGGAACGCCGGACTTGGTAAGGAGTCAAACATAAGTGTGCTAATGTCGTCTGAAACTTCAGGTGGGCATGTTGGTCAACGGACAGATGAAGCCGACTTCTCGAACATAACGTATTTCCCGTGGCTGTTGTCTTATTTTTCTTTCCTGACTGTTTTACCCAACTGCCTCGCTCGTTTTTCCCAAAGGATATACTGTTTTGAAGACAGGCGAGCATCCGCGGGAAGCAATTGATCTTCCATGTCTCGAGGCCGTCGCTCGCAAGGTGTGGATTAAGTTAGACGATTGGATTATTTACCTGATGAGCTGATAATCAACAAGAGACAATAGCATGCATCTAAAAGAAGATCTCATTGTATAATACAGATAGATTGAACTTAGCAGGAGACCATACATAGATTCTCTCTTACCCTCGAGTCAAGAAACAAACTAGATATAGCTTTGAGAGAGCTATTCTCACGGCCGTCTTTGCACTTACGGAAATAACAAAGGCGACGAGAAAGATCTGTGCAAAGCTTTCCCAACAGTGCAGCAGAATACAGGAAATCGGAGAGGAGGAAGAGGGCATCAGGTCAATGGCACCTCTCTTCTTCTTATCGCCTTTGATCCTTTGGTAATAAAAGATCTCACTTTTCTGATACACAGACGGTATGGTGAGACGAGTAGCTTTTGCCCAAATTCATTGACCTGCCTCGTTTGTCTGCTGCCTTCTTCTGTTTTACATTTCCTGGATCGGGATTTTGTTTGCAGCTCAAGCAAGCTCATATTAAGAAGAGAATGTCTTCTCATTCCGTCCATTGGGGTGCTTTTGTTGCCAGCTTGATTAGCAACAAAGAAAGAAAGAGCTTTTCAAATACGGTCATCCTGACCATAACAAGACCACCATGATGTTGTTACACCAAACGAAGGCAAATGACTCGCGACTTCCAATCCAAATTCCGCAGAAACTTTGAAGTTCTCATCGACATACTTAGTTCACGGCTGCGATTCTCCGTCATGAAAAGCACCAACCCTCTTTCTCTCTCTACTTATAGCCCTCTAAACGACAACAATATCTCTTAGCAAAGTCCCAACGCACCTAAGGATATTGACAGGAAAGAGTAATATCCAGCACAGAAACCTAGCAGACTGATTGCGAGCTCATACGATCGGCCGAGAAACTATACTGCCCAGGCTGGTCAAGGCAAAGCAAGGCAGCAGGTCAACGACATCTCCGCCTCTTCTCTACCTCCATCTTGTATTCAACTTTGCACACTCTTCACTGGGATACTGGTTTCCGTTGATTATGGGACAAGAATCTAGAGACTCGAATGGGAACAAAGATGACCTCACTGACCTCTCTGACCTTGTAGGTGTCTTGCGTGCGTGTGCTTCCGCCTACTTAATTCGTTTACCGAAAAATAATCAACTACTGCACAAACTGGACTCGCAAGATCGCGAGGCCGGACAACGCGATGTTCAATGAGAGATACAGTGCGGTATGATGACAGGAGCTGTCCCGCGGACCGCAGGCAGATTTACTCTCACTGAACACTCAACAAAGATGACCTGAAGAGATAGGAGATAACTTGCAAAAGGCATTGTCATTGTATCATTCAGCTCTTAAGTTCGAACCACTAATCAGACTCGAAAACACACATAAAGGTAAGCATCGCTACCTTCCGCGATCGCATCCAAAGCCCAGCGCGTGATTGTTACACAATCTTCACTCAGTAACCTTGGTAGTATCCCGACGAGTGTCCTTGGTCATATCCTGGTGGAGGGCCTTGACCATAGCCGTGCTGTTGATGTTGCTGCTGCTGGTCGTATCCGCCGTACTGGCCAGGTGGTAGTGGACCGGGTGGAGGAGCGCCGTACTGGCCACCGAATTGTTGAGGAGGTCCAGGTGGAGGTGCTCCGTAAGGCGTTCCAGGATCATAGGGTACTTCGTAACCTTGTTGGTAAGCGCTAGGATATGCATAGGGATCGTTGTTAGCAAAGCCTGCAGGAGCCGGAGGCTGGTACTGCTGGTTGTAATCGACAGGTGGAGGAGCACCCCAACCAGCTTGAGGAGTAGCAGGACCGGGTTGACCATAGCCTGAGCCGTACTGCTCGGGAGTGCCTGAGGCGTCCATACCACGTTGTGGGTGCTGGCCCATGCCAAAGACGTTCTGCATATCTCCGGGACCGCCATGAGAGTGAAGATGAGGATTGGCGCCACCAGTGTGGTTGTGGCCGGCCTTGACGCTCTCAGAGCTCAGGAGTCTGTCGAGGTCATGACCTCCGCCAGGGCGTTGACGGGCCCATTGCTCGACTACAGCGAACATCTTGGTTTGGATCTCGCAGTGAGGGTCGCGGATAGCAGGGTGGTGGAAAACACGAACGACGTCGTTGAGGACTTCTTCTTCAGGCACATCAGGGTGGTCAAATGCGTAGATAATGCGGGGTGCGACGTATTGGAGAATACAGGCAGCAACCTTGCCAGCAGGTTCGTTCAAGATATTGCTGAAGTGGTCCTTAGAGAGCAGAGAGTGTGTAGGGTCGGTGCTGAAGGGGTCTGTCCAGACTTCATACTGATGCTTTCCACTCGCGTCGACGACACTGCTGCTACCCTGCTTTAGACTGTTCGAAGCAGCGGCAATCAGAGGAGTGATGTAGGGAGCGAGCAGACCCATGACAGTCAACGTAACCTTTTCAGTGATCTTCTCAATCAAACTCTCCAGACCAGGAATCTTGGAGACGATGTTGCTGATGCTGCGAACGACATTGTCACGGAAGACGAGGATGGGATAGATCTTGGCGACAATTGCCTGAGGGTCGGCGGTGTTGTTGGCAGATGCGACAGGGTTCCAGGCACGATCCTGACTGTAGCCACCGTCATCGAAGCCACGAGCACCGGCGCCACCGTTCTGAGCAGCATATTGATCGGACTCAGTTTGCAGACGAACAGCTTCCTGGCATAGACCGCTTGTACCGGGCACCTTGGACAACAGGCTGACCAAGCCAGACACTTCACCCGATGGCCCAGAGCCAGAGCGCTTTCCTTGAGCGGAAGCATCGTTCAGGGCACTCTGCATCTCATCAACTTCACTTTGTGTGACATGATCAGTGGCCTCACCCAGGACGGAGTGCATGAAGTCGACGCCACCAAAAGTGCCAGTGACCAGTGGGAAGACACGCTTGCCACGAAGGTTGATTTCGGTGTTAGCCCCAACATGAGGAAACACATTATTGTGTCCAAGCTCACGAAGTGCAAGCTCGGTGTAATTTGTGTGCGCCCCAAAATCCTCTAGGGTATGCAGCCCCATTCCAAGACAACGAAGAGCTTCGCACAAATCTTTTTCCTCGCCCTTGTTGTGACCGTGAGTGTAAAGACGGCCGTAATGAATAGCTCTCTTGAAGCTGTATCTGATGTATCCAGCCGAGGTAGCCCAATCGCCGCGTTCGTTTGCAATGTAGTTCTTCATACCAGTGTCCGGGTCAATGGCAAGCTCCTCTGGTGAAACGGGACCACGAAGACGCTGGTCGAATTGCCTGGCATCTTGATTATCGGCATAATCCTTGGGGTTGTCGATGTGCTCCTCAGGACGGTAGACACCAAGGCGCTCGTCGGTGACTTCGAATTCAGCTGTGGCATATCCGAAACTCATGAAAGCAAGAACCCAGACCAAGATGCGGATAGTGCTAGCAGGAACACCTTTGAGAGTACCGACATCGACAGCTTGACTGTAATCACGGAGCCAGTTGCCAAAGTAGACGCGCTGTGGAATATGGTCATCAACAAAAGAAATGCGTGAACACTACAGGGATCAGTCCTACCTTGATCATCATCGAAGTCCATTTGTGCTTCTTCAGGCAATCGACAGTCTTGAGCATATCCTCGATATCACCATGGCGCCAATTCTTGCCTTCAATCTTTGAGATAGAAGCAATGTTTCCGGCGCCGAAGGCATGAGTGGGAGTTGCAAAAAGCAGAACTGCCACCAGACAGAGAAGCAGTAGCAATTTCGTGTTGGCCATGTTGATGGTTTGTGTGTGTAGGGATCAAACAACGACAACGACGATGAAGATGAAGATGAAGATGACGACGAAGGTGGGATAGGTTTATATGAGGCTGAAGCGTGGAGGGGCACAGGTGGCTGTGCGTTGACGAATGCGAGTAGGGCACCACGAATCCTTTCAATGTTCTATTCTTGGTGCGCAGCAAGCATAAATGCAAAAGAAGTGTATGTGAAGCTTATGGTCAAGTAATATTGACCCAGGCAGCTATGTATCAATTCGTATGTAGTGTTAGACGGCAAGAAACATCTTGCGGTAGTTTGGGCGGAGGGCGCAAAGAGGGCGGAGAGACGGAAATGCCAAGGCCAACGATGATGAAGTTGCAGGGACTTTTTTGGGACAAGCAAAGCGGCGACTCTGGCATTTGTTTCTCGACTTGTCAACGACAACCACTTTATCACTCTTGTCGCACCCACTGTCCGCCCATTCCCCTACGTCTTATCGCCTCTTCTAGACTAGGGTCGTTCTTCACGCCACCACATCGTCAGCGACAATATGTCAGACAGAAGATCCGGCGACGAATCGCGCGCAAAGCGCCAGAAGATGGAATCTGATCCCGCCTCCAACCCCTACCTCGCACACATGAACCACAACGAAGACAACGGCTACAGCAATGGACGCTCGAATGGCGGTGCTTCCGATGGTCTCACTCACTTCAAGCGCCACCAGACGACGGCTCAGCTGGCTGCAAAGGCTGAGGATGGTCCTTCAAACCCTTTCAACGGCAAGAACCTGTCCGAGCGCTACTTTGGTATCTTGAAGACTCGCAGAAACCTGCCTGTTCACGCTCAAAGGTATGTAGCTAGTCTTTCTACCAAGCCGCGCAATTACTAATCAAACGTGCAGAAACGAGTTCCTTCAAATGTTCCAGCAAACGCAAATTCTCGTCTTCGTCGGTGAAACCGGTTCAGGAAAGACCACTCAGATCCCTCAGTTCGTCCTCTACGATGATCTGCCGCACCAGCAAGGCAAGATGGTTGCTTGTACACAGCCCCGTCGTGTGGCCGCCATGTCGGTCGCTCAGCGTGTCGCGCAAGAGATGGATGTTACATTGGGTCAGGAAGTCGGTTACAGCATCCGTTTCGAGGATATGACATCGCAGAACACCATTCTCAAGTACATGACCGACGGTATGCTTCTGCGTGAAGCTATGAACGACCACAACCTCAGCCGCTACAGCACAATCATTCTCGATGAAGCTCACGAGCGTACTCTGGCCACCGATATCCTCATGGGTCTTCTCAAGGAGGTCGCCCAGCGCAGACCCGACTTGAAGATCATCATCATGTCCGCCACTCTTGACGCCGAGAAGTTCCAAAAGTACTTCAACGATGCTCCTCTCCTTGCCGTCCCTGGTCGTACCCACCCCGTCGAAATCTTTTACACCGCCGAACCCGAGAGAGACTACGTCGAGGCCGCTATTCGCACCGTTCTTCAGATTCACGCTACCGAGCCCGAAGGTGATATCCTGCTCTTCTTGACTGGTGAGGAGGAGATTGAGGATGCGTGCAGAAAGATTGGTTTGGAGTCAGATGAAATGATTAGAGAAGCAGGTGCTGGTCCATTGAAGGTCTACCCTCTTTACGGTTCTCTGCCTCCTGCGCAGCAACAGCGCATCTTCGACCCTGCACCTGGTCCTTTCCGCCCTGGTGGTCGTCCTGGTCGCAAGGTCATCATCTCGACTAACATCGCCGAAACTTCGCTCACTATCGATGGTATTGTCTACGTTATTGATCCCGGATTCAGCAAGCAAAAGGTCTACAACCCCAGAATCAGAGTTGAGTCTCTGCTCGTTTCACCCATCTCAAAGGCTTCGGCTCAGCAACGTGCTGGTCGTGCTGGACGTACCAAGCCTGGAAAGGCTTTCCGTCTGTACACTGAGGCTGCTTTCAAGAAGGAGCTCATCGATCAGTCATATCCCGAAGTCTTGAGATCAAATTTGTCATCAACTGTACTGGAATTGAAGAAGCTTGGAGTCGACGATTTGGTACATTTCGATCTTATGGACCCTCCCGCTCCCGAGACTCTTATGCGCGCCCTGGAAGAGCTCAACTACCTTGCCTGTCTTGATGATGAAGGTGAGCTGACTGAGCTTGGTCGTATGGCTTCAGAATTCCCTCTGGACCCTGCTCTTGCAGTCATGCTCATTTCATCTCCCGAGTTTTACTGCTCCAACGAAATTCTCTCCCTCACAGCACTTCTCTCGGTACCAAACGTGTTTGTGCGACCAAACAGCGCTCGCAAGCGTGCCGACGAGATGAAGGACCTCTTTGCACACCCCGACGGTGATCACCTTACCATCCTCAACGTCTACCACGCCTTCAAGTCACCAGCAGCACAAGACAACCCCAAGCAGTGGTGCCATGACCACTTCTTGTCATACCGTGCCCTGCAGCAGGCCGATAACGTCCGCATGCAACTCAAGAGAATCATGGAGCGTAACGAGATTGAGCTCATGTCAACACCATTCGAGGACAAGAAGTACTACGAGAACATCCGCAAGGCTCTCGTCTGTGGTTACTTCATGCAGTGTGCCAAGCAGGACTCTGGCAAGAAACAGTACATCACAGTCAAGGACGAGCAGACCGTCTTGTTGCATCCTTCGACAGTGCTGGGCACCGACAGCGAGTGGGTCTTGTACAATGAGTTTGTCCTTACCACAAAGAACTACATTCGTACAGTGACATCAGTCCGTCCTGAGTGGTTGTTGGACATTGCACCGAAATACTACAACATTGAGGACTTTAAGAAGGGAGACATGAGAACATCACTACAAAGAACGGCGGACAAGTTGAGAAGAAAGGAGATGCTTGCAGCCGGAAAGCGCTAAGCGAAGTTGTGTGTTTGTTGGTTGTATAAGTTATCTCAAAGGTTGGAAGCATAAATTCATGATGATCAGCGTCTGTCCCATTGACAAACAAAGCAAATTGTTCTCCATTCCAAGTGCATGCCGTGGAATGTTGTAGATGACCGAATGCAGAAGGATGATTGATATGCGAGATCACGTGCACGCGCCTTGCCTCGGCCGGTCCTTCGCGTCACCCGCCATCTCGAGCTTCAATCTTGTGTCTGCTTGATACATTTACAGCTAATTTTGAGGAACCTGGCGACCAAGTCAACGACGACATGCCTTCGCCGATGGAGCAAGCGCTAATTACGCTCGTACCGACCCTCAACTCATTACCACAAGAGCTCATCGACCTCTCAACATCCCTCCTTGCGCAATCACGAAACAAAGCAGCCTCTCTCAAACCAGATGAGGAGATCGGGAGAACTTACGCATGCGCACACATTGCCGTTGAAAGACTCAGGAACCGGCTCGATATCGACAAAGTGGTTGCGAGACCGCCCGTCGCACCGCGAATCTACAAGAAACTCTACGGATACCTGGATGCGGCGCTGTCTGTTCCTGCGACGCCGAGGACGAATCGACTCAAAGATGTTGGAACGTTAGGCACGCCCGGAAGTGAAAGAGTGAGAAGGAGTGCTTTGGGTACACCTCTTGGTACGCCGTCTAAGACTCCCGCGAAGAGTGTAAGGAGCGCTGGTGTGACGCCATTGAAATCTCCAATCTCCGCAGCGAAGAGTGTGGGAAGCGTCACAG
Source organism: Aureobasidium lini (assembly GCA_022813425.1). Classification (NCBI taxonomy): domain Eukaryota; kingdom Fungi; phylum Ascomycota; class Dothideomycetes; order Dothideales; family Saccotheciaceae; genus Aureobasidium; species Aureobasidium lini. The sequence goes on along the minus strand of JAKLML010000009.1, from coordinate 308,047 downwards.
CATCTGGTAGGAGGACAAGGTCCGCCGCAAAGGCTCCAGAAGGGGAAGTCATGATAGCAGACTCGGAGGAAGACATGCAGAAGCAGATCGCGCAAGAGCAGGAAAAGGAATACAACCTGCCAACACAGGTGCCACCACTGGCCATGTCAGTCTGCGATGCACTTGATGTGCCACAAGCATCGATACACGTCCTCGCAGCGTTGTCCGCTATTCTACAATTACGAGGCTGGAATGATGCTGAGACGAAGACCAACAAACCGACGCCTCGGTCGTCTGTCAGGAAGCGAAAGCGAACTTCCACAAGCGCAGAAGAAGAGCCCACATCACAAGAGGACGACAAGACCATCACACCAACATCTATGCCAGCTCTCCTCGCGGCGATCGCCCTGATCACTACTTTTACCCTTCGCAATACTGTAATAGACGGCACAGCATATGCAGCCGCTCGCTCATCCGCCATCCAAGCATTAGAACCCCACACGCCCCCCAGCGCAGAAGTCGACGCCTTCCTACACGCCAGTAAAACAGAGGGATGGCTAGAATTACCATGGTTCACTGCCGTCAAAGCAGCTGCCACCACGACAGCCATCCCTGAAGCACAAACACCTAAAAAGAACAAACCTCCTGCCAAAACACCACTGCACAGAAAGGAGAAACATGCACCTAGACCGGCGGCGAAGGATTTGGACACGGATACTGTGATGGAAGACGCAGATGCTGAGGCCGAGGAAGAAGATGCAGATAAGCCAGGCGCTGGACTAAGGTCAGGCTTGGGAACCATGTTCCAGGATTCTGTGGATTGGCTGAGTATGGACAGAAGGAAGGAGTATAGAGCTTGGAAGAGTGACATTCTGCAAAGATGTGCGGACATTGAAAGTAGAGCATAGAATCACCTCGTGTACGATATCTTAACATGCATTACCTTTTGACAGAAGCTGTGCAACATCCTGCGAGTGTCCTTTTCAGTGATCGCTGTACTAGTTTGGTCCTGATCAGCTTGGTACTCCAGATGTCCAAAATACACAACAATTCACTCACCGTCTGTCTCATCTTGAGTCAAGGACGCAGGGGAGTAATTTAAACATTTCAAATTTCCAGAGTACTGATGTTATCCTCACTGTGATTAATATGTGCCCGAGCCTGTGCGATCGTTGAGGTAGATTTCCATGGCTGACAGGACTACCCTGCGCTATCCCCCTCAGCTCAAGGAAGTTCTGATCACGGAAGTGCAATCTTGTCACGGACGCGACGATCGACCGCACTTCAAGTTTTCGAATGACGAACATCATTTTTTAACGTTCTTGCCTTCTGATTCAGCCATTGTTTTCTCTTTATTGATAATGCAGCTCAATTTAATGAGGCTCAAGTTGTCTCTTTTGTCGTCACGATGGGGACGCGAAATGTCCATTCTAAAAGTCGCTGTTCTGGAAGATCCGCTTTCGGCCACGGACAATCCTTTGTAAACGTCAACATTCCTCGATTTGATAGGAGACACTTCCCCTCGTTTGCACCACCAGGACGATCTGCCTCAGCGACTCAGCTGGATTCAAGACTTACCAGAAACTGAGTTGAGATGAAGTACATACCGCTATCATGACTTAGGCCCATGGATGAAAAATAGGTATCGGATTTTGCCATGGGGTTAAGGCAACGACCGAGAGAGACTGTTTCAAGTAACACTTCTGATTGCTTCCGTATACCAGAGCTTCTTTGTGTGTAGTTTCAACACATACACATCCGGATGCGGAACATATCAAGGCTGCTTTCGACACAACACGCTTTCGACTCATATTGCAGCTAAGTCACTGGTCTCTGGACCTCTTTCTTCTCTCAACAAACAAGAGGAGATTCTACCACTACCAACGCCTACTGTCTCCTAATCTGAATTTCACCATCCTGATACATGCTATTCTTGTTCTCGTCTTTAGCATCTATTCTACACATTTTCTTCGTGTGTTTCCGAAAAGACCAACACAGACATTGAAAAGGTATTACCCCCATCTTGATTTGATAGACTGACAACAGTATGGCCGACGAAGGGGGTCATTCCCCGCCTATCCGCTCACAAGAGCTGCCTCCCAGTCAGGGGCCATACATTTCTCCACCGCGGACTCCTGGCATTATCGTCACACTGTCCGAGGACTCTAACGCTGAACAAGCGACCGTGTCTTCTGACGATCTGCTCCAAGTATCTCACGAGACAAGAGACGATGTAGCATTGCCCAATGCCCACTCTGATGATGAGAACTCGCCAGTATCTCCGGAGGATGACGGAATCAAGATCAGCGACATTATCATGTCAAGACCTGTCTCCCCAGAGAATGACGACAACAAGAGCGACAAGTCTTCCTTCTTCACAGACTCCGACTCGGATGAGGAGTATAGAGGACGTCGCTCCGTTTCCTCGAGAGATCACTCTCCTTCCATCACCGACCGCATCCTTGGCCAAGCCACCAACGATGAGGCAAGGTTCAAACGCAGACGCAGCCAGGGTGGACTCGGAGAGGGCTTCATACCTGCGGCAGTCAAGCCCAGCCCGCTCAAATTCAGGTCTATCACTCGGGACGGCGACAAGATTCTCATCCTTTCTCCCACAGATGGCAATTCAATTGTTATCACAGATCCTAAGGTTGTTGAAGAACTAGACAACTCTATATCACAGGGTCGCAAGACCTTATCTCCTGTCGAGACGGCTTTCTTCTCAAAACGCACGCAACAATTCCTCGCTAAGGCTTTGGAGGCGGATGAGAAAACTAACCTGAAGGCCACACCCCCTGCCGATCCGAAAAGACCTGGCTCGCCTCCATTCGAACTGTCTACAGCAGAGGCTGAAGCAAATGATGGAAACAAACATATCACTGCTGCTATCAAAGGCACCTCTAGTAGGGCTGCCGAGTCAGGCACTCTTCATCGTCGCACCTCTTCTGTCAATGCTGGTAATGTTCTGGTACAGAAACGCTTGGCACTACTCAATGAGGAGGTGAAGAAACTCCGCATCAATCCCCGCCACCCCGTACCCAAATGGGGTACCGATACATTGTGGGGATACATGCTCACGCAATATGACAATCTTGTCTCCGCCAATGACGTCCTCGCCTTGAACGGTCTCACCGCTAATACGGAAAACTTCAACACCTTTCGAGAGGAGAGGAAATTCTTCAGAGCTGAGGTCGACCGGGTCCAATCGGAAGCTGAAAGGCAAAGAATCACCGACAGTCAAGCAATTGAAGAGCTCAACATAAGGGTTCAAGAGCTCGAAGCAGAGGTTTTTGAAGCCGATGTCACCATCGACGGCTTGGAAGGTGCCTCCCGCAGGCATGATGCTGTTCAAGAGATCGTGAAGTCTGCTGGCAAGCTTTCAGAGGAAGCTCAAGCAGCCCTCGCAAAGGTTGAGGCGCATTCTCAGAAATACAGCGATACATATAGTCTTACATCTCGGACCATGCAAGAGTACCGTGACAGTCTTTCTGTCTCCCACGCACAAGAGAAGAAGATCGATCAGCTCCAACGCGACAATCAAGACTTGCGTCAACAGCTCTTGGATTTGGATCAGAAGAGCGAGAAATGTAGGAAAGACAAACTTTTCCAGCAGCAGAACTTCGACAAGATCCAAAACGCATATACAGGACTGCAAAAGGAAAACGCTCAATTGAAGTCTCAGACTCAGACTTTGATACACAACAAGAGCGTGTCCGAACTGAAGAAAGCAGAACTCGAAGTCGAACTTCAAAAGACAAAGGACGTTAACTCCGCTTTGGAGCAGAAGAACCCCTCTTTCGGATTATCCAAGGTAGAGACTGCTGCTCCTGCATCGCCTAAGCCTGAGATCACTGAACTTGAGAAAGCTCTAAAGACTACACAAGATTCAAACGCCTCCCTTGAGAACAAGAACTCCGTTCTCGAAACACTCCTCAAGGAGACCAGAGAGGAGAAGACGAGGTTTGAGGAGCTGTACAAGTCTTCAGAAGTCCAGCGAGTTTGGTCTTTCGCTCACTACGCAACGGTCAAGAAGCCGTGGCCAATCGCCACCCGGGAGATCATGGCTAGCCTCATTGTCGACGAAATCAACGGAAACAGCAAGCCAAAGGAAGACTTAGTCGATGCACTCACACGTGACCAGGTCATCGTTTGGTTCGCTGGAGACATGGGATTGTCCGAGATCTTCAATGAGATCCGAGCTCTCGGCCATGAACTCGACACCAACCTTGAGAAGACCATCTTATCCATCCTCATTGAGCAAGGACTCTGTTATGGCAACTTTGACGTCTTCGCTACTTTCGCCTTTGCTGGCAAACCAGTTTCTCGCCCCGACTTCATAACACGCATGAGTACCGTTATTGAGCTTCTCGACGATATCGGAAATAAATTGCTCAGCGCTGAAGTCGATCGTGATCTTGCAAAGGACCAAGTTAGGCAACTTGAACTCAAGGACAAGCAACAACAGCTCAAGCTCAGACAACAAGCCCATGATCTGAAGAAGGCAGAAACTGCCATGAGCATCTTGGAGAAGCATAATGGCAGTCCTGAAGGAGCTGTTGAAGAATTGATCCTATCGGAGACCGAGAATGCCAACCTTAAATTCGACTTCGAAAATCTCGAGGAACGTAACGCCGAGCTAGCAGATGAGATTGCATATTACGAGAGAGAGCTCGTTGAGCAGCGCACATCCGATGGAAAAGCTTCCAATCCCGATCAGGAAGAGCATTGTACACTCGTGGAGCACCATGATCTTGTAAAGCAGATACGTGATCTTACGGAGAGAAACCGCGAATTGGCTGCCACATTCAACAAGACTTTGGCTGGACGCGACACTTCTCCAGATGGAACAGCCGTTGATAGTGTCGTCGGGCCGACCCCACTTGAGTCTCAGCCTCCTACTCACGACTACTATGCAGAGATCTTGAGACTCAGACAGGAGAACGCCGAACTGACCAATCAATACGAAAATGCTAGAGTCAATGCTCCTGATTCTCCAGCATGTCCGCATTGTAATGTTCTCAGAGCTCAGATCAACAGACTCAAGCAAAGAAACAGATCACGTGGCGAGAGGGAAGATGTGGAGAGAGAAAATGCAGTCTTTGCAGCAAGAAACTCTGCTGAAGCGAACCACAATGAAGAAAGACAGAGATTCGAGAAGGAGACACAAGACTTCCAGAAGCGAATCTCAGATCTGCAGGAGTTGTTGGAAGCGGAGAAACAGCGGTCTTCGATACCAGTCTCGGCCTCGCAGAATAGCTCGCCTACCCAAAGCGGCGTTCTACAACCTTGTCATGACTGTGGCTACCTCGCTGCTGAGGGCAGGCGTCGGCTTGCCGATATCCGGAGTCTTAAGACCCAGCTGACCCACAGTGACAACAGACTCCACAGGTTTGCTAGCATGATCGACAAGGCCAACCGAGATGCAGACAACGCTCGACGCGAGATTGAGGCACTCAAGCAAGACATCATTCTCTTGAGAACCGGATCTCCCGACAGCCCGTCGTCCACTCAACCATCTTCAACTGGCAACACTCCCGTCAAAGGCGTCAAAGATGCACGCATTCAAGAGCTCGAAGAGGAGCTTCAAGTAGTCAAGAAAACCCTTAGTGGTGCGATTTCTTCCCAATGGGATGGCAAATGGGGCGCCGCCAAGCTCCCTGCTGCGCCTGTCCATCAGCAAGACGATGCATGGAAGACTTTCGAGACTGAGGGAAATTACCGCACTCTTCTTGAAGAGGAGAAGAGGCTGCGTGAGCAAAACGCCGCATTACAAAAGAATCTTGACGACTTCGAAGCTGCTTCTGCCGCCTGGGATAACGAGCATGATGCTGAGATATCCGAACTCGAGAGCGCCGAAGTCCAGGGCAACCAAGCCAGAATCGACAATTTCCAGAGACAACTTGAAGACATGCACAAACTACGTAAGACCAACTCTACACTTATTGCAGAGAAGGACTATCTCATCAGTAAGGTTGGCTCTCTCAAAGACGCAATCAACCTCCTTGATGGGAAGAACGCACCCGCCTGCTGTAATATTGTTCGGGAAGAGCTTCAGAAAGAAATTGTCGCTCACGAATCAACAAAAACCCAGCTTGAAGAGACTCTTGCCAAGCAGGATCTCACTGTGTCCGATGACGATAACAATAGCGATTCTGATCCATGCAGAGGGGTCAAAGATGAGCTTCATGATTTTCAATCTCGTCTCTCTGAGCTGTACCGGGATTTGAACGAGGCCGAGGAACGACACCGTGTTCAGCTCGGCATCAAGAACCAAGCATATTTGGACCTCCAGAAACAGCTCCAGGAGAGCGAAAGAAACCTTGCATTGGCTCAAGGTCAGTCTGGTGGTGTCAGTCTTGTAGACCTTCCGGACGAGAATCAATTGTTGGCCGAGATACGTCGCTTGAAGGCACGCCTGGAGCAGGAGCAAACCAAGCTCAGGGACTTGAGATCATTGTACAATGTCACCGAGGAGAAACTCGTTGATCTAAACGCTCATGAAGATGCCAACGCTATGCATGCCGACAATCTGGTATTGGTAAATAGGATCGCCGAACTGGAAACTGAGTTGAAACTGAAGTCTCGCGACACTTCCGAGGACAGTTCGAACCAGAATGATCTGCTGCAGAAGAGGATCATCGAGCTCGAGAATGAGGTGAAGAGAAAGCCCGTCCACACTATGACAGGCGCAGTCATCCAACTTCCAGCAGATGATGATCCATGCAAGAACACTATTTTGGAGCTCATTAGCGCGCAGACAAAACTCAACGAACTCATTGAGACTTATCCACTCGATACGCAAATCGACGAAAAGGTTTGGTGGATACCCCGAGTGATTCCGGAATACGAGGGAAAGCCAACCTGGATTGAAGGCATATTCGGTGTCTTCGACAGGTTCACCCTCAAAACAGACCTGAGCGTTTTCTCTCCCGTCAGCTCGCCTACCAAGCTCACCCATGAAGAGGAGCCAGCAGAGAAAGAGCTGATCGCAGAAGAGCCGGTTACAGAAGATCCGAACGACCCATGCAGCTCAGCCAAGAAACAACTTAAGAACGTGGAGAAACAGATCAAGGCATTCGAGAAGATCACCGAGCTCAAGATCAAGTTGCGCGAACGCAAAGACAGAATCTACCAGAACAACGACAAGTGGAGCAGGTTCAAGATGATACTCAAAAACCAGGTCGAGGTCTTGGAACGTGACACCCCAGTGTATCTCAAGAAGAAGCTCGATGTAGCCTTGGAAGCAAACGCCAAGCAAGCCGACATGATCGAATGTGCCCAGATCATGGCAGACCAACACAACAAGGAGATGAGAGCTCTTCACAAGAAACTCGAGGTCTTGATGACCCCGGATCAACCTATGAAGGACCTGTTGACCCAAAATGCCCAACAAAAGAAGCGGATCGACGAGCTGCAAGGCGAAATGCTGAATTTCACATTCAAGAAGGGCAAGGAAATCAACTTCTTGGGCAAGCAACTCAGCGTGCTGTATGGTGAAAGAGAAAAGTGGCAGAACGCTGGAGCAGCTTCCAACAGTCCAGCCAACTCTCTATGGTCACCTAACAAGACACCCGAGAGTATTCCGGTCAAGGCAGCAATTACTGTCGAGGCATCGGCTGAGGCTAGCACTGAAAGTGGCGCTGAGACTCCACTGCCCAAGATCACCGACGATGGTTGGCCATGTCCACCCGCCGAGAAGCAGAAGTTGTTTGACGAAGCCGCGCGCGAGGTCGAAGAATTGTACGAGGGTACTGTCTACGCTTTGAAAGACCGTGAGTCTCACATGCCGGAGCCGAAAATCACTGGACTCTTCACCAAGGTGTACTACCCAAGATGGAAGCTGCCTCAGCCGAAGAAGCCAACGTTGTACGCTCGATTCCAGCGTATCTTCTACAGTGACTTACTTGTTCCGATACTATGGATTTTGATGATGTTTGTGGATCAAATCGATCGCTACTTGCACCATGGTGTATCCACTTTAGGTTTGATGAACGGTTTCGAGCGTGGACCTAACTACTGGGTCCTTCCCTTGTGGATCACGCTTCCGGCCTTGCTCATCATTCAGCAGCTCTGGCTACTCGACATGGCATACCCGGACACCAACGGCGACGAAGATGATGTTTCTGACAGCTTGCCAGTGTCTTCTCTGGAAGAGGTCATTGCTCCCAAGGAGGGCGAGACTCAAGTCAAGGATGCTGTAGAAGGTCCACAGACCAAGGAAGAGGCATTCAAGATCGAAGATCCATCTGGGAATGTCAAGAACGACCTCATCGGTGCAGAGATCAAGCTCGTCGATGCTCTTGATCAACTTGCAGGGAACAAGACCGTTATTGACTGGAGGAATGACAAGAAGACTCCCCTTCAATGGCGACAGACTGTAAATTCCAGATTCTGGGGATACGCAGGTCTCCCAGCACCTCGCTTGAACGAGACTATGACTTATGACGAGTATAGAAAGCTTGGCGATGCTGCACTCCTGACACAATCTGATGGCTATGAAGTTGCGAAGCAGGCGTCTTCCTCTACATCGAAGAAATCTTCTATCCGTTGGTCTCCTGATACTAAGAAGTCGCCTCTCGATTACTCGAACGCTGGTTCTGTTGGTTATGAACCGACAGCACCGCTTGTCGACCCAGTCACAGGCGACCTGATCGACCCCACCTCTCTCGAATCTTCAGTCCACTTCGCCTCTCAGATTGGTGAGATATTGTCCGGATACCCAGAGTATGACTTCACAGGACCAGCAGGTCTTAATTCGCAACGACCTCAGCCAGATGATCTGTTCGGAGCTCCAGGATTCACTTATGGATCAGCTTATGGGCCTGGTTCTACCATATCTGGCGGTCCAGTCTATGACTTCCAAAGTGCTGGAAACCCTTTCAACAGTGCTCCCTTCTTTGCTCCTGCCGGGGATCCGTTCTACACCGCTGATGGTTTTGTCCAGCCCTTTGGTCTCGATGGAACAAGCGAAACGCTGCCAAAGCCTAAATCTCCAGACTCGGGTTACGGTACTGGACGCGACCCTCGCAACCCTCCCAATCTGGGGCCCATATCTCCCGATATCACGAAGTCGCCTTCGAAATGGGTTGAACACGTGGATGAGCTCATTCAGGCTCGAACCGGTCCTAAAAAGCCCAGCCCCATGAGTGCTATTCGCTATTCGCCAGATGATCCATTAGAGGTGACCTATGCTTCATTTGTTTCCGAATATTTGTGCGATCCCAAGTCTGAGGAGAAGAGTGCTCTACGTGCGTCTCAGGCTGGTTCGTCCACTCAAGGATTGCCCCCCAAGCCCGGTATGAGTGGCTTTGAGACACCTTCATTCGATGGTACAGGCGGCGTTTTTGATCCAAGAACACCTCCACGCCGGCTTGATGCACGTTATGCCGATGACTACAAGGCAAGGAGGATGGCTGGAGAGATCTGCTGTGAACAAGACTATCAAGAACACCTAGAAATGAAATGGCTATATAATCCGGTCCAACCGGGCTATGGAACCAAAGAGTGTAGGCACAAGAAGGCTCAACGCAATACCGCCGATGACTTTGGATCTCCTAGCAAGCCTGTTCGACCAGGTCAACCACAAGGTCCCACTCAAGGATCGAGAGGTCTTGGAGCAGGATTGACCCCTGAAGATATTGCTGCTGCTCTACAACAGAACACAGCTCAACATGCGCTGAACGATCTGTTGCAGAAGACCGAGAACCAGTTGTCTCTCAAAGGCAATGACGTCGATCCTTGCAAGGATGTCAAGGACAAGCTTGCCGCAGTCGAGCGCGAGCTCCGAATACTCAAAGCCACACCTGATTCTTACGACTTCAGACGCCGTGTGAAGGACGCCATGGACGAGCTACGAGCTTTGAAGATACTATATGATCCACTTCGTCTCCAGCTCACAAGCATAGAAGCCGAGCTTAAAAAGGAGAAGAATGAACATGAAGCCGCCAAGAGAAAGCTCGCCGTTGCAGATCCCGCCATCATCAAGACAATTGAAGAGGCTGAGGCAGAACGACAGAGAGACGCTGCCGCAAACAAGACCAAGGATGATATGATCAAGTCGCTTGAGAAGAGGCAAGATACTGAGAAGAAGCTTTCCGAAGATCTCAGAAAGCAACTCGACCTTGCCAGGGCTGAACGACCCAGTGGATCTGTCGTGACAGAAATCATCTACAAGACGCCTGAAGGTAAATCTTGGACTCACTTCATCATCCAGTCCATTCTTGCAACTTGGCTCGCTTTTTACTTCTATTCATGGTTCCAAGATCTGCCTGAAGGCATGTCCTCGTACCATGTTGCATACTTTGAGATGAGAGAGCTGTTCGAGGATCATATCGTCTCGATCATTACGATTACAACTACTCTTGCAGCTCTGTTCATCATCTATGCCGCATGGGACGGCGTGAGTGATGTCAACCCTTATCCAGATTCTGACGTTTATGACAATGGCTCTGATGACAAGGGCGATGGCGATGATGACAAGGGTGGTGACAGCAACGGAAAGGATGTCGGTCCCAAGCCTGATGATAAGCCTGGAAAGCCTGATGAATCAGCCGAGGACGAGCCTGAGACCAAGGACGACTCTGAGAAGGATGACTCGTCTAAGACTGACGAGGATTCTGACAAGAAGGACGAGTCTGACGGCAAGCCTGGTTTCGAAGAAAAGGCCGCACCAGAAACTAAGGATGAACCTGAACAGAAAGACAGCCCCAGCGGCGACTCTGCCAAATCTCCTAAGGGTTCTGGCTATAAGAACCCGATGTCCTTCTTCAATGGACATTCGGTACCTACAGTCCCTGAAGCGGTCCAAACCCTTCGAAACTCTGCAAAGGGTTACGCCAAGAACTTCCGCTCGTTGTTCATCACCACAAACAGGGTAGTTGCAAAGACCGAGAGGAGAACCGTTTCGCCTTGGAAGCAATCAGGGATCACTTCAGTCAGTACTGAACCCAGACGCACCATGGTGGCGGAAGACTCTGGTAAGAAATTCGAATCAGGTCTTGATGTTTACTGCAAGGAACAGGAAGATACCATTGAGAAGCTACAAGGTCAGCTCGCTGATAACGAAAAGTCACTTGCGGCTACTACACAACAACTTGAAGAAGCAAAGAAGACGTCAGCTTTATCGTACTCCAACATCTCCTCGATCGGAACTTCGCCTGAAGCTGCCAAAGCCGTTGAGACTCAACCATTGATCACCTATGCTTCAGTTGAGGTCCAGACAGATGAGACCGACGATAGTGTCGAGCAAGCAGAGACCAAACAGCGTAAACTGGATGCTCTCAAGCAGCTGATTGAGGCCGACTTACCTAACCGTAAACCTACTTCTGCCTCTGTGGCTGCACAAGCATTGGATCCTACTGTCGACAGCACCAAGTCGAACGCCGAATTTGAAGCTCTCCAGAAGGAACTAGAGTCCGCCAAGGCACAACTTGCATCTTTAAGCAAAGACAGAAATGAACTCGCCGGCCAGAACAGGACTATCAAGGATGAGCTTGAAGCTGTGCGCAAGGATAAGAACGCAATTTGGGACGCAAAGGATGAATCGGACAAGACAAGCGAAAAGAATCAGGACTGGGTGGACCCTTGCAAGAATGTCAAGGAGCAGCTCAAACGTGTCGAAGATCAGCTCTCTGATGCTAGGACTGAGATCAAATGGTTGAGAAATCAAAAGAGAAAGGAGGAAAAGAAAGCACAAAAGGAGGAAACACGTGATGAGATCCGGACTGGTACAGGTGATAGCGACGACGACGACGATGATGATGATAGTAGTGACGACTTAGACTCGGATGAGTATGATGAAGACAACCCACCTCCTGGATCCATCGAGATGCTGTTGTACGTCGCCAAGGAGAACTTGAGGCTCAGAGATGGCGAATTGGAAATTAAAACCCGTCAACTGGAGAATTGCCACGAGCTCAACAAAAACCTTAGAACAAAATTCTATGACGCCAACGATCTATACAATGCTACAGCAGAAGAGTTGAATGCTTTGAAAGCAGGAAACAACGACGATGATGACGATGGTCATGATACGTCGCCCGTGAAGCACACTGCTACTCCGACATCACCATCGAACAGTGTCCAGAGAAGTCCTCGAAGCGCCGCTTCATATGGTTCACCGGGTAGTATCAATCACGTTGAGTGTGATCGCCAGATCGAAAGGTTGACACAGATGCGTAACGACCTGCAGACGAACCTCGAACTCGCTGAAACAAGGTTGGGTGATGCACAACGAAGACTTCAGTTCGGCGGTGGTTTAAAAGGCAAGCAAGATCATATCGACAGACTCCTCGGCACCATTGAAGAGTTGGAAGAAGACAAAAACCGACTTCAAGAGGAGAAGCTCGTCCTCGAGAACAACTACGAAAAGGTCAGCAAAGAGAACGACAGACTTGAGGCGGCCATGACACGGGGGACTGTTCACGAGCTATGCCTGACAGGTACAGAACGCCTGATCCTCGAAGATGACATCTCTAGACTCGAGGAAGAAGTTGAAACGGTCACCAGAGAGCGTGAGTTCGTTGAAAGACAGTTGAACGCCCTCAAAGGAGACGTCGATTGGGCCAGAAGGGCAGTAGAAGAGAAAAACCAAGAAATTGTCAGAAAAGATGGCGATATTCAAATGTTCGGCAGACAAGCCAGGATGGCTACGCAAGATGCCGACGAGGCAAGAAAAGATGCCGCCGAGGCAAGAGAAAACCTTGCCGGGGTGACCAAGAGACTCGAGGAGTGGGAACACAGAGACGACCCTAACCCAGGGTTCTCACCGAAAGAATTATCCGCAGACCCTCACGTTCGATCACTCCAGCTAGTCATTTTCGACATGAAGAACAATATCCGAGCCATCACCGCAGCAAGGGATGATGCAGTCAAGGAAGCGAAATTCCTCCATCAAAGGATAGAAGCTCATGCGGAAACCGATCCAAGTCACGAAGCTTGTGAGAATACCATAGAACAACTAAACTTTGCATACAGAAGGGCAAAAAACCAACACGATGACGACTCGGTAACAAACAGAGCGCTGGAACTAAAGATGAAGAACTGGGAAGGTATAGCAGCGCGAGTGGAGAAAGAAAAGGAACATCTCGCTAGGGAATTCTTTGATAAGGCCCAAAAAGCAGACTCTTTCGAAGCGTTGATGGAAGCTTATGCCGCGGGTGATGCGGATGTTCTGAGGGAACTTGCAAGGAAGATCTATGATCAGTCCAAGGCTGCACAGTCTTTTGCGACGATGATGGAGCACATCTTTGACAGTCCGGTTGATCTTGTAGCTTTCGAGACCAAGCCTGACGACAAGAAGCCTGAAGATGTTGTTGAGGAAGCCAAGGGTACTACCTCCCCTGCGACGCCTGAGAGCAAGTTTACACCTCGCAAGAGTGACAACGAACTTGAAGAGATCAAGGATGTCACCAACGATGAAGATCTGATCGAATTCTCTCCTGCGAAGCCAGAGGAGTTGTCTAAGCTTTCTGATACTGGGCTCAATGTCGCTCTCAAGGCTATGCCCGAAGATACTTCCAAGGAACCAAAGACTCCCAAGGAGACGAAATCTTCATCGCCAGTCAAGGCGAACGATGGTTATCCCACCCCTGAGCCTTCAGGTATGTATTATATCTCCTCCTGAACCGCATTAAGCTAACAGATTAGAGGTATCTTCTCGAGTCCTCCGGGAGATGAAAATTCGTCTTAGGCATGCCGAAGACGAAGCACGAAGACTAGGCACCGAACGCAATCGCCTAGCCAGAGAAAATGCAGCTTTGCACCTACGACTTGAACGCAAAATTGATGCTCTTGAACATAATCTGGCCCCAACCTCTGAGCAAGTTCTCAACACAACTACCACCACCACTGTCGAAACATCATATCCCACACCAATCAGCACAAATGAAACAAAAAATCCAAACAAAACACGTCCTTCCGACATCATCACCTCGTTAGAGAACTTATCTCCAAGTCTCCTGACAGGCGCCCTGCCTACAGGCGGATTGAAAACAGGCGACTGGGCGACCAAATTCGACCCTGATGAGTTGCTCAAGAGAATGAAAGGAGATGGCTCACCATTTTGCCCCGCCCGTGGACCCATGAAAACACCCTTTCCCCCCTTCAAACCAGTCGAGCCCTTGACCGCCGAAGGACGTCGCCGTGCCGCTGAACGTTTGATTGACGCTCCAGATCACGAAAAAATGTTACAAGAAGAACGCGCAGTAATGGCGGCATACAGAGCTGCGAGATACAAATTCGATGAAGAAAGGAGCGATGCTTATGCACTTGCTTACACGAGACTCAGACCAACAGTCAACATCCCCGTCCAAGAAGCTATAGTCAGGCAGAAAATCGAGGAAACCAAGGAACGTCGTCTTTCGGAAGAATGTTCGAGTTCTGTGAGTAAGCCGAGTAGTGAGAGTAGTGAGGGGAGTTTGAGCAGTGGGGAGTGGAACGTAAGTTTGCACTGATTCTTTTTTCGATAATTTGATGGTGGTTTGCTAACTTTTGAAGCAGAGGAGGTTTAATGCTACGCCTACGCCATTGCCGAGAAATTCTGGACGTCTCATGCCTAGGAATAGAAGTCGCAGTCGCAGTTTCTAGTCCACCGACTTGGACGATCACTGTCATTTCAGTACAACACACCACACACATCACAGTCATTTCAGCACACTTTACGAATCCACGATATCAAAAACAACACAACCATAATAATTCAAAACACAACAACAACTGTCGCTACAATTATTTCTTTGACGTCTGCTTTTACGGGCAAGGAGCCTTTCGCTCTATCATCTAGGATGCGGGAGTTTGGTGGATTTTGATATATTTCTTACTACAAGCAATAATACAATCGCTTTTGACATTTCCATATCTGACTTCCTTTTTTGCCTCATGTGTGATTTGCTTTTCTACATTGAACCATGATCACAAAGTACAACCCGCAGGTGAAATAGTATATAAGCTACTTCTTACAACAGATCAAACCCTAGCAAAGAAAACAAAACAATTGGCATATTGGCCACAATGTCTTCTCACATCAATGCTTCTGTAGCAAGATTGTTTTTTCGCGTTAGAAGGTTTGTATGGAATAGGGGCGAGGTGCAGGGAAGGAAGGAGGCAGGTCTGTGTTACTTCGCTCCTTCCATCGACTCCAGCTTTGTGTGTCTGACGCGCAAACCGCATCATCCGCAGGAGTATCGCCAGGGATAGGAAGGAACAAGGGAGATCATTGACCTGATTCCTTTCCCCGTCCCAGTACCTGGAGCATCAAAGTCATCATCACAGATATATGCAGATGTGATGCGAGCGATCTCAAGGTTGCGATTCTCTAGCTTGTGTGATGACTGCCGATTATGGCTGTATCTCGTACCACAAGATCGGTGATATCATCAGTTTTTCTTCTGGAGAGTACATCGAAATCAGAGTCGACGTCTTTCTACTTCTCGTCGTACTAGCTGTAGGAAAATAGAATGATAAGATGTCAGTGCCGGTGAGCTATTTTTTCCTGCATCCAGTAAACATACGCCACAGCGATTTCCAACATAAATCTACAAACAAAGCAAAGTAAATCACATGACCGAAAGTATCTCAACCGTCAAGATGGCACCGGTCCTGTTGAAGAACGAATCAACAACATCAAGCAGTTTGTCAAAGCCACCTGCCGCCAAATCATCAGATCAAAGTCAGGAGGAGCTAATGACAACCTGTCCATGGATTCTTCGATCCTGGAAGAAGGCTACGGTATGAACGTATGGAAAAGATTGGACTGTGATTGGTGTTCGTCGCTTGGGTGTTTGGAGTCGCAGTGGCCGGAAGGGAAGGCTAGGGGGTCAGTGAGACTTATGTTCTTACACTGCGTTATATGGTTCGAGCTCTGTTCACGACCATTGAGGAAGGCGGTTGTAGGATTGACGGATCGTTGCCAGATAGCGGGTTCACCGACCTGGTCCTCTATCTCATATGGCCTATCTAGTACACATCAACTCCTTTTCCCAACACAGGCCGTTCGCTGCCACACGTGAATTCTCCTGCGATGAAGACCCGTTATTCACTACTCTACTTGGAGAGTCGTGGTGATTGTTTTTGTCAAGAGCAGGATGAAGAAGAACGTCATGCTTTATACTGTCATAGAGGAAGGTTCCTCGGGTGGGCCTACATCGCTAGTTCTCTATGGTTTGTCCGCTTGTAGATATAGAGCAGACATCAATCTATCGACCGCTGTTTTGATGAGTTTCGACAACAGTTGCAATGTAGAGCAAAGTCCATCTCAGCTATATAAGCACGCCAATACGTACTGAACATTCAATCGATCAAGTGTCTGGAGGATCAAAGGGAGAAGCAGAAGGAAAACGTGCCGATCTTGAAAAGAATTGGATATTAAAGCATGAGACGTCTGATGTCTAGGTAGGAGACAGAACAAAGGTGAACAGGTCCATGATGCTCGATATTCTAGCTCGACTCGACGGTAGCGAGAGGACACATGAAGCACAGTCATGAGAAGGGGTGAGTTTGGTGGCTTACTGACCCACCTTGTTTACTTTGCTTACTTGATCAATCTCGAGAATGAGAATTGAATGAGGCACTGAGATATCCGACGACATGAGATCTTCTGAGAGAGTCTCTGTGGCACGACGAGGACACGTACTGGTAGTAAGAAGGAAGTGGTGAGAATCGAATTTATACTCGCGAACGGACTATGAAAAGAGGTCAAGACCTGCTCGATCAACAGCTTTGACACTCAGCTATCAGTCGAATCCTCAGATCTAGCCTCGGGAGTCTCAGTAGGCGGACAACAGACTCTGACAGTACCCGAAGGCGTTTGCTGCCATCTGCCCCAAGGGAAGAAAGTGGTAGTGGTGCACAGATTCTCATCCACATACTCGTCCCCGATAGTCTTTTCTCTCTTCTTCAATTTTTCTCCAACCACTGTATGAATCTCCACATCAAATTGATCCATACCAGTCACGACCGGAGTCGACTGTGCGTTAGAATTTACCACGGCAGTCTCAGTGACAGTGACAGTCTTTGTGCCTTCCTCGGTGACAGTCTTTGTATTCCAAGCTTTGGTATCCCACGATGTCTTTGTTTCTCTCAGCGTCAAAACAGTAGAGGTAAGGTCCTTGAGGATATTCGAGTTCTGATGTAGAGCCACTGAATCCCTCTTGACAAAGACGGCAGAAGACACGATGGAAGCGAAGACTGCGGCGAGAAGCACGACCAGGGAACAAACGCTACAAGTCTTGCAGTCGTCGTCGGCAGAATTGTTGGTTGCCATTTCTTCAGCCGGCCAGGATGGTGTGGGAGAGGCGATTCTGATGTTGCTTCGTCTCGAGGAGCGGTTGTTGAGTTCGAGACGATCAGGTCGCTGCAGAGGCCGAGAAGGTGGAAGAGTCCTTGAAGCCGGTGCCCGATTGCCGTATTGGTCTGGCCAATCTGCTGGTCTAGGAGGTGCAAGTGGTAGAGTGGGAGGAGTATAGACTTCAGTATATGCTGGAGCGCTAGCTTGTTCCTCGTGTGAGAGGTATGAAGGTGGACGAGTGTTGTTCGTGGCACTCATCTGAAGAATATCCGATGATTGTGGATAAGAGAGGAGATGGGTGATTGCATCTCCTCTTATGCACCGGTGCGGCAAAGACGGCATTGAGCAGTCGAGTCACCTGACATAATAATGCTCCAACGTGGTTCAAGATGAGAGAGTTCTTCGAGATGGTGTTAAAAGCTTCGAGAAGGCCAAGATTGTTCGAGCGCTTGTTCGTGAAGCTAAGCGGCATATTTGCTCAAATGACCAGAATTAGGAAGTCGCCTACCGGTGATCTCATACGTTGCTTCCTCAGTCGCGACGGAGCTCATACCAAGCATACAAGATTGGCTTGCCGAGAATATGCTTTAGCAAGAAATGTAAGATACTGGCAGTAAGAATGCAGGGACATTGAGAACCCAAGGGGCATGCAGCGAGAGCTTGCATCTCGATGGACGAGCTCTGACAACTTAGGTCTTTCATGCCTCGTTGCAGCCGATTGTCACTCGAATGGAAGGCGCAGTGCACGTCCAATGATTACTCCCTCCACCTGAGTCACATCATGAAAATCTTCATATGAACACTGAAGTCACAAGCAAGCTTGTCTTTCTTCATCACCTTCTCCAACAAAAAGCGCAGCTCCACCGTCAGGATGATCAGGCCCACCACCCCAGAAGACCCGAAGGCCCGGAAGCCAACACATCCAGCAGTTATGCCTGCCATCACAGAAAAGATGGTGTTCCCGAGAATCACTCCCACTCCCGAGCAACCTTTCGAATTTGTTCTCAACAGCGGCAAGGTCGAAATCCTCCTCAAGAAAGATGCGCACATCCAGTGTCGCGTTTTACCCTGCGTTGAGGATGAATCGAAGCCAGAAGACACGTTTCTCCGCTTCTTAGGCCGCCTATGTGTGATCGTGCTGAGCGTCTTTATCATCTGTAGCATGTGGGGCAGTTCAAGCTTCAGACCTAGTATCCTAAGCAGAGATGGGCCTGCTGCAAAGACGAAGACTCTGATCCGCCATGTCACTGCGACACTGGCGACTACTCTACAGCCAAATACCACCACCTCCTGGGCCACTACGACCGCAACATGTACTCTCCAGCCCAGTACGATTACCTCTACCATGACGGAGACAGTCACTACCAAACAGACCAAGACTGCCAGCACGTATTATATCCCCTCACCTGGCAAGTTTACTGTGCAGGACAGTAGACTATGGTACGCAGTCTGAGATTGATGCGAAGCCGTGGTGGTTGACTCAGGACATTTCCTGAAGAATAATCGACAAAGGGTCGAACAGTGGAGCACAATAGATATGGTGACGATGGAGGAATCCCAGCACCAATCAAGGTCCAAGGAGTTGCAGCGTGCATCGGGTCAAGAGTGCAGTAAGAATGGCTATCAAGCTGGAGGACATAAGAGGACCGAGGAAGTCGATAGCAGAGTAGCGTAGTAATTTGACAGCAGAAGAAGCAGCAGCAAAGTTTTGTAAGCAGAAGGTATCGCAAATCGGATCGGATCAGAAATCTCATTTTGCTGGCTTGGTAGTTCGTGGTTTGTCTTCCTTGGTATCGTGATACGCTTTTCCAGTGAGCTCTTGGTGGAACATGATGTGCGGGGATGGTATGGTCTGATCAATTGAGCTTCAAAATCATGCTCAGTCGGTAAAAAGTCAATTGGGGCTCTGCAGCTTCGATGTGCTCCACTTGACTGGACACGAGAAATTGATCCATACAGTCTTGTCCTCTTCCTGACGACCTCTCAGCGTCTTTCAGTCAACTGACCAAGCTTCAGAACACACTCGTTATTCCCGGAAAAAGCAGAACAGCCATCAGAAACAATGCCAGAGAATCGCGCCAGCTTCGGCTACTGCCACAGCATCCTCATAATCCTCGGACTCGCCACAATAAGCATAGCACTCATCGTCAGCGCCTTCAGCCTCGCCCTGATCAACGAAAACAACCAGATTCTTCAAGATGCCACATTCTCCCATTTCGACAGCGTTGCAAAGACGGACAGAAAAGCAATGCGAGTTGCAAGATGTGATGTGGGAGTTTGCACATCCATGACGACGGTCACCAAGACAGTGTGGGAGACATCGAAGGTGGAAGGAGCGAAGACGAGGACGATGATCGCGTTGAGTAGCGAGTCGTCGGTTGTGATACCCCCGGGTGTGGTTTTTGTTGAGAATGAAGTAAAAGCTGTGAAGATGGCTGGAGGAGGATCGAGGCGCAGGCAGATTATTGGTGCCAACAAGCCGGAGATGCAGATGTGATGACTGCCTTACTATGTGTGCTCAACGAAGCTCGAAGGGGAGGCATTGGGGTATCGAGATTGTATAGATAGACAAAAATCACGTTCAAGCAGGATCGAGCTTCGCCTTTGCTTCTTCAATCCACGTCTCAAAGATCATGTCTCCGGCAGCTACAGATCGCAATGGTGTGGTCCGACTATTATTTCTCGCAGCTTCTGGGTTTGTATTGCGAAGATCAGGCTGAGCAGGAATCCAAGGTTGGGGGTGACCGATAGGAGGGCTTGTGTTATCACGCAGTTCTATTGCGAGAGTGAAGGTGCAATTCTCAGGCAGAGGCTTCAGACGAGAGCCACAAGTCGATAGTCGGCTCATTGTTGCTCGCATCTGCTCTTCCAAGTCGACGCGAGGTAGAACAGCGACGTTTTCTCCATCATCGGTCGTTCTTGACATGGGCGTAAAGTGGTATTCTTTGGGGACGAAGGGAAAGCGGCTGAGATCGAAGACGAAACGCTCAAGCGGCGTGTCCTGGGCTGAGTATATGACAAGAGCTACACGATCAACAGTTCCCTTCAACAGCTCAGTCTGGACAGCAGCAACGGCATCGGTGATCCATTGGCAGACTTTGGGATGGCGAGACTGGCGGACGCTGTAGTTGTACTTCTTTGCCGATAGAAAAGAGTCGCGCGGATAGATGTCGCGTTCGTAGAGGATAGTATGTATGGCGACTATCAGAAAGTCACTAAAGACACTGACGAATGTCTGGAAAGTGACTATCACATCGCTGTCGTCCATGTTGATGGCAAGAGAGACAAAATGATGGATTGCAATAGATTGAGTCGCGTTCCATGACGCGTCTTGGCGTTCAAGTCGCGTCTGGTGATTATTTCTTGGGCAGCAAACCAGTCTCATGTTCCTGGCCATGTTTGCTGCCAGATAGTGTTTCATACCATCTCAAGACAGCTGCACCTTCCTGTCTAGTCGACATTAATTACTTGTACATACCCCCAGTCGACGATTAACGGCCTCTTTCACGATACCCCTCCAACCTCAGCCTCTAGCTACCCCGCCATACGCTAAAGCATACCACCTTCTTCCTTCCACAAGATGGAGCAACAAATAGTCCAGCTCCTTCAGGACACACAGTCGGCCAATGAAGGTCCTCGTACCAATGCCGAACTGCAGCTCCGCCAGCTCTACACAAACACCTCGTTCGCTCCTACACTGGTCGCCGTTTCCACACACCATTCCATTCCCCTAGCTACTCGTCAAGCTGCCCTGCTCTTGCTCAAGCAGTTTGTCCAACAAGTATGGTCGCCCCAGTTCGAAGAGTTCAAGGGCGAGATGCTCGTCTCTGCCGAAGACCGTGTCACCCTCAGACAAGCCCTGCTCGACCTGGCCACCGACGCCCACCAGGAAAGAAAGATCAAGAGTGCTGCTTCAATCGTTGTCAGCAAGATTGCTACTGCCGACTTCCCTGATGAATACCCCAACCTACTTCCTACCCTGTTGCATATCATCAACAACGGTCAGGATGGCCAACTACACGGTGCTCTCAAAGTCCTGCAAGATTTGATTGACGACTGCTTTAACGACGACCAGTTCTTCACTGTCGCCCATCAGATTGTCTCGTCCGTCTTTGCTGTGGCCGCCAGCTCTCGTCCCACAATCCTCCGTGCTTTGGCTGTATCTGTCTTCCGTTCATGTTTTGACATGCTGGAGATGGTCTTGGAAGATCACAAGACTGCTGTCAAGGCCTTTGCCGAGGACACTCTGGCAACCTGGTACCCTTTCTTCCTTGAGACTCTGAATATGCCAGTGCCGAATGTCCCTGTTGAGCAAGAAGAATCACAAAACCCCGTCGCCGAGAACTACCGTGGTATCATCGCTCTTAAGTTGCAAGTCGTCAAGGTCCTGATGCGTGTCCGTCAAATATTCCCTTCAGCTTTGGCTCCTCAGGCTCCTGCTCTCTTTGCCGCCACATGGCAAGAACTCAACAACTTGCGACAGTCATATCACGAATCTTTCATCCTTCATGACCGTCAAGGTAGATTGGAAGATGCTGACGGTCTGCCCTTCACCCTCGACTTCCTCGTTCTGGAGGAGATTGACTTTATGCAAGCCTGTCTTCGTGCTGCTCCTGTCCGCAAACAGCTTGAAGAGCAATTACGCTCTCAGTCCATGCCTGACACATGGGTCACAGAAGTCATGAAACTTGCCGTCACATATTCACACATCACTACTGAGGAGGAAGGTCTATGGGATATCGACTTCAACATCTTCGTGGCTGAGGAGTCCAATGTCACAGCAAACTACACTCCCCGCACTGCTTGCGCTGACCTAGTCATCAAGCTTGGTGAATGGCAGAGCG
The DNA here is from genome assembly GCA_022813425.1 of Aureobasidium lini. Taxonomy (NCBI): domain Eukaryota; kingdom Fungi; phylum Ascomycota; class Dothideomycetes; order Dothideales; family Saccotheciaceae; genus Aureobasidium; species Aureobasidium lini. The sequence continues at coordinate 285,940 of JAKLML010000009.1, read as the reverse complement.
CCGCTACCATCGAAGGTCTGCTTCATCACACTCGCGAATTGTACTCGACCGATTCCAGCTGGAAGTCAAAAGAGGCTGCTCTCTTCATTCTCAACCAACTCTTGACCGACTTCTTCGAGGCTGATCGACCCATGGTTCCCGAGGTTGCCGCCGCTTACATCGACTTTGTTAGATATGCCATGCAACAAGAGCATGTCTTCCTCCGAGCTCGTGGTCACTTGACCGCTAGCAGTCTTGTTCGCGCCGCTGGTGATGCTGTTGGTGGGATTGCTACATCACTCATGGAGCAATCTCTGCACGCCATCACCAACGACCCTTCAGATGTCGTCAAGGTCTCGTGTATTCGCTCGATGCAAGCTTATCTTGCCGGTGTATCCACTGACAACACCCGCTCTATGCAATCTGCTGTCATTGCTGCTATCCATACCTTTGTTACTGAGCTTGACTTTGGAGAACTGGACGAGTCTGAGGACATCATGATTGCCATTGTCGAGACCTTGAGAGATGTCATCATGATTGACACTCGTATCTGTCTGACTGGTTCCGGTCTCGATGTTCTCTTCACAATCGCCAGTTGGTGCTCGTTCAACTACCAAATCTACATTCTCATCACTGAGACTTTCGAAGATCTCACCGAGACTCTGTCAGATTCTGGTCCTGACGTTTACACTCAGCTCTGTGCAAAGGTTCTGCCATCACTGTCGGGTGCCTTCGATGTCGCCAACCTGACGGATGAGAACTCATTGACAAATCTCGCCGCCGACATGCTCACCGCTCTCGCAGAGCATGGTCCCTCTCCTCTACCTCAAGGCTTCATCGTCACTATCATGCCCAAGCTCACACGTCTTCTCCTGGAATCACCCGACGAAGAGCTGCTTAAGTCAGCAACCTCTGCCACTCGGTATATGCTTGAGAAGGACCCTGAGCAGATGTTCAATTGGGCCAATCATGATGGCAAGAGTGGTCTTGAAGTCGTTCTTGTCATCATTGACCGCCTTCTTGGTCCCACCGTAGAGGACAATGCTGCCGGTGAAGTCGGTGGTCTCGCTGCTGCTTTGGTTGAGAAAGCCGGATCTGAAAGACTCGGTCCTTACCTGGCGCAGCTGTTGAGTGCTGTTGCTCACAGACTTAGCGCAGCTACCCAGACTCAGGTCATCCAGAATCTGATCCTAGTCTTCGCTCGACTGTCTCTGCTTTCGGCTAGAGAGGTCATTGACTTCCTCGCTCAGCTTGCTATCAACGGGGAGAGTGGTTTGCAAGTCGTCCTGACCAAATGGCTAGAGAACTCTGTCAACTTCGCCGGCTACGACGAGATCAGACAAAAGTATGTATCCCGTTCATTCTCATTTCGGAACCAGTCACTAACATCCGCCGCAGCATCATCGCACTATCCCGCCTATACGACCTTCACGATCCCCGTCTTGATACCATCCAAGTAAAGGGCGATATGATCATGCCCACCTCCACACGCATCATGACCCGCAGCCGCGCTCGTGCTAATCCAGACCAATACAACATCATTCCCGCTCCTCTCAAAATCGTCAAGATCCTCGTCGACGAGTTGCTATCGCCCCTCACCAATGCTATCAGCCGTGGTGTCGAAAATCTCGCTCCTGCTTCCGAAGTCGAAAAGGCAGAGTCTGTCGCCAGTGACGAATCAGGCTGGGAGGATGAAGATGGGTTCTTGGATCTCGGTGCCGGTATGACTAAGGAGGCGTTGATGGGTTACGCGGCTGAAGATGCACCCAACAGGGGCAGAGATGATGAGACACAGGCATACTTGCTCCAATGGTTCGGAGGTAAAGCTCAAGAAGATGGCTTCGGAGAGGTGTTTGCACAGTTGACAACTGAGGAGCAAGAGAAGTTGAGGAGTATGGGCTCGCAACAGGCTTGAGAAAACTGTTAGGAAGTGTGTTGTCGTAGATGGCCTCAAAATATGTTGGGCACGTCCGTGTTCGTGCACAAATTATTCACGAGTGGAACCGACCACACTGTGATGACCTAATTGTGATATGTCTTGAGGCTTGTGTGTATAAATATTCCATTGACTGCTTGTAGTATATCGACCAAGCCGCCGACCGAGCCGAACGTGCCACCCTGTTGCGAGCAAGCAGTCTTGTTACCCGTGAGTCTGGAGGTGGACGGTACCTGAGTACAAGCAGACACCGGTATAAAGGAGAGGATCAGGTCCGTGACTCTCCATCGCTCTTGCCCTCTCCCGCTAACGGTATCCTTGTGACAACTATTGGCAAACGAAACTTATTTGTGGAGTTGTCAGGAGGTGAGATACAAGAAGCGGTGTCGTGGACCTGTGTTTCTCTGTTTGACTTCCGGTCTCATCTCTTCGAGGTGTCAACGGTGTCGAGATGTGATTTGTAGGTTTCCATTTACACATTTGGTGGCTGACTGCTGCTTCCCGATGTGTCTTGGTCTGATGCGTGAATGTAGAGCTTAAATAGCTTATTGATACCTACGGATATGTCACTATGGGAGGAAAGTGAGATGCATGGGAACGGGATGGTGCGAAAACGTTGGAAATTGCAAGTTGTTGTCGAAAGCCATGCACCGCCAGTGATTAACAGTGTTACTGGTTGTATTTAACCATGGCTCTTGAATGTATAAATATACCATAGCTCTACTGGAGCACACCTACACACGACAACCAGCATGGTGGATCAAGTTGCCGACTACCCGTTCTCATTGCGAGGAAGGTAGGTTCAACAAGGAGTTCCAGTAATGGACTGTGGTTAAGGAGGAATGGAGATGGAAAGGGGTGTCTCAGGTCTGTGATGCCGTATTTTTCTTTCCTGTCTGTCTCATGAGATGGCTGGTCTAATCATGGATACGATTTGCGGATGGGATAACGCCACAAAGGTGGGAGGTATGGACCTGTGTCTCTCTGTCTGCTTTTCCCCTCAAACTCATCCTCGTGCTGCGACCGAAACACCAACTCTACATGTATTTCTTCATCCACCACCGTACGGCGAATATGTTGAAGGTCATTGATTGTAAGACAAGAGCAGAGGTGAGAGCAAGCTTTATACAAGCATACGTGAGGTGTTTCAATCATCACATATCCGACACCATAACCTGTGGCCTCCTCCCTTGTCTACCATTGCTTCTCAGTCTCCTCATCCCATCTACCTCCATCTTTACATCCGTCGGTAACACAGTCGCCACCACAGTCTCCGCGGCCGTTGCCGTGACATGCCACGTCTGCGTCACCGTCCACGTATTCTTCGCCTTGTTGAACTCTTCCAGAGCATTCGACACTGCGACATTGCTCAGCACAGCATATATACACAGCATAGCAAGACCGCCGAAGGATAAGACGATTAAGATGCCTTTCAGGCCACTACATCCACCACTTTCGGCCGTCCTTGTGGCTAGTCGGAGTGGTGGGTATGGTTCTGTGTTGAAAGATTGAGGCTTTGTCGCTGGTTTGGAGGGTTGATGTCGTGGTGGTAGGTTAGAGGGGACGGTAGGTGGGAGGGCTGATTTGAGGGGGAGTCGTTGGAGTTTCAAGGGTTGCATGGTGGAAGGAATGGAATGGAGATGGTTTATAGATCTGTGTGATGTACAGGTTGATGAATTGATGGCAAGAGGTAATTTTATATATCTTCCAGTCCGATACCAGAATGCCTTGATATCTTGGACCTTGATCCCATGCCAGAACTCTATAGACAATGAGCATGTTTGTGCATAAGCTTTATAACGCCAAAGCGACCAACACTATCTCAATCCCAAGATACCGCAAGATCCTCCAACCCCTCAAATATTCGAAACCCTAGCCTTCGTCGTCCGTGCCGTCTTCTTACTCGTCTTCATAACCTCTCCATCTCTCCTTCTCCTCTTGAGCGCCTCAGTAGGCAACACAGTCTCCGTAACAGTCTTCCCCGCCTCCACTTTCGTAACTCCATATGCAGTCTTCGTGACGTATGGAGCACGCCAATCCACAGAAGTGACATATTGCACCTTGGTAGTTGTAATCGTAGTCGTCTGCACAACCTCGTTGAATACCTTCAACGAATTACGTGCGTCGCTGAGGTAATCTACGATGACGGCACCCATTATAATGTGTGCTATCAGGAGGAGGACGCCGGCGCAGAGGAGGAAGTCTGTTGTTCTGGGGGATTTGGGTTGTTGGTTAATCATCTGTGGGTTGGACACAGATGTTGTCGTGCGATGGTTGGTGGATTGAGAGTAGGGTGCTGGAATGGGTTGGGTTGTGGTTTCTGGTTTGGTGATTGCTGCTATGGGAGGAGAGGTTGAGGATTTGGGTTGAGGTCGATACATTTTGGCAAGTAATCAATTGCGTCTTGAGTGTGTCTTGGATGTATGAAGGTTGAGGAACGATGGTGAATACGAGGAGGTAAAGAGTGGTTAGATATAACACGAGTTTTTGAGTGTGATGAGATTGAAATCATGTTCGCAATTGACTTCCGTGATACTCTAATGTCGAGCAAGTTTTGGCTGACACTTTGACGATCTGGAAGTATGCCAAAGTTTCAGCATCATCTGCGCATCCAATCTACTCTCTATTCCTCATGGCCATGGCCCCGAGAGAAACATGAGTCTTCAAACTATCGGCATCGTAACCTCAGGCGTGTAAACCGTATCCACCGTTGTCTTCCGTGCCGCTCTATCTCTTCTCCTTTTCACCCCATCAATGGCCTCCTTTCCAGTCTGAACCACCGTCTGGGTCTCCGTCTCTGTGACCGTCTTCGTCTTCTTGGTCATCGTAATCATAGGCGCACTCCAATCAGTAAAAGTAACCCTCGCCGTCGTAGTCGTAGTAATAGTCGACGTCTCCACCACATTGGTGAACTTCTCAATGACTTCGTGGACTTGGCATAAGCTGACTATAATGCCTATCGCGAGCATTAACTGGGCGACCAAGAGGGCGAGACGGAGAAAGGTGACCACTGCAGTCGTGTCGTCGTCTTTACCCCATGATCTGAGATTTGATGGTTGTTGAGTTGTGGATGGTGAGATGGAGTGAGTATTTGAAGACGGCAATTGAGGCTCTGGGTGTGACTGGGAGGTCGTGTGGGCTGCTCTCTCGGGTCTGATCAGAGGTGAGACCTCGCTCTTATGTTTTGATCGGTACCTCCCTGAGTAGTGCTGGCTTTGATCGGTTTTCTCCATGGATCATACGATGCAATCGAAGGTGAGGTTGGACGGAGGTAGGCATGCTGGAAAAGGCTTTTGAATGAGAGGTCAGATGCATTCTTGCTTTTTTGGGCTTTGCTCATAGTCTCGAACCTACGAGCCAATTCAAAAGGAAAGTTTCGTTTTTGACTTCATCTTCGCCTCAGAACTCACGTCACGAGTGTGGACTGTCACATGTTCTTCGGAGCTTCAGTGCGGTCAGACAAGCTTTTGGATACAAGAGAAGCTCGATAATCCGCGCATGGTCAGGAGAAAGTATTCGGGCGTGTGTGCAGGGGGGACAAAATGGTATCGAATCTTGACATAACATGCTGTGCAATATAGACTGTGCGAGCAGAGGCGTGCTGATGAGAAGAAAGGGAAACGGCATATCGCTGAACCGCAGGAAGGGGCAATAACATCATTAACTAGGAAAGGGTATTCAGAAAAGTCGAAAAGTGGGTTCATCGTCATGGAAAGGGGTGCAAGGCAGTCGATCTACCAGGCGCTGCGGTCCCAGTTGGGGTCTAGATATAGAGTCAGCGGGTTGCCATGTAGCACAAGACAAAGCAAATGAAGCGCACCCTGGACAAAGCTTCCGAGCACGCGACTTCCTGTCTGCAAAAGAGGATGTCCAACAACAATCTTGAGGAATCTCTCCAGACCTTTCCTGCGCTCTTCAATGACAGCGTCGTCGAACTTGTTGAAGTAGACCTTTCCTGGCAATGGGGGGATGGTGACGCGTGCGCTTTCACGCTCAAGGATGTCGCGGAAGTATTCAAAGTCGGAATAACGGCGGCGCACGCTGCTGTTGCGCAGCTTGAATGAGGGAATGTTTGTGCTCAGGCGGATCTCGTAGGTCGTGTAGCGCGACGAGGGTGTGAGACCGTGGGTTTGCGGGTTGCATACCTGGTGGGCGGTCGCATGTCAGCGATTGTAGGGGCATCAAGACATCAACGCGACTCACCTCAATCTCGAGAAAGTTCTCAGGCGGGCCATAGATCTCCTCGAAGCTCTGTGATCTGGAATCGGGCATTGCTTGCATGGTTGAGTTTGTCCTCGAAGAGGGACTGGGCTGGAATTGGTTCATGTTTGGGGGGAAGGTCCTGAATGCGCCCGTCGAAGGTATGTATGAGATATGTACGAGGTATAGACGCGGAGTCGGCGATTGAGGGTGAAGGACAGGTCGGTGGTGGTGGAAGTGGAAACGGTGCACACGCGGGCATGCTGTCGCTATCGCATGCCCTAGCGCCATTGCCCCGCGATTGCTTGGCCGACCTTAGCGCTCTTTCGGGACCATCGTCATACCGTCGTATTGCACCTCTCCCTAGGCCCTCCTTCTTCCACCATGCAGCACTTCAACCCGATTAATTCTTCTTTTCTTGTTGAGTGTCAGAAGCTTTCGAGTCACCGATATCGCCATGCGTCTTGTCGTCCGATAACGTGCCTGCAACCTGTCGTTGAGACGTGGACTCCGTCTTGCCTGCCTGTGCTTGCTGATGATGTCCTAAATCATGTTTCGCGTGCTCATGGCCTTGAGACCTTTCATTCTTGTGCTTGTGATTAGCCGCAGGTTTGTTGTCTTGGTCTTGCGGCTCATGGTCTTCCAATCCCTTGCGAGCCATGAAGTGTCCGGCAGGGGCCAAGCTGAGATAGACCAGAACGGCGCAAGGAATCACAGCCGCTGGTCTTCGATACATCGGAGTAGGCATCTGATTTGTGAGATATGTGGAATTAGGGTACGATCGATGATAATTGGTTAAAGCAATGAATAGGTTGTGAGGAGAGAATTTAGTTCTAGGGAGGGTCCCTTCCATGGTCTTTATGGAAATTTCCAGTATGCAAAAATCCAACCATCCTAGGAAAGAGCTATCATCATGTGTCTTACCTTCGAAGCCGTCTTGTTCTGCGACCTCACATCTTTCGAACAAGCATGATGATGATCAGGAGATCTACTGATCCATGGAGATAAGATAAAACTCGCCTGGAAGCCTCGGTAATTCATCGGTTTTGGAAACAAAGACCTCGCCGTTCCTGCATGCGTGATGTCGCCTGAGAGCTAGATCTGCATGTCGTGTTTGTCAATTGAAATGCAAAACTTGTTGATTGGCTCTCAAACAATCGCGATGGTGACAACGCGCGACCAAGCTCAATTCAACCTGTATGGCTCTTTGGTCTGTTCCGAAACTACGCAGTCATGTCAGACGCGTCTTCGCGGAAGACTACAATAGTTGCTTCGTGAAGGTGCAGATGAGTTGATGGAAGCATGAGCTTATCTTTACGAAAGACCAGAGGGCTCGAGGCTTTGAGTGTGATCACACAAGTGGTAGGCTTGCTCGATGGTGAGGCTGAATGTCGTGGTGTATAAACTCAATGACAGACAAAACAGACTGCACAATATTTTAACCTGCCGGTTATCGATTAATGACTAGAGTTGCATGACTGCTGAAATGCGAACAGGTGATGCTGACTGCAACCCGAGCAGACGGGCCGACTGAGACAACTACTTGAATGTCCCATGTCAAAGACATGGAGGACAAGCGGTATTACTCTTCTGAGTTGCTGCTCAATCTCGAATGTCTTGTTGAGTCTCGTTTTGTCTTTGAACCCGTTCGTCACTCTGTTTGCTAGAGTGAAGTCTGCATGCTCGTGTTGTTTCAACCTCGTAACCTACGACTAGGGGTTGCGAGTCGACATCTACTTTCACGAGAAACGCCAGGGCGCGACAGGAAACCAAGTGAAGCTGAGACAGTCGCACTCAAGCAACGACGCGACTTCCGGCTTCTTTCCCTCTGTGATATTGATCGGCTACACCATCGGTCTCGCACTTCTTTCAATCGCATCAACAGACAATTGACTACTCGCATCTCTGTTCTCAAACACTTGTCTTATCCTCTAACTCTAGCAAACAAGTCTCTAATCATTGCAATATCCATCAACAAATTCACGCTGGCGAGCACAACTCATTCCGGGCGCCGTGCCCGAGGTAAGTGCAAGGCATCCTTCCTTCTTCGACATGAGCTCACTGACAATCCTTCTGCCTCAGCTTGGCAAAGGCGCACACCTACTCTGCACAACATTTCTGAGCGCCGACTACCATTGGGTACTCAAGCAGATCTCCTGCTTCAGCGTTCCTCGGCGTCGAAGTCTAAGCAGCCCTTTACTCATCTCAACATCGTCAAGGCAGAAGACCTGGACGACGCAAACACCGACAAGGACATTTCCCCCGAGCCTTATGTTTACTCTACGCCTGGACCATCGCCCAAATCTTCGAGCAGAAGTCTGAACTCAACCGACACCGGCAGAATGCCTTTCCCAGACTCAGCTTCAGAGGATCGATTTCGACTTGCCGAGCTGGCAACAGCCCGACTCGAAAGACAAAGCAGAAGGATCATCGAGAATGATCCCACCATCCCAATCAGCAAAATCGCCATGCCTAGGATACCACGGAAGGTGCTTCCCAAACAGCGACTGCCTCTCGACTATCCTGAGTCGAGTGATGGCGACATGGCTTCTACAAGCCGCACGTCACGCAACGAAAGCCCTTTGGATGTCCACGCCAAAGTCTTCCGCCCCGGCTCGCGCGACAGTTCCATCTCTCGTACCCGTGAGCCACCTCGAAAGGACTCTGCCAATCTCAGCCTGGATGACGGGGAGTTTCAGCTTGTAACCAGCAAAAAGACGAAGCCATCTTCCAGGCCTACCGGTCTGAACGCCCATGAGATCAAGGTCGATGAAAAGGCGTCTACAATCGATGCGCCTTGCAACAAACATGAGATCAACGAAGTGTTTGGCAACGACTTGCCTCCTATGGCGCATTTTCTGAGCAGCGTCGGAAACATTAATGGCGAAGTCGGGTTCGCTATGCATCCCAACGGGGATATTAGTGGACATCAGTGGTCAGCCAACGATTTCCAATGGTACAACATCGGACTCTTCTCCAATATCCGCAGGCGTACTGAGGGTATGTTAGCCTCTCATCGACTGAAGGGCGAGAACGATCTACACAGCCTCCTACTGCATACTCTCAGTTACTTTCGAGCAGTAGCTCTACAACAGGAGGCGGCCATTATGAAGATGCCGTTTGGTATGAAAGAGCTGCAGGCTGCAATGCCCAAGATTCCTGTCGACCGTACTGTACGTAAAGCGCCAATCATGCCCGCTGCTGCCGTAACACAGGCTGGGTCAGAATCCGAACATCGCCGTCCTGAGAAAAAGGATCAAACTCGCACATCATCGCTTGGACCTGATCGTCAGCCGTGGCTACAGGACTACAATTCTCGTGTTCGTAGCAAGCCTAAAGTGTCAAGCGTCCCGAGAGTGCCAGCATCCAACAACCTCTCTTTCCAGCGTGACTTCCTATCTTCCGCTGCTGATAACAATACTCCCTCGGTCAACACATACGACAATTCACCCCAAAGCTTGACTGCTCTCAACAACCTATCGTTCGGAATTTTCTCTACGAGCATGGACGATGACCTTGTTGACAACAGCTCCCGATTTTCTAATCTCAGGACGCCCGCTTCGGAGCGTCCCGGTGTGGGTGAGCATAGTCAGTATCTGGACTCCTTCTTGCCAAAGAGTATGCCGCAGATGGCCACTTCGCAGCTCTATTCTCCAATTCCTAACTTGGACTTCTTGGCTTTCCTGGAGAAGGCACACCCTCAAACTGCCTCACCAGACCAGGAAGACTCGCCAGCTTCGCGCAAATTCACCAAGGCATCTGTCGATAAGATTTTCAGTGCCGCCGCGTTCCGCAACACTGATTTCACCACCGGAACTCGAACCGTCCTTCATGATCCGTTCCAGAGTCATCAGCCTTCGAAAATGGTGACTGCTACACTCGGAACACCTCTGCCGGGTCCTCAGACCTCGGAGAAGACGCATAATGATATAGCCTGGTCAAACACTCCCATCGGCCAGTTGCCTTGCTCATATACTCTTCGAGCATCTACTCTCACCAGTGATGACGACCCAGCCTACGACCCAGCCTACGACCTCCGTATTAGCGAGCCCGAATTCAATCCCAAGTCAAAGTCTATGGAGATTGTTGACATCAATCTGCCTCACATGACCACTGAAGAGCTTGCAATCTACTCGAGACCGAGTCCGCAAAACTTTAACGGTCCATTCTTCATGGGCAGTCCTGACATTCCTAGCGAGGCCAGCAGAAAGAGCCACGACCAGGAGCTGCATGATTGGTTTTTCAGTAGTCTCACGACTATCGAGCGTCAGAATGAGCACTTCCAGTACATCAAGACTGCACACTATCAGGTACCCACGACCACACAAGCAAGGCTGAACCCGGGACCTATCGGCACACCTCACAAGACGCGAGAGTCGGAACCTTTCAATGAAGTTACGACGCGCTTGTTTCTGTCCATACACGAGAGCCTTTCACAGTACACCCAGGGTCCTCCCGAACAGCGTCGTGGTTATCTCGCACCATTCTGCGATCCTCCCGAATGGTGCGTTGACAAGAGCGCAAACGGTAACGACAGCTTCTTCGGCGAGGAGTGGGGTCAGCCCCCTGAACGCATTAGTAGAGACTCGCGCTACAGACCCCTCCCCTTCGAGAGCAAGTTCGATCCGTTTGACAGTCACCGTGGAGCCAGCGGCGGTGGTATGCATGCTTCGAACGGAAGACTCAGATATGGCTCAAACGTGAAGTACTAAGCAAGAGAAACTGGTGGGAGGATGATTATGGCATTTCAAGAACATGATAACGACCGTTCACGACAAGCATTTTCATGGCGTATAAAGGGCATCCAAGGACACAGATATGGATGGTGGGTCGTTGGCTGCTAATCGAGCAAGCGGATAGCTCATGGTTTATGGTTTATGGTCTATGGTTTCTCGATGCATACTCGCATTCTTTTCCCCTCAAGACAATTTGTACTGTAGACAGATGAATCAATACAGATCGATCCTGGTTCAAATAAGACTTTTCAAATGTTCAAAGCGAGCAGTGATTTCGTAGGAAACGTGAAATTTAAGTATGACAGAAGAAAAAGGGCGGCTTTCAAGTTTTGAGGTATCTCTATACAATATTGGGGTAGCCACATTTGGCCGTCTAGTAGCCCTCCTTGCCCCACTTGTTGTACTTCTCGTGAAGCTCCTGTTCAAGATATCAGCAAATGCCGCAACAGCACATCCTAAATTGGGTATTTCACTCACTCTGGGCAGGTTGACGTTGGGGACGATGACCTCGTTCAAAGCAGAAGGAGCATCCTTGCGGGCCTTGGAAGTGTCACCGCCGGGGTGGTACTGGTATTTGGCGTCGCCGCCGGTCTTCCAGGGCTCCGAGTCGGGGGCGATGCTAACGGGGTTCTCGGATGAGGAGGAAGTGGGGTTACGGGAGAAGTGCCAGCCGGCGAGACCGAAGGCGCCGGACATGATGGTGAGGAGGATCTGGAAGTGGTTGTCAGTAACAGTAATCGCATTGCTTGTCATTGGTTTGACTGCGTGGGTGGGGAAGGACGGCGGTGGTCGTGTAAGGGTATGAAGGGTTGCTGTGTATGCGCGATATCTCTTTTTCTCTGTAGCGAGGCGTGTAGGGAGTGTCGACGTACGTAGAGCTCGGGGTCCTTGCGGGCGCCCTGCTTGAGAGCGTTCTTGTCGGCTTCACGGCTAGCGTGGGAAGCGGCGCTCTCGGAGCCGGCGTTGATGCCCGAAGAGCGGAGAGGGCGAGTTGCGCGGAAAGCGGCGCGTCCAATGATTGAGGCCATTGTGAATATGTGTGTGTTGTGGTGGAGTGGAGAGACCAATTGGTGATGCTTGCGGTCTGAATTGTGGTAGAGAGAGCCGGTGGAAAGCTGGCTGGCGTGACTCTTGGCGTCTTCGGGTCATCGTCACCGAACAGGGTTGCCCCCAAAGCATTATGATTTCGCGTCGAAAGTGCTGTAACACATCGTGTATTGGGTCGTGTCGTTTGATAGTTCACTGAAGGTTTGGCTTGATACGTCCCGTGTATATACTGAGAGACTGGCTCTCCATGCACTCGAAGAGAGGCACAAACTAACAATGACTGTTTTCACACCTCCATCTCCCGGCCATCATGAGGAGACAGTAACAAACTGTATGCACTTCGACACAGCAAACAACAAAACTTATATTTGCAGACCAAACTAAGTATACGATTACATCCACAACCATCAATCATACGAGTCAACAATCAACGACATCGCCGGTTAGGAAGCCGGCCTGAAGTACCCAGAGTGGTAAATTAATGGACGACTAAAGTGATGATAAAGTTCAGGTGGCACGGACTCGCGGGCTTGACCCTCGGCGGCGCAATTTGGAAACGGCGCGGATCTCAGTTTACCTCGTCGACTTCCTACTCACAGCAAACAACCGACTACTTTTGTTCTCTTCCGGTCCAGGATCTTGTCGTTCGGTGTGTACGCGGGGACTTGAGTGCCACGGATTGCAAACGCGACAAAAGCACGACGTATATAGGACATGCATTGATCATCGCCGGCGCTTGACGATCATGGCCGACACTGGACTTCCTACCAACCATGAAGGTTTAGACAGAGACCATCAACCTTCCACTGTCCTTACCACCACCGGCCCCGTAGGAGAATCAGGTCTTCCTCCATCTCGTCCAACTTCAAACACAGCCAACTCGGCATCTCGCACACGATCCACTGCTCCACAGGCTCGTGTAGGCTCTCCCGTGCCATCACTAGGTGGCCGTGGTAGTGGCAGCTACCAGAACGATCCATCTCGACGTACCCATGTTCCAAACCTCATCTCGAGCGCATTCCTTCCTACCAGTCCAAGACGTACCGATCCACAATCTCCACCGCCGACCAGTCCACAACAGCCGCAGCTTCCTATAGCAAGACCAAGCACCGACAGTGGCCGTAGAACACACCGCTCCCGCAATAGTAATGCGTCGATAGTCACTCTCGAACAGAGCAGCAGGCCAAGGATCGACCCGGATGCTCCTCCTTTGCCCACTTCTCGAGGAACTGGAACCACAAACTACGACTTCAACAGAGATTTGCAGCCTTTCGGCAGTGCTAAGAGCCAGGAGAGTCAATATCCTTTACGGAAACCACCCACGCTTGACATCGATGGGACCACTCGATCGACTTCTTCACTGCAAGCCCAGAAGTCGCCTATCTCACTGCGTGCTTCATGGAGTCGTCAGAGTCGCTCTAGCAGAGTGAACGGTCGAAGTGCCGATAGAGACGGCCACGAGAAGCTCCCTTCGGTACCCCCATCACCTGCAAACTACAAGGCCACTCCTGTTCTGGACGACCACAAACCGAGCACTGGAAGAAACTACCAATATTTCAACGGCAACGCTGTCTTCTTTCTGCGTGGCAGACTTATTAATACTCGCCAGCGGCCACTTAATGTCTTTACTGCACTCCTTGCTATCATTCCTGCCGCTTTGTTCTTTGGCTTCTCGTAAGCACTTGTGAACGTACCCTGCATAGAGGATCAACCAACTGACTCTAGCTACAGCGCGCCATGGCTATGGCATCATGTTTCACCAGCGATACCCATACTCTTTGCTTACGTCTTCTTCATCTGTATATCTTCTTACCTCCATGCCTCTTTTTCTGAACCAGGGGTAAGTTTGTCTCCAACACCATGGAGCATCACCTGCTGACTAAACGCAGATCATCCCACGTAATCTTCATCCTCAGCCGCCTACCCCAGCGGACGAGGATCCTCTAGCCATCGGTCCGTCTACCACTGAATGGGTCACTGTTAGATCCTTTGCCCCATCTGCACGTGGTAATACCACTACCGCTATGGAGGTGCCCATCAAGTTTTGCAAGTCATGCAATATCTGGCGTCCTCCTCGTGCTCACCACTGCCGCATCTGTGACTCGTGTATCGAGACTCAGGATCACCACTGTGTGTGGCTCAATAACTGCGTTGGTCGTCGCAACTACCGCTACTTTCTCGCCTTTGTCGCTTCTGGAACCGTCCTAGGTCTATTTCTTCTCGCCGCCAGCCTTACTCACATCCTCGTTTGGATGCACCGGAACAACTCCGACTTTGCACATGCTCTTAATGTTTGGCGCGTCCCGGCTGCCATGTGCGTGTATTCTTTCATAATCCTCACATATCCTTTGAGTCTGTGGGGATACCATCTCTTCCTCATGGGCAGGGGTGAAACAACAAGAGAGTACCTGAACAGCCACAAGTTCCAGAAGAAGGACCGCCATAGACCTTTCAGCCAGCACTCGATCCTGAGAAATTGGTCCAGTGTTTTCACTAGGCCTCGTCCACCGACATACATGCGCTTTAGGCACCGCTACGCAGAAGGCGATCAACGTCTTGGCGAGCTTAGGTCTAAGACGCCTAAGCAGACTGAAAAGGACGGCGACGTGGAGATGGGTGAAATCAACGCCGGCGCTGCTAACAGCAACGTTGGCTATCAAGGCCAGAGAACCTTGACGCCCATCAACAACACTCCTCGAGGGTAGAATGTCTCACAACTTCACCTCCGCTTTCTCTTCGAAAATCTCTATGACATTGCAGCCCTTCCGCTGTGATGATTGTTCACGCTTACCACGCCGGATTTGTTTTATTATTCGTCTTTGCTCTCTCTTCTGATTGTACATATATATTTAGCCTGTGTCTATACCCCTATGAGCGAATTAATCATCTTCTGACGACTATCCTATCACATGTCGTCGAGGCTGTGAACTAACTGACTACTCATGCAGATGCACATGTCGAGCGGGTGTTGCTAAGGGGAGCGGAATGCCACAAAAGACGCGACTGATGCGCGGGAACTTTATCCTCCACTCTCACTCAGCTCCGAACCGTGCCACAACAAACGGAAACCCAATCCCTGAATACCCCTTCCTTTTGTAGAGTGAAATGTGCTTTTGAGCATCGTCGAACAATAGTCGAATATAGATTCGTCTTTTCGTCGAAAGAACAGACCGTGTCACGAACAGAGTGCTTCGAGATCTTCGCAACGGGACACTCTCGGCAGCGCGTCTCTTCCTCGCGTCTCCCCACCATTTGATCGCTCTACTTCTACCTCGTTCCTTGCCCTGCACCACAGTTTGAAACAAGGTCATCAAGCACGATGGCAAGGCAAAGAAAGAGTATGCCTCTTGCAAGGCTCTCGTCGGGATCGACGAGCTCGTCTTCAGCTGCCTCCAACATCGAAGTGGGTGGGAGCGCGCGCGAGGGCTCGCTCTCGTCTGCTGCTCTCGCTCTCACGTCCACGCCCCCTACCAGTGTCTCCGAGCAAGACCAGGCCAGCTCAGCACTTGACAAGGAAGACACAAACGCGACAACTATTGCAGACATGACACGTAGATCATCGCGCCGCAAGTCTGGTCCCGCATCGTACAACCTGGGTCTTCTATCTGGCGTGCGTCGTACTTCTGCCGGTATCGAAATGGCCCAAGAAAAGGCCATTCGTGACTTCTCTGGAGCGACTCTTGTCGACGACGCACCCGAGCCTTCATCCAGCACCCCTCATCGCCAGCTTTTGAACGACGGTGTCAAGGCTTTGAACATGGACTGGGAGATGGACAACCTGCCCGGCGACGACAACTCTGATCTGCCCGCTAGGAAGAAGCGTCGCCATCGATCGTCGATTGACATGTTAATCGAGACGACCGGCCGTGCAATGGGTAGAATGAAGAGTGTACTCGGCAAGCGCGACAGAGAGATAAGCGAAAGCGATAACTCCGGTCGCAGACAAAGTCGCCGACTACTTGCCATTGAGGCGCCCAAGGATGTGGAAGAGGAGGTAAAGCAGGAGGACAACACAGTCGAAGAGCAAGCAGAGCGTGTCGAAAGACCCAGCAAGCTCGCACGCCTTTCCTCGAGCTTCAGCATCACCATGCCGCAAGTCTTCTCATCGAAGCCTAAGAAGCCCACCAAGCGCTACGAGTCACAAGGTCTCTATGCCGGCCAAACCGTCTCAAGCTATGACGACCAATCAATCCCCAAGCCTACAAGAAAACTTACCGGCAAGGCCCGCCCTGTGTCAACATCCTTCCTTCCCGATGCCACAAGAACCGAGAGCCGCGGTAGTCTCGTGGCTTTACCCATGTTCTCTTATCTAGAGAGAGAAAGACCCTTCACCATCCCCTACGATGTCTTTGCTCCTGTGCACCATCAACGCGGTGAGGAAAAGCCGAAGGACTGGGGCAAGGTCCACAAGAACCGTCTGGTCGGCGACGCTCAGCATTACTGGAGGAAACCATACTTCGAGCGATCTCTCTGTATCTGTACGCCGCCAGTCCCTGGCTCTCCAGAACCTGGATGCGGCGAACACTGCCTTAACCGCGCCATGGACTACGAGTGTGATTCCAACAATTGCGCCCTTGGAGACCAGTGCACCAACCGCGATTTTGCAGGCCTTGGTGTCCGCATGGAGCGCGCAAACAAGGCTGATAAGAAGTCGGCATCATACCTCTTCAACGCCGGAGTTGAAGTTGTCAAGACTCAAGACAGAGGCTTCGGTGTTCGCGCTTGCAGATCCTACGAGCCCAACCAGATCATTACTGAGTACACTGGTGAAATCATCACGCCCAACGAGGCTGGCAGAAGAATCCGCGAGGATTATAAGGACAAGGCCGTAAGACTGGTCATACACGAGTGATGTTTGACACTTTACTGACATCTCACAGGACTACTACCAGATGGAATTCGACCAAGGCATGATTCTTGATGCTACCAAGGGTTCCATCGCACGTTTTGTCAACCACTCTTGCGAGCCCAACTGCAAGATGCTCAAGCGATTTGTCAGCGGTCAGCCCCGCATGGCACTGTTTGCAGGTGATCGCGGCATTTTGACCGGCGAGGAATTGACCTACGACTACAACTTCGAGTATGTGCTAAGCCAAACCTTGATAAGGATGAAACTAACAATTCCGCAGTCCCTACTCCGTTAAGAACGTTCAGGAGTGCCGTTGTGGAGCGACCAACTGCCGTGGTGTCTTGGGTCCTAGACCAAAGGATGCCAACAAGCCAGTAACCAAAAAGGAGAAGGAGGGTATGGCTGCTGGCATGAAGCGCAAGGTCGGCGAGTTCTTCGGCACTACACCTACTGTTGAAGTGGACCAGGG
Organism: Aureobasidium lini; assembly: GCA_022813425.1. Lineage (NCBI taxonomy): Eukaryota > Fungi > Ascomycota > Dothideomycetes > Dothideales > Saccotheciaceae > Aureobasidium > Aureobasidium lini. The sequence goes on along the minus strand of JAKLML010000009.1, from coordinate 268,724 downwards.
CCTGTTTAAGAAGCGCAAGGTCCCTCAAATGTCCAAGGGTTGGGTGTACGTCGACGACTCGATTGAGCAGACCAGAATCGAGGAGGCTCGCAAGGACAAGGAAATCGCACGCCTTCAAAAGGAAGGTATCCTGCCTGCAGACCTCCAAGTCAAGAAGACGACTACCATGACCGCTGTCACCAAGGACAAGAACGGAGCTAGACGTTTCGTTCAGAAAGTCACCACCAGGATGACTGGACACAGACCCAAGGCCACCCCTGAGGCTCCTTCCAAGAAGATTCAAAAGCTTGGAAGACTGTCGTCCATCAAGCAAAAGGAGAGTCCTGCTGCCAAGGTCAAGAATGCAGGTGCTGGTAGCTCTCAGATCACCAAGTCGGCTCGTCGTAGCATTGACAACAGAAGCATACCCAAGGGCTCGATGAAAGTCAGACCTTTGACAAAGGATGCAACCAAGATGGCCCGCACCATGAGAGCCGTTAACGCGGACGAGTGATTTTAAGGGGGGTCGGAATTTGGGAACGGATGGTATACCTGGACGGCGTCACATCACAAATGGGGAGTTTTCAGGCATGCACTTTGGGTATTCTTTGTGGTTTAACACAAAGGGTTTATCATGTCTTTTAATTGCACGATTTGATCTCTTTTCTATCAATCGAAATTGTTTCTTCCATTTCTGCTTGAGCATTTCAGTACTCGAGAGGTCACTCGGTCCAGACCTTGCCAAGCATCTCCGGAAAGTCGGACGGAGCTTCGGACTTATCATGACATAACGCTGCTGAACATTTGTAAAGATAGCTATTACACCTACGCGCCGACTGCTGAACACACCTTTGTCAATCAATACCTCAGGTATGTCATTTCACTCGCACGTCTGGACCGGCACAAGCAGTGTAGGATGCGAAGCTGGCATGAAAAGCTCATGCTGACCATTCGCCGCAGACACAACTTGTGAAAGAAAGTCTTGCCTCACCATCACCACATACCCGAACATGAGTTCATCAGCAAACCAAGTCCGCTCCCTGGTACGCTCAATTCATCCCGATCACTGCGAAGACCCCTGGCCGACAACTGGATCTTGCGACACGACATATCAACGCTGCACAGAAGAAGAGCACCACAAGCTAACAGACTCTCGACACACAGTATCGCAAGCTTCTGCGTCAGGGAAACCAGTTCGCCGCATACAACTTCCGCGAGTATGCTGTGCGCCGCACAAAGGATGCCTTCCGCCAGCACGTTGCCGAATCCGACTCAAGTAAAATTCAAGAGCTATTGTCGAGAGGAAACACAGAGTTGCAGATGTTGAAGGTGAGCTGCTAGAAGAAGACTCCAGCTTTCGGTGGAAGATACATGGGCTAGGAGATGCTACGCGCAGTGGTGCCAGAGTGCATTAAGAGCGAGATGACGAGAGTCACACTAGCCATTCGCCTCTGCGACGATTGCTGCATCTCTGTGCACCTATAGTTCTCAACCTGGCTTACGAGTCGAGTCACAGACGCTGACTTTCACTTGCAGAGACAAACCGTCGTCAGCCAGTTCTTCCAGCTAGACAGGCTAGTAGTCGAGGGAGGCAAGACCGGCAAGCAAACCGGAAACAAGGGCGACATCGTCAGACAAACCGAGCACGGGTGGGTTTGAACATCCCTCTCGATACTTGATGCACATGCTGACATCTGAGACTAGTTGGGACTAAGCTTATCTTCTTTGGGGTCTAATGGAGGTGGAGTCACGGTTTATATGCTTTCCAAAATACCAATCGCCCTGCTGGGCTGAACTGTAAAACATACGATCACTCGAGTCAATACGATCATTCCATACACATCTTTCATGTTTCTATCCAAGGTTGTTGTCATCTCACCGCCGCTGCCATAGACACGGAGTATGCCGAGGAGGTGCCGGACGCCGAGCCTCCCGAGAACGTCCATCAAGTCGCGTCGTCGGGCCGTGAGGGGAGACGCGCTGTCACCAACCAAGCAAACCATCGATAATAACTCTCAAAACTGCGTTAATATCAGACAATATCTCAAGGCTGCAGACTTGTTACCTAGGGATACGTACTGCAGTTGATCGAGACCCGCGGCCGGTGTTGAAACCCCCGCTGCCCGAAGTGTAAAAAAACACAGTCATGGCTCCTGTACGTGCTTGCCCTTTTCTGTCCCACTCTTTGCCTTATTCCTTTCTCTTTCGGCGCTTCTCTATCCTACTCTTCCGCTCACTGTTCCCTCCTTAAAATCCCGCGCGTCATGCTATCTGAATTCCCCACTGCCCCAATCATCTTTCCCGACCACATCCCCCTCCAAAAGAACATGGATTTCAACGTATTCCCTGAGAACATCGATTACGAGATTCTTGAGGCTGCGTGTATCTTGCTCAACATTAGTCAAGACATCCATACACCAGAGACACTTACACCTCCATCTGGCCTTATCTCACAATTACCCATATCTATTCCTTCATCTTCACACAAGCTTCACTGCACTCCCAACGCAACTCATCACGTATCTGCTCCGCAAGGGCCAACAATAGCTTTCGCGACTGCCGAGCAAGTTTCAAGAATTCCAACTGACATTGATGGCTCATCAGTTTCGCGCTGGAGGTCGCAGCAATCGCTCTGGTCGCTCCCAGGCAGATCATGATGTCTTTGAAGGTCTACCCGTTCGTCAATGGCACCAATCTGAGTCAATAGTCGGTCTTCCACCACCAACAGAGGTTGCCCAGACTGGAGACAATGCATGGCCAGAACTACCTATGCCACGCGATTCAGCACAGCTTGCTCCTTGGACACAACAGTTGTTGCGTGAAGCAAGAAGACCTAGACTTGCCAAGAGACCTCAGGAACCGACCGAAGACGACAAGCCAGAAGAAGAAGATGAGAATGAAGCCGTTCAAACTGGATGGCAATCGAAGAAATGGAGCCAAGTGCCATCGCATCTCGAGAAACCAGAACGCGAGTTCCTTGCCAAGCGTCGAAAGGGCCTTCCTAGTCTGCATACGCAGATAGCATTGCAAGCAGCAAATGCCGCGGCTTCTTCGGCACCCACCAGGAGGACTAAGGTTATGAAATCAGACGCAGACGGCAACACTACCCTCTACGAAGTTCTTGTTCCCGAAGGCCAAACCGTTGAAGGCGAGGTGGTTGACGATACTGTCATGGCGGATGCTGCACCAGTACAAGCAGCTCCCGGCACAGTCATTGAAGGTGTTGGTATCGCGAATGCTGAAGGTGTGATTGTCGCCACCGATCTACTTCAACAACAGCAACAACCGATGAGACGCAAACCTATCCCTCCACGCAGAATCAGAAAGGGTGGACCTGGTCGTGGAAAGAAGAAGGTCATGTTCAACCCTGATGACGGTCACAATGCCGCAGCAACTTCGACTCCTGGAGGCGGAGTTAGTGTCGCAACGCCCTCGACTTTGAATGCAAACGCGGATGATTCGGCAATGGACATTGATTCTACTCCGAAGCCCGACGCTAACGACAATGACGACAACGACAATGACAACGAGGATGGAGATGAAGAGGATGGTGAAGAAGGCGAAGAAGGTGATGAGGATGATGATCGTGAAGACGGCGAGCTCAGCGAGGGAGAGGACCTTCAGGTTACTGAACAAGAACCCGTCTCTGGACATGAAGAGACCGTGTCGGCACCTGCAAACGTCGAAGTTGATGAAGCAGATGAGCCGACTGTCGCAGCTGTGGAAGAAGCCCAAGATGAGCCGACTACTTCTATCGTTGAAGAAGCACAAGAAGTAACACAAGAGCCTGTGGAGGAAGCACAAGAAGTAACGGAAGCACCCGTGGAGATCACGGAGGAACCAGCAACCATTGCTACAGAAGAGGAAGCTGAAGAACAACCAGTTGCAGTGACCTCTTCTGAGGTCAAGGAGGCGGAGATAGCAGAAGCCTCAGAGCCTCAGAAGGAAGCACTCACCAAGAAGCTCGACAACGACACCAAAGCGGGATCAGAAAAGTCCGAGGAGGATGCAATCGAGAAAGACACGACCATGAAAGATAGTCCCGAAAAGGACACGACTATGGAGGATGCACCCGACAAAGAAACAGACGATTCGTAGAAAGATTCTGTGACTGCCCACTTTGCCTTTCGCGCGCGTTCTCTTCGTCCCAAGTTAGGACAACGCGAGTATTAATAGCGGCAGCGAATTCAGGCCATGATACAGCGCAGAAGTCTCACGGAACAAACCACGTTGTATTCCGACCCAACAGCGTTTTTCATCCACATGCTAGTACCAGATACAATTCTTTCTAAGCAATCGATAATTTGAGACGCCACTACGTCGATTCTAGCTCTCTTATTGCTGTACGCTCTTTAATGTCTAGCGAGACTATGACTGCAGGATTTAACCGAAAGTTCTTCGAGGTATTTTGAGATAGTTTTCGCGCGTCAACTTGAGGCCTTTGACTCATGTGCTATAAGTCATACTATCCGAGCACCGCTACAACCACAGCTATCAAGACTTCTTGATCCTCATCTAATCCTTTACAACACAAGGTTCAACTTCTAACATACCAACTCAACATTCTGATCCGCACATCTCAAGCGCTCGAGTCCACGACAACCCACTCGTCTTTCTTATCTAAACCCAGCATCAAAGCATCCTCACGCTCAGTGCGTCACTCGTATCCCAACCACCATCAACCCTTGTAGCCCATCCACTACAATGTCTTTACAACACAGTCTCCGCATCGTGCCCTCTTCACGACAACATTGCGACAACATGCGATCGTCATCGAAGCTCTACTCAACAGCCATCGCACCACCACCTAGCCAAAGCGAGCAGCCCTTCCGATTCCTTGATCTCCCTCCCGAAATTCGCAACATGATCTACCAATTCTCCTTCAAGGTACCCCGAGTCGTCGAAGACAGCCACAACTGGAAGTGCAAATGCTTCTTCACCGCCGAATGCAACGACTATCGCAAAGCGATGCAGCTTCAGTGGAGTTCCCCACTGTTCGCAACTGTGAACCAAAGCATCCGACAGGAAGCCATCAGCCTCTACTACGCAACAAAAGATTTCAACTGGCACTGGAACCCTATGAGTGTACTTTGTGAACCCGACGAGTATCCTCTCACCCGTTCGCTTCGGTACCTGGACTATGCCCTGGACTTTGTAGCGAGCCAAAATACCCAGGTCAAAAGCATCACTATTGAAAGCTCGAAAACTAGTTGGGACAATCCCACTGATACAATGGTCGATATCACAAACTCTGTGCGCTTCCTTGCACCATTTTCGAGAAACCTTAAAGAGACTGGGAGGGCACATCCAGCATTACACAAGATACACTTCGCAGACGGGTCCTCCTTGGCATATCGTCTCTTCGACCACGCTGGCTCCATCGCGCCTTCTGTGCTTAATGACGTAACAGAACTGGACAAAACGATGCGAGCCTGGTTGTCTAAAGATCCTGGCGCATCAGAACTCAACTCTACGATCAAGCGTAGGGAAGAGGCAAAGAAAGAAGAGATCAGGTTGCGCGCAGCAATCATCGAGTGGGAAGAAGTCAAACGGTTACAGACTATCCGGATGCAAGAACAGAAACGGCAGGAAACCATCAGGATTCATGAACAAGAGCAGCACAGGATCAAGATGGAAAGAAGGTGGAGGGCGAAAGAACGCAGGATCAAGAAGTCGGTGCTTGTTCCCAACCGTCCTCGAGTCAAGCGCTCTTGACTGGCGAATTGCTGTACTTTTTTTTATGTTGCCGCAGCATGTCATCTAGCATTTTGTCAAGCATTCATGATCTCGAGCTCTGCTATATCCCTGCTCGATCCCTTCAACTATGTCCATCTGTGATTCGTTCAGTGATCTATGGGAGCTCCCTCTGAAGATATCCAGCAATCGCAATGTGTTGTATACAATTTTCCGAAGCTCAACTGCTTGTCTGCTATTGCATATGAGTCATCAAGTGCCTATCAACCCCAATTGCCGGCCGCCTTCCTCTTTCGAGCACGACGGCCAACATTCAGGCGAAGGGAAAGCGGGGTATATAAATAACCACCATCCATAATCTTCAAAGTGATACTCTACTTCCCAATCAACTCCCAATCGCACTTCTCTTCGAATCTCCAGGAAACTTGCATCGAATCTCCAGGAAACTTGCATCGAACCATGGTTTCCATCAGCGAAATCGTATCATCTCACCGTCCGAATCTGGAAAAGGACTATGTACCACTCTACAAACACTTCCACGCCAACCCAGAACTATCCCACCAAGAAAAAGAAACCGCAGCAAAAATCGCCTCGATTCTGAAATCCACATGCCCGGATCTAGACCTCCACACTTCAATCGGCGGCCACGGTCTAGCTGGCGTCCTCTCCAATGGCTCCGGTCCCACGATCCTTCTCCGCGCAGATATAGACGGTCTCCCCGTACTGGAAAAAACCGGATTGCAATGGGCGAGCACGAAAAAACAGATTGATGTAAATGGGGTGGAGAAACCGGTTATGCATGCTTGTGGACATGATATACATATTACTTCTTTGTTGGCTGCTACGTGCTTACTCTATGGATCGAGGGAAACTTGGTCGGGGACGTTGATATCGCTGTTTCAACCCGCAGAGGAAAAAGGTCAGGGTGCTGAAGCTATGGTGAAGGATGGGTTGTACGACAAAATTCCGACCCCAGATGTAGTGTTGGGAGGACATGTGATGCCGCAAGCTGCTGGGACGCTCGGGACGAAGAGAGGACTGATGGCTTCTTCTGCTGATAGCTTGGAAGTCACGCTTTTTGGAAAGGGTGGTCATGCCAGTCAACCGCATATGCTCGTTGATCCGGTGGTAATGGCCGCTTCCACAGTGATGCGCCTCCAAACAATCGTGTCCAGAGAGGTGGATCCAGCGGATAATGCAGTGGTCACATGCGCTTGCATAATCGCCGGCGACGCGGAAAATGTGGTCGCCGATAACGCAACACTAAAACTAGATCTCAGAGCTGTGAATGCAGCTACGAGGGAAAAAGTGCTGAGCTCGGTCAAGAGGATTGTCATTGCGGAATCAATGGCTAGCGGTGCCGTCAAGGATCCGGAGTTTGTGACGACGAGGAACTTTCCTTTTACCGTTAATGACGAGGACGTCACGAAGAAATTGGAAGAGACTTTTACGGCGCATTTTGGGACCGAAGACGGCAGATATACGACCACGGCTGCGAAGCTCGGAGGGAGTGAGGATTTTGGTATTCTTGGTAAGTTTCGAAGGATACTTTCCCCTACTTGGATATTTCTAGTGTGCAATGAGCTGACTTTCAATAATAAACAGCGACGGCGATTGGTAAGCCCTCATGCTTTTGGACTTATGGTGGCACAGATCCTGCACTGCTGGAAAAGGCGGCTGCGGAAGGACGGCCTGGAGATGTGCCTATTAACCACAGTGCTTACTTTGCACCTGTAATCATGCCGACGCTGCAAGTGGCTGTGGATGCATATGCTGTTGCAGCATTAACATGGTTGTTGAAGAAATGATGGGTCTTGTACAATTAGCAAGCTTTCAGTCGGTCGGGTGGTCCCATGCCAGACGACCGACGAGCAAATCCTTTTGACCATAGAATTCGGAGGCCACTGTGACGAGCATGTCGATCGTGACGCAGGTATTGGTGTCTGGGAACTCTTCTGATTTCTGCTCCTTCTCTTGGGCTTCAGCTTCAGTCTGTAGCTGGCGCTTCTTGGCAGCAATGGCATCCAAAAGTTGGTCCTCAGAATCCAGATCCATAGCTGCATCTCCATTCCCAGTCTCTGCTGTGATTTCCCCTTCTATTTGTGCTTGTACTGCAGCATCGATTGGTTCAGCAGCACCGACTAGCTCAATCTCTGGCGCGCCAGCTTCGGCATCAGCTCGCTTTTCATCGACGACTTCGCCTTCTTCTTGTTCTTGCTGGGCAGCATTCTCCTCAGGGTAGTGATCGAGATGTTCGTAATCAGGATCGTTGGACCTACCGTACTTGGATTTATGATGCATCATACGTACCCAGACGGCCATCTTTGCCAGGTCTCGTACGACACTGACATCTCTGGTCTGCAACAAACCCACATCTTCCAATTTAGCCAACAACGACCAAGCCCACAGACTGAGGTTGTGTGGAATGTTGGTCTTGCGGCAATTCTCCAGTTGACCTTCGACGAGCTTCAAAAGGCGAAGGATAGACGGCGAGTCGAGAGAGGCGAGTTGAGCGGGAAGTGGTGTGGTGTGTACTAGGTGGTACTTCCATTCCTTGTCGGCCATCTTATTGCCAAATGGAAGCGAGATGGGGTGCTTATCATCCAAGCCCTGAACAGCCTGGACAGAGGGTGAAGAGCGTAGATTGCGGCGTAGTGTCTCGAATCGAGTTGTGAGAGAGCGGTAGAAGGCATCCTGGGCTTTCATGCCTGACTGGACAGGACCGATGATAGGAGCGACAGTCGGAGGAGCCACATAAGCGCCGTCTTCGTAATAACCCCCTTCATCTTCGCCATCCGACTCTTCCTCATAATAGCCGCCGTAGTCGTCGATGTGTTCCTCGTAGTCGTCATCTTCGTAATCGGCAGGCTGGAATGGCTTGGGAGGTGGAGCGCTGACTACGTGCGGAATACCGCGTGCTTCGGACCTGACAATACGTTAGCGAACAGAATGACAAGCGAAGGGGCGGTCGTGACTTACCTGACCATGCGCAAGTAGTCAAGACCATCGTTAGCAGGACCGTAGAAAGGCTCCTTGTCGCGTGGGTCCAGACCTGGGAAAGCGCCTTGTTGACCATAGGTAACATCTGTCTGTGGACGTTCGCGCTCTCTCAAAGCCTCTTTCGATACAACAGCATGTCTCTGATCGGGTGCCTGCTCGCCCTCGTCGTCGTTGGAGTCGCTGCCATACGACACTCTCTGGCGCGGGATCGGCGGCGCTGCCTCTCCTTCGATATCGTCGTACGAGACGACTTGACGTCTTTCGGCCGGTGCCGCTCTTCTCGCATGAGGCGCGTTGTTCTTTCTCTTCTTTTTGGCCATCTTTGGTGTTGTTCGATGGATTGTGAGACTCCAAACATTTCTTCTCCGCAAGTCGTCATCATCACATGCAATTTGATTCCAACAAGGGCAACTTCGACTCTCGCCCAACCATCATTTACCTGTACATCAACAGAAACACAAGGCAACCACTACCAGCACATAAGTAAATCTGTCGAGAGAAGGCGCGATCTGGCAAACAAAGATTATTGTCACAAAAGAAATGGATATCAAATATTCCTAGACCTGCTCCTACTTGTAGTTTTGGCATAATTTCGTTGCCTGATATCCCGACTGACAACTCCTGTGAATCAAACTTGCGACTCTACAGCTCATCCTTGCCTGTCGCTGCACTAGCATCGCTCTCTGGTTCCGCAGATGCTGTGCTTGCCTCGATGCTCTTCTCCTTTTCTACATCGTCGTTGACATTGACGCTAGCAGGTTGCTCGTTTGCTTCATCCTGGCCAACACCTCCAGTCTCCTGGTTGCTGCCCTCGGCAATTGTTCCTGCGTAACTCTCCTCTTCCTTTGCAACGCCATCATATACCTCATTGCCATTAGCATCCACCAATCTAGTGCGGGTCTCGTAGCGTGTAGAGAATGAAACCTTGCCCTCAAGCTCCTTGACCTGCTCTTCATTGAGGATGTTGCCGGCCTCATCACGGTATTCGATTCTCTCTTCTCCCGATTCGACGCGGTTTGTCACCTGGGCTTCAGGAACCTCCTCGTGGGAGAACTGTACGGCGGGCGAGGCAGCTGCTGTCGACTTGGCGGGCGAGATCGTTCTATCGTACGTCTTGTATTCGGAGTACTAATATTTCTGGTCAGTTTCTGTCCTCTGGCTGATGTGGTTTGTGGACTTACGCTGTCATAGAAAGTGTTACAGTCCCAATCCCAGGTCTCGAATAACTTGGCCTTGCTGCAGTCTGTCTTGGTCCATGCATTTCCGTAGGCAACGGGAGAGTACATGTAGAAAATGCTAATGCTCATTGCCAAAAAGATGGCTGCACCGGCTGTTCCAATGACGGGGCGTTGACGCAGACCAAGAGCAGGAACGCGGGCAGTGATGAAGTCGTAAGTCTGGGAAAGAGCGATGATGGCGAAGTAAAGGGCGGGGAAGTAGTGGTGCAAGAAGAGCTGTCTCTGCATGAGGAAGAAAGGAAGCCAGTGAAGAGCCCAGCCGAGAACGCTAGTGCCAACTTCGTAGTCGAAGCGCTTGAAGGGCACGTTGTTGTAGTCTCTGTATCCACGCTGCCATCTCAAGACAGCCAGTGCCTTGAAGGCCAGGTACACAGCGACTGAGACGGTAGAAGTCCACCAGATCAAGGGGTTGCCGATGAGGTAAATCTGACGGTGGTCCTTGCCCCAGAAGTTGATACCACGACGGAGGATGGGCCATGATTGAGGGCGAGAGTCCCAGGCGTGGGATTCAACGAGTCCAGCGTTGGTGGTCCACATGACCTTCTGGAGCTCCCAGAACTTGCCGAAGAAGCCAGGGTTGCGGTAGTTGACCTTCTCTGCATCCTCCTTGAGCTGAGGGTGTTCGTTGCTCTCAATGTACCAGATGCTGTTGGGTTCAGTGCCTCCCTTTGCGCAAGTAACTTCTTGCTGTTCGAAGCCCCAGTCGGGAAGCTTGACCTTGTGCGAGAACAGAACACAGCCAGTCATGATGTGAACGAGCTTGAACTTGGTCTGAATGGTACGGACACGGTTCTTGGCCACCTCACCGTCGGACAAGTGCTTGATGATCTCAACCTTGAAAAGATCGTTTGCATCTCCCTCGAAGCCTTCATAGCCGTATGCAGAAACCTCGTTTTGCCAGTCAGCGTCGGTCACTGGGGGACGGTGGTCGTGAGAGTGGACGCGGCGGTCAGTGATGATGTGGTAGAGCTTGAGGACAGCGCCATCTTCGATCAAGGTAGGTTCGATGCTGTCCCATGCCCAAGGGGTAGGAATGTCGGTACCGTCAATGTCGATGGGCTGAGTCTGGTTCTCGAGGAGCCAAACGTTGTTTTCATCCTTGTGGGGGTAGAGAGTGATCTGCTGCTGCTTGCTACCAGTAGGGTACATGTGGCTGTGCGAGTGCAAGTAGCCTCCTTGAGTGTTGTGATGACGGATCGAGACACGGCTGCCGAAAGCGACATCTGCGGGAACGTCCTGCATACCCTTGCTGTTGAGAGTAGACTGGAACTCGGAAGACATGAAACCATCGCCGTCACCAGGGTTGACGAGGCAGAGGAAATGGATGGCGAACATGCTCATGTAGAACGAGACAGGGATAACGACCAAGCAGAAGAAGCGTGCAAAAAAGTGTTTGAACCAAAGACGAGGAGTAACGGTCTTGGTGTCACCGAGAAGAACCCAGAGTTGGAGAAGAGTAAGACTGCCAATCCAAGCAATGGTGAAGAGACCGACCCACTTGACACTGACAGTGGCTCCAAGGCAGAGACCGCTGAAAGCCAGCCAGAACCACCAGCTAGGTGTAAAGGCCTTCGAGGGGCCTTGCTCATGCTGGTTGGTGAAAGAAGTCCAACCGAGAATGGTCAGGGCGGTAAAGATGACCAGGGGGGAATCGAGCAGAATGAGTCTAGACTGGGTGACGAGACCGTTCTCGAAGAGGACCAGGCCGGCGCCCATTGTGGCAGTGACAGTCTTGCATCCTGAAGCCTTGAGGGTCAAGAACATGATAGGGATGGTAAGGACACCCATGAGGGCAGGGAGAAGGCGCATTGAAACGTATGGGACACGAGGTTCGATGTAGTCCTTGCCGATGTCTTTGAAGTCGAACTCGCCGTCGAAGCCGGCCAGCCAGCCAGCGAGGGTGATGAGGAGCTTGGCCAATGGGGGATGGACGTCCATGAAGAACTTGCCCTTGATGTACTTGGAAGCGAAACCACCGAAGCTGTGGAAACATGGTCAGCTCATTGTTTGTTTGCAGGGGGAAGCAAGTAGCAGAAGACATACTGGACCTCGTCAAAAACGACACTGGTGGGCTGAGAGATGCGGAACAGGCGCACGAAGAGGGCGACGACAGACAGGGCACTGCAGATCAGCCAATCGTTGGCCTTGAGAGTCGAGACATCGTAGTTCTCGACACCTTCGGATGCGAAGCTGTTGGGCTTCGTCACAGCCTTGGAGTTGGCCTGACGAGCAGGGGATTTGGCGGCACGGTTGGCCATGGTGGGTGGTTTTGAAGAAAGAATCGTATTAGAAGGTGATAATTGTGGAAGGTCTTCTGAGCTTCCAAGGGCGTCGCGGGGAACTCAGTGCTTAGACTTCAAGCTCCATGCAAGCGCTGTTCTGGCGCGATTGAGAGTCAAAAAGTGGTACAAACAGAAGAGAAGAATCCAAGGAAAGAAGAAGCAGGATGAAAGGAAAGGGGGGTTGTCTGGATCAAGCAAAGGATTCAATTCAAGGGGCCTGCAGAAACGAGTAGCTGACGGTTGTCGCGAGGCCACGTACAGCTCGGAAGGCGGCTTGGCCAACGAAAATAGGAGCATCGGGAAGCTCTAGCTCGAGATGATGGAGATAAGATATGGGAAGATCCGCGCTTAGCCAGAGCCAAGGGAGATCCTGCCATGATTTGGAAAGTGTCATAGCGCCCTCAAGGCTGCTCGTCGCCGTGTCTTTGGTGGAGAGAAGAAGCTCGTAAATATTAACTTGACCGAACAAGGCGACTCACTCTCTGTGTGCGCATCAACTCTGTACATACCAGGATACACTTACCGGGCTTCACTCGACCTCCCACATATATACACCATCAACACCGCACGCGACGTGTCCAAACCACTCACCATGGCACCCGCGCCTCTGCTGGAGCGCAACGACACTCCCGACAATACCGATTTCAAACCTCCGCCAGGTGTCATCCTACCGCCCAAGGAGTTCCGAACATTACTAGAAAAGACTGCTGGATACATTGTTCGCAATGGTCCGGCTTTCGAAGCCCGTATTCGTGACAGCGCAGAGAACAACCCAAAACTTCAATTCGTCCTTCCCGATAACCCCTACCATCCTTTCTATCTATGGCGCCTTGAAGAGATTAAGGAGGGTAGAGGAACGGATGTAGCTGCCGGCCGCGAAGGAGATGTTGCTGCACCAAAGAAGAAGCAAGGACCTGCAGCTCCTCCAGACTTCCATTTCTCGGCGCGCATGCCCAACATCAGCTCTGTCGACCTGGAGGTCATCAAATTGACTGCCATATTTGTCGCCAAGAACGGCCGTACCTGGATGACCACCTTGTCGCAACGTGAAGCTAGGAATCCCCAGTTCGACTTCCTCCGTCCTCAGCACAGTTTCTACCAGTTCTTCTCACGACTAGTCGACCAATATACCGAGATTCTGAACACTCAAGGACAACAGCAAGCAGAAGTCGTCGCTGAGCTAGAGAAGAACGTTGACAACAAGTACCGTGTCTTGGAGAGCGCAAAGAAGCGTGCCGAATGGGTCAAGTTCCAGGAAGCACAAAAGGTCAAGAAGGAGGAGGAGCATGAAGCCGAGAAGCTCGCATATGCCCAGATCGACTGGCACGATTTTGTCGTTGTCGAAACCATCCTGTTCACCGAAGCAGACGACCAGACAGAACTCCCTCCACCCACATCATTGAACGATATTCAGTCAGCATCGCTTGAGCAGAAGGCACAGATGAGTCTGGCTCCATCAGGCATGCGTATCGAGGAAGCTATGCCCGGCCAAGAGACATATTATCAGCCACCGCCATCGCAGATGCCTCCACCCAGCTCATACTCTCCTGCTCCCCCTGCTTTCTCTCCCGCACAGCAAACCGGCTTTGCACCTCCTCCACGTACACCTCTTGAGCAAGAAGAAGACGCCCGTACCGCCGAAAGAACTGCGGAACGTCAACGCGCTGAACAGGCTCAGGCTGCTGCTAGAGGTCAAGGTCCTATGCGTATTCGCAATGACTACGTCCCTCGTGCACAGGCTCGCAGACAGAATACGGCCACTGCCCTTTGTCCCAATTGCAAGCAACAGATTCCATTCAACGAACTTGAGCAACACATGAAGAGTATGTTTGATCATCCACCCTCTTTTTGTCTAGCTTACTGACCGACATTCACAGTTGAAATGCTTGATCCCAGATGGCGCGAACAGTCTCGCATTGCTGCCCAGCGCTCAAGTACCACGAACTTGTCCACAGCTGATGTTGCAAACAACCTCAAGCGTCTGGCATCACAACGAAGCGATGTCTTCGACCCTGTTACTGGTCAGGCTGTCTCCGATGAGGAGGCCCAAAGACGCAAGAGAATCGAGCTCAGCAGCTACGATGGCGTCAATCCGTCTCAATCCGGACCACCTGGTGCATCAGGCAACCAGCCTCCCGATGTGCAGGAACAGGTGATGACACCCACAGAAACTCTACCCGAATGGAATCAGGCTGACCAAATGTACAGATTCGTCAGTTGCATCAAAAATACGGACACCAATAAGAGTATCGCCATGGGATATATAAGTTCCCTGCTCGCTGGGCGTTTATGACGATAGCCACATGGCAGTACCTCGTGTTATCAGGGGAATCCACGAGAGATGACCTCATCGTCTTAAAAAACATTTTAAATACCTAGTGAGTGACATCGGCTGTAGTATGCTCGAAGGCTGGATTGTATTTCTGCATATACCCTCCCGAATCATGGACCAGATGACTCGATGCATTGGGGAAGTCTCAATCATGAAGTCTTCATTGGTTGCTCTTGCCAAACATCTCTAGATGCTCATCCACATGACACAATGAAAAGATGCATCAAAACGGTGCCAATCATCAAACACTTTCACACCGCACCTGAGACCGTCCATATCTCCAAAGCACTTCTTCACTGCGGAACTTTCTATCCTATTGTCGTGTGCTCGTGTGCTCGTGTGGGAAGTTCTATTGTCTGGTTCCTATTGTAGCTCGCTGAACTTCCACGACAATCTCTAGGTTGCAACACAATGCCGCACGTCTTCTTCCAACTTCTCGACTCCTTCTTCTTAAACCCAACATCAACACAACTACAACAACATGGAAGACTCTACCAAGCGTGGGTTGATACAACAACTGGCCATGTTGCAAAATACCTCAAAGCATAGCCCGACCTCCCTTCCTGACCACAAGACACCTGGGACAGGCGCCCAGATGATCTATCCGAATGCGCCACTTCAATCAACACCGTCCGGTTCTCCGGTACCATCGGCGTATCACCTTGGCCAACCATCGCCGAGTACACAAACACAACTGGTAGCGTCTACCATGGCCACGCCCAGCACACAAAACTCCAAGATCTACTCTCCAAATCCCTCAGACGTCACGGTCTACTCTCCAAGCTCTCACAGCGCTCAAATCACGCCCATCTACTCTCCAAACCTCGCCAACGCCCAGAGCATCGCAAGCATCTCTCCCTATATGAACGCTTCTCATCAGAACACACCCTCACCATCGCAGTCCAGACTGCCAACCTTGCAGTCTCCTTACCAACCGCCGCAACGACCTCTGCCATCTGATCTGACTTCGTCACCTTCTTTTGGCAACCCGAGTCAAGATGCGCGTCACTTCAACACCGATCCTTTCCAGCGACACTACCCTCAAACCCAACCATCACATGTCCAACGTAGTCGCGGTTTGAATCAGGCGCGCCATCATCCTTATGGCTCACCACCGAACCGTGGTTCTCACACTTCCCAGGCACTTCCGCATGGCTCATCACAACCCCAACCACGTGCTGGCACCTCGACTCCTCAGTGTGTGTACTCTGAGCGCCCGGAAAACTCTCGTGCATATAACGGGGCCCTCGTTTCGTCACTTCCTCCCGGCACGGCGCCGTCGAGAGGTCCTCAAAACATGCAGCAACCTCATCGCCCCAATGCCTCGAGCAGGCCCACGACCTCACAACCTCGCCCTCATGGTCCGCCGCAGTTCTATCTCCCTCCTGGCGCATCGCAGCCTTCTCTACCATCTCAATCATCTCCAGGGCCGCTCTCCAACACTTTCTCCTCCTCGGTATTCCCATCTTCTCCCGCGGCTAAGTTGCAACCTCCTTCCTCGCTCGGTGCATCACAGTCCCATGTCCGCGAGATGCCCCAGGCCTTCCAGTCAGAACTCCCTCAAACTCCGCCACCTCCTCGAGAGCAGCCGCGAGCTCGCGTGTGGGCAGACTGGCTAGAGATTGTCGCAGATTTCGAGGTACAATTCCAAGCAGAGTCTTACGAGGATGGCACAATTGAGAAACAGAAGGCACTGCTCAGCAGGGTCCAAGAACGTTCCCTCAGCAAACTTCGCGCTCACGAATTCCTGGAGTATGTGACCCTGGACTACAACGCGTTGTTCAAGCCCCCAAAGGTCAGAATATTCGACTTCTATATAATGCAAGCACTGTTGTTCAACGGAGACTTCGTGTTGCTGGTATCCTCGAGGACCAAGAAATCTCCACGCATTGAGCCACCGCAGAGCTTCTGGCATGCGTATGACTTGTCGAAGTATCGCCATCACGCAGAGATTGAGCTTCATATGCACACAACTCTCAACCGTATCACAAACCTCATACCCGACGAATTCGTACTCTGCCCCGGCTATGAGCGTCACGATTCGCCAGTCAATGCCGTCAACAAGAATGGCGATGTGCAATATGGGTGGTCCACCACGCTGTGCTACGAGGTTAAATTGAGCGATCCCCTGCCAAAGCTCCTGAATCTCAGCGCAGAGTTCATGGTGCATTCAATTAACAGAAAACACATCAAGGACATCAAAAACATGGATCCGATGTGGAAGGCTAAAATCCTCGACATCTTCAAGGCTAGGGAGGAGAGTGAGGATGCGCTCCGAAACATGGGAGAAGCATGGTGTTGATCGGCATTCTAGCAGCTGTCAACAAGATACTACGTTGTATAAAGCAAACACAAGGACGACAGCAAGTTCACACTCACCAAAAATTGCGTTGAAGCAATCATGAAATCGGGGTTTTTTCACATTTTGGGATCCGGGCGTCTCTTTCTTTTTGCATATCGAGATACCCCTAGCGTTTTTTGCATATTAGGATTTTGCAGGTTCTACGATCATACTTGACAACATTCTTGCCTCTTTCTCTTGCTGTTTTTGTATCTCTACTCCACACCCGTTCAATTTTTCGTCCGGCATCGCTCGATGCTTGACTTCATCGAGGCCGTGACATGAGCGATTACACTTGAAACAAGAGTGAAGGACGTAGTGTTATGGGAACCCGCCCCTTTAATCCCGAACATCGTGTCATGGGACCATTCGGACCAAGACAATATACTTTGAAGTCTCGTGTACTAGTTATACCATGACTAACTGGTCTAAAATACAGCATTGTGACAAGTGGAGGCATGCAAATTAGTCGATTGTATCGTGTAGATTGAACCGATCTTGACAAGGGACGCACCTTATAACAGATGCTCATGTAATTTTCGACGCCGGGCAGTCTTTTCTGCCCATGTATCCATAACGCTCTTGAACTTTTTGCCTGTAAAGGGGTTTCCAGTCTCGGCAATCAAAGTTTCTGTCTTTCTTGCCTATTGCTCTTTGGAGTTTTCTTTGTTCACTTACTCCATCTAATCTTGTAGAGTATGATGATACATAGCTAATCAATAAGACCTAACTTAGCGGAGAGTTAGCAAGTAAAAGAAGATAAGTGCAGCCTGAACAGGAACTTGACTGGACTGACCTCTTCCTACCAGCCGGCTGAAAGATATAAGCATTTGTGAAGTCGAAGCCGCGACTTAAGAGCAAGAGAATTAGACAGTGTGGAATTCATGGCCCTGTTGATCTGAAAGTTCATCGAAAGAAACCACACGCAAGAGACGGTATTGAGCATTGCAGAAGACGGCCGCACAGGAAAAAATGACGACCAAAACCAAACGAGAAGCAACTAAGATCACTTGAGTCAAGAAAGAAGTAATCTAGCAACAATAATAAGTCGAGCGGAAGGCACGATCATCCCAACTCATCCGTTTTCACAGCGAGCACGGCGCAAAAAGAATATTCCGATGTATATCACAAAGAACCGGACAAAAAAAAAGAGATAAGCACCATGGGCAGGAATCGAACCCGCGACCTCCTCGGATCTAGACTGACACGGCGTTGAGTAACAACGAATGACTGCGCACGTGTTAAGACCACGGGTGTGTTAAACCACTACACTACCACGGCTGAAGAACTTACAAGGGACCTAAAGTAAATAGTATATAAGGGTTGATGAGATGCACGTGGGATCGAGAGAATTTGCGGGATCAGCAGGCTTCGATTGGTAGAAACTCGTGACGACTGAGGTATCAAGGCATCCGCATATATGGGGCTCCAACTAAAATGGATCTTTCGCCATTCTTGCGTCCTTCTCTTCCTGTTTTTGTTTCTTCGCTTGTCGCCATTTGACGCCTGACTTCATGGTCAGTAATAAGGCCGGCGAATAAGCTAGTAGTATGAATGCAAGCAACGTATATGCCCATCCATTACCCATAGCCTTAGCCATAGGCACGATGGCTGCTGATGTTGCCGCTCCCAGCTCGCAGCGCACTATGTTGTTTGCTGCCGATGCGACTGCTGGACGACCGGGGTAGACATCGAGCATGATGATATTCAAGATTTGGAATGCCGCTGTGAGAGCGTATCCCATGACGAAGAGTAAGATGATAGGACCGGCCAGAGATACATGCTTATCCATAACCCAGCCATAGCCTAGTACAGTTAATGCTCCGAGGTAGAAGAGTGGTAGCGCAATCTCGAGTCGTGCTTTTTCCAGAGGAAATTCGGTCATATCTTGTTGCTTGTTCTTGACGAAGGGGAAGCCGTTGATCTTTGCGTGTCTCCGGTAGTTCCAGTCGACTGCTTTGCCGGTTGTAAATGCTGAGACGATGCCGCCGACTCCGAATGGAATGAACATGAGAGCGACTTGCATGTCGTCGAAACCGTATACGCTTCTAAAAGCTGTGGATGCGCCAGTGCTGACGGCATAGAAGCAGGCTAGCGTCAACCCAGAAGCGATTAATATCAGAGCTGATTCCAAGTCGGTAAGAACGACGAGCGTAGACAGGGGATTCGGGAAAGTGAGGCGATAGTTTTTACGCAGCTCTTCTTGTTTCTTCTCATCGACCTTCAATCCAGCCTTCTCTCGGTTGGCGTGTCTGATGTTATCCGTGATGTTCCAATTGAGCTTAGGCGCAGGTATAGACCCGTCACCAACGACATTTCGACATGTCTCCGGGAGAAACAGGAACAGCGGAATGAAGAAAACTCCACCAAAGGCTAGCAGAAACCAGAATATACCATGCCAGTTCCAGTATTGACTGAGCAGACCACCAAGGATTGGAGATAGAGTAGGTCCTAAGATCGAACTGACAGAGGCAAATGCGACATAACTTCCTCGCTCGGCTGATGTGACTATGTCGCCCACGACTCCATTTGCCAATGCGATGGTACCGCTACTACCACCACTCTGGAGACATCTTAGGACTAGTAACGCGGCATAAGTGTTTTGTAAAGCCAGTCCAAGATTCGCAGCCAGATAGATGACGAAGCAAGCAATATACGCCGGGCGCCTACCAGCTCCATCACTGAAGCCTGCAGTCAACATAGGTGCTAAGCCTTGCACAATCATATAAGTTGTGACTGTAAGGTTGACTTTCGTGGCTGTAATGCCAAGATCTTCCGCTATCGTGTTTAGAGAAGGATAGTAGATGGATCCGCTTAGTGGGGAGAAGAAGCCAGCCAGTGATGCGGTGAGTACGATCAACTTTTTCTGTGTTGGTGTGAATACAGAATAGACTTCGTTGTCGTCTACTGGCTGTTCGATTGTTGAAACCACATTTTGTTCTGTCTTCTCGTGTGATCCTGATGGCACCACTGGAGCGGCGTCCGGGTCCGATGATATCTCGAATCCTTCCTTCAGGGCGCCCTGATCGCGCTGCTGTTGTCTTGTCGTCATGAAGAACGGATGCTTAGACTATGGTCCATCAGGAAAGGTTGAGTTAGGTTCGAGGAGAGAGCAACGAGGAAGAAAGGTATACCGGCAGAATTGGATGCCGATAGGCCTGAGAAAAACAAAAGTAGGCAGCAGAGTCCACTGCTGATTTGACAATCGAGGTGATGAGCACTCGCGAACCAGATCGTCCATCCGAGGACCGGTCGGCAACGACTCAACTGTCAATCTAGAAGTGGCAGGTGCATGTCTGCAGCAAACTACTGCTGTATTTGAGATCGACGGGGAGATTTGCCGCTTAGTAAATCAGTCGCATGGCATCGTTATCGTTAGGTGGAAGGAAAATAGTGTGCATGGGTGCCGGGATCCGAGTCCGAAACCGCGCTGCTTCTTGAGCGTCCAGCGTTTCTCTCGTCTTGCTGCGCAAACACCATCGTCGGCAAATTCGGATGTTGGCCTGGCTTGCCTTGATGTTC
This sequence comes from Aureobasidium lini, assembly GCA_022813425.1. NCBI lineage: Eukaryota > Fungi > Ascomycota > Dothideomycetes > Dothideales > Saccotheciaceae > Aureobasidium > Aureobasidium lini. Next base: position 248,336 of record JAKLML010000009.1, on the reverse strand, counting down.
CAGGAAGACGACACAATGACATCCTTGTGTTCCACTGATTTTTTATCATCCATTCCCATACAACGGTCAACGGCTGTCTCTCATCGTCCTTCCCCGTATGCAGAACTTTGTCACGCGCATGCTATAGGAATGCACAATGTTTTTGAGATTGGTGCAGCCCTCAGCTAAGAGCGTGATAGTAAGCAGCTCTCTGCGGACGACTAGAGCGATTTTGAGAACATTGTGCATTTCTACAGACCAAACAACATCAGGCATGGTAGCGGGAGATGGCTAGAAGTGACAGAATTTAGCACACGGGGAGGTCACGTACGTGGCATCTTCTCAGACAAGATATACCACTCTATGGTAGTCACCGCTTGAATGCAGTCAGTCTGACCATCTGAGATACCGTAATGGAATTTATGTTTGTTGCCCTGGTTCGCTCATCGATTGATCAATCTGTTCAGACAAGGATTCAATATGTTTAGAAGCCAGTGAAACCCAGAAAATGTGAACCTGTGCATGTATTTCACATATTCACGTTCTTAAGAACCAACATGCCATCATTGAGTACAGTAAGAAAGAGACTGTGAGCGTTGTTGCTGAAAAGGTCAGCTTATTAGTCGGTCAGGGTTGTACTTTGTCTCTGCCAAAATTAAAGGACACATGTCGTCATGAGAAGGTGGAGAGGAAGCCAAACCACAACCGAGGGAGTACATAAGAATGATTTTATCTTCCAAGCTTCCATCTGTTCTTTCTATAAAGAGATTAGAACAATTCAATTGAAACAGCTTTCATCGCGTCCTTTTTCCAAGTCCAATATCACTACGATAAGTCAAACACAATGGTCAACGGAAGCTGTCTTTGCGGTGATGTCAAGTTCGAGTACCAAGGCGAGCCAGCAATGAAGGTAAGGTGCCATGAGAACATCTCGCGGATGTACGACCAACAGCTAATTAATGCAAACAGGCTGCCTGCCACTGCCTTCCTTGTCGCAAGACTTCTGGCACCACAAACTCTTACAACTTGATGATTCCATCCGACAAGTACAAGATCATCTCGGGTTCATTAAAGTCATTCACGAGAAAGGGTGATAGCGGCAAGAACGTCACATACAACTCGTGCCAAAACTGCCCCACCGTCCTATACGTACAAGCAGAGGCTCTTGAAGGCCTGAACATCGTCAAGGCTGGAACTGTGGATGATGAGGATGTCTTTAACAACCTCGGAAAGCCCAAGGCCGAAATCTACACCAAGAACCGTCCGTCATGGTGTGATGCTATCCCTGGCGCCGAGCAGAAGGAGACTTCTTAGGTGGTGACTTGAAGGAGCTTACGTTGGACAGAGCGAAGCGTTGTGCTTCACCTGATTTTGGACATCTTGGAATGGAACAAGTTTGGAGCTAAGTAGGGTATTGACCGAAACAGACCAAAGTCCCAGTATATAAGGAAAACTCTTGGTGTATCCCACATCTTGAACGGATCCCAACCATCCTGGGGGCGGATTGAATAACTTCGAAGTCTTCGCATGTATGAGACCACCGCGCGTGTGACATGATACACGGTAGCAAGAAGTGCCACGCCGACGCCTGGTATATGATGACCGTCGTTAAATCCCTTCTGGCTGTTGGTATCTCAGATGCTATTTCTACAAGATATCTCAAGGTGAGACCGAACTTGGAAGGTGGACCTTTGACTCACGATTGGTCATTGAGAAGACCGACGGAGACTCCGTTTGGCGTCAGCCACCTTCAGCTAGGTATTGGGCAAGGTTGAGCAACATCGCGTACGTGAGAGACGGATGACCTTGCTAACAATAATGTTCTATGCATATCCGGAGCTATACTGAGGAGGTTCCCCGAAACTACTCGGTGGACCAGTCGTACATGTGCTTCTGTCACACTCGGCAGGCGTGAGGAAAGGCATGGATTGGACTGGGCTCCCTGCATGACAGTTATTTACGCGTGCCGCTTCCCGCTTGGATGAACCACGAGTCTCAAGAAGACTCGAGCTTTCGACAAGGGCTTGTCACAGAACTGCCGTTCTTGAGCTTGTTCTCCTAAACGATAGGAGACCAGCTCTTGCAGCAAAACTCTCTGCCGTGGAGTTGCAACTTGCCAGCGCAGACTTTGGGATTGGCGGAAGCGCCCGCCCGCGCGGCCAAACGGGACAACCGCACTCGTTGAATTGTGATGTTCAACCCATGACTGGAACTCAGGAGATGAATCTTGGGGAAATGGAGATGCTCCCAGGAGCTCGGTCAAAGTCGATGTAGCGCTGTCTTGATACTTCTTAGATGGGATCAAACCAGATTGGTATTTGCGATCAACACCGGCCGCGTGCTGTCCGTGTGCTGCCACGTCTTCTTCTTCGATGTCTCGTCGAACGAAAGAAGAGTCGCCGTTTGTAATTTTGTCGACCCTCGTCCCATGCGGGGCAAGCCTCAAGAGTCAAAGTTGGAGCCAGCCATTTCAGTTTTATCGATTTTTTCCTCGCCAGAGCCAGCTGGGCCGCGGCTTTTTCCCTTTCCGGACCTGCAGATACGGACGCATCCTGGATCGCTGAGCACGGGAAGCTATAAACTCCACAGTCCAGTGTTGCAAAGTGAGACGATGGCATGTCAAAGATCTTCACCGCAGCGTGACAGAAGTCGAGTATCATGTAAGTTGTAGCTCTGTGCTACAGAGCGTTTTCTTGGAAGAGGCTCTTCAGCCGGAAGACTGGTACAAGGTAATGCAGGGCAGTTGATGCCCCCCTATCGGTCGGGATTTTCTTTTGAAGATGCCAGGTGCGCGACTCACGATTGAGGGTTAGAGTGACGGGCCGCGATGCGCCGTCGAGAGCGAGAAGGTGGCACCCGATTTTTGGTGGCCGATCTAGACGCAGAGCACGCTGCGTCGCGCGATATATAGTTTTGCTGATCCGCACCGCTGGTGACGCACGTTTCTGTCTCCAACTTATTATCGGCCTTGTGCTCTTCTCCAACCTCCTCCTCCCTTCTACCTCCTGCCCATCCATACTCCTTGCGTCCGCCGCTATACGTAACGGTCATAAGAGCAAGCCTACCGCAGCCACTACTCAAGCAACGCCATCTGAAGCCTTCCCCGCGACAGATCTGAAATCTGAATCCTTCGAGCTTGTGCATCATAATTTAGTGGTCTTGGATCGCGGAGCCTCAAAAATGCCATCAGACCACGACGTGTCCCCCATTTCGTCGCCTGCTCTCTCGCGCATCAACAGCAGGAACAGTGCTGTTTCCTCTTTGGATATTTCTCCCATCTCTTCGCCTGTCTTCTCGCCCACCCAATTGTCTAGCTCTGGCCATGGAGCCACAACTTCAGATACCGCAACAACCAACTCTTTCGAACGTTCTTTCACCGACGCAGATGACTGGTTTGGCCGTTTCCGTGAGGATCTAGATATCTCCGACGAGTGCCCCGATCGAGGTCAACTCGCTGTTGCCGGACAAGTCCCTGTGTATGACGCCAATGGAAACTCGCGACTTTTCAGCACCTTCTTCACTGGCCTGGATGCCATTGGTGACAGACAATTCATTATCTTTGTGCGACACTTTTACTGTGGTGTAAGTATGATGAGCATAGGAAGACCCAAAACACACACTAACTTTCGTTCCTGCAGGCTTGCCAGGCTTACATGAAGGCGATCGCCGAAGAGATCACCATGCAGGCTTACTACACCATGGCTGTTCCCACAAACATCATCGTCATTGGCTGTGGCTCGCCATCCATGATTCCCTTCTACAAGCAAGCCACTGGTTGTCCATTCCCCATCTTCGCCGAACCCAGTCGCAAGCTCTACAAGGCATTGGGCATGTCAATCACTCTCAACATGTCTGGACCCAAGAGACCTGAATACATGAAGGACATCCCTCTCACAAAATGGCAGATGCAGCAATGGACAACAATGGCAAAGCAAAAGGGCAGCTCGAGATTCAAGGGCGGCAACTTGCTCCAAGTCGGCGGCGAGTTCTTGTTCCAAGATGGCCAGGTCGTCTGGTGTCACAGAATGAAGAACATGCGTGGACATGCCGAAGTTTCCATCGTCAAGCGTGTCTTGGAGATGGAGGACTAGAATGCTGCAAATCCACCACATCGATACAGCGACCCACCTCGTCAAAATTGGTCTGCTCTGCTTCACTTCCAACGCCCTTCCAACACGCTACAACCAACTACCCAGCGGATGCACGCCCAGCAAATCTGAGCACCTCAAGACCTACAACATACAGCTCTCTCCATCCAACATCTCCTTTGTTCCGTGGTGGCAGCCACATCTTACGAGAAATACGCCTTTTTGTACCTTACTCAGGAGAGACCCAGCGAGCGCATCCGTGCCACGGCTTCCTTCCTATTTTCCTTCTACTTTGTCGATATTTTGTTTCCACCCCAGAGATACCATAGCTATTTTTTCCACCCAATATACTTCACTTCTTTTTCGCTTCTTTTCTTCCGCTCCCCAGTTATAGAGCTGCTTTTGTGTATACTTGTTGCCCTAATAATATATTCTTGAGCCCTGCTCTATATTTGTTCTTTCTGGAAGAATAGATGATATATTGTTATATTGCTTTTTTTTATACATCGTGTCTCGGCCATATTACTTCGCTTCCAAGGTACTATATAGTGTCTCAGAGGCTTAGCAAGCAGGTATGTCAACGTCCGTCTGCAGATCGATCATGGAGGATGTTCGGAGCTCATCACCATCACTGTTCACTCATAAGACAAGTAGAGAGAAAGTTGGCAGAAAAAGTGGTCAGGTCATCGTAACTTTGGTCAGGCGTTTATGAAGTATTATGCCTGCTCTAAGAGGGTTGGGCAAATCGCTCGTTTACAAGCTATCTTTTTTGCTGTTCTTGAAATGTGTGTCATCAGAAGTCGTCACTGTCCCTTCTCTTCTTTCCTCTGCCACTGCCAGCTCCTGCGCCGGCCTTTCTTCCTCTTCCTGTGCCCTTTTTGGGTGCGCTTTCTTCGTCTTCCGAGTCGTCGCCGTTGGCTCCCTTGGCCGGTGCGTCTGGGACTCTGCCTACAATATCTCTGAGATTGTCGAATTGTTCGTCTTGCATTACGGCTAACTTCATATGTTGGGAGAGGACGCGCTTGGAGCCACGGTCCTTTGCGACGCCTGCGCTGGCGGAGATCAGGCGGATCATAAACAGTTCAAGTGCTTTGGCTGGGAAATTTGTTAGTAAGGAGTCCACAAACAAGGAGGACGACATTGACTTACCCATTACGACTGGGGTGACTTGGGCCACTTTACCCACATCCTCGTCGGCCTGCATGATGCGCTTTATCCGCGCGGTCGGGAACTTTGTCTTTACTTCAACGCCGCCAGTGTCCATCTTCTTCATCGGTGTCGGGGGAGCAGCACCGGCCTCGCTCTTCGGCTTTCTGCCACGGCGAGCGGGTGTGGGTGCTGCCGGTTGTTGTGGTTCCCAGGCCGGTTCTTCCTCCTTAACAGCGCCATTGTCATAGTTGTAGCTACCAACCTCGGCGGCCGAGCGCACACCCCTGTTACGGGTCTGGACAGGCATCTCGGGGTATGAAGAGTACTGTTGCGGGTAGGCAGGCTGTTGAGCTCCAAAAGCGAATTGTTGTTGATACGGATCGGATTGGAAGGATTGCGAGGGAGAGTGATGAGCTAGTGTGTAACCTGGCTGCTGGGGAGGGTATGTTTGCGGAATGTGCTGCTGTAGTGGTTGTTGTTGGTACTGATCTGAACCAAAGCTAGGCAGAACAGGTGTTTGCTGCACGTAGGCTTGCTGAGGCTGTTGCAAGCCGGAAAGATCGGGCGATTGAGGAGCGTACAGATCCTGGCCTTGAGGAGAGACAGGTCGGTAGGCGGCCAAGTCTGGAGAGCGAGGCGCGTATCCGGACAGTTCGGGTGACCGAGGGGCGTATGACTGGTCCATGTGAAGAGTGTGATGGTGAATTAGGTGACAAGCAGCAGCTTGATGTGTTACCGAGCCCCAGCCACAAGGGGCTCCTGGACGATAGCAATTGGTTTGCTAGGGGGAGTGACGACTAGAATTTGTTCACAGCTCCGACACGCTGTTCCTCAATCGGGTAAGGTGAAGTACGGGTAGCAATCGATATGCGGGCAGATCTTCTTGGCGCGGGGATGTAGCTGTGATGGTGCGTTTTCGACAGGCCAGACGAATATTTGAGAACGTAGATTGAGGAAGGTGCGCGAGCCGGGCGAGAAAGGTGCGACGAGGACCTCGCTCCTTCTTGTAGACTGAGCTGAGTCCAAGCCACTTCCGAGCCACTAAAAATTGTTTGCTCATCACACGTTCCTTTCAATCACACGCGTCAACCAACGCGCTTTTTTGTATCTTGCTTTTTTACTATTCGCCAACACAACCACTTTTTGAATCCAACGTCTCTTGTACTTTTCACATTTATCACATGTGTCTCGTTCTAATATATAATACAAATCTATCCTGTGAAAGAGTGGTAACCCAACATGCGTCACACCGAGCGCGCAACGTCCAACACTTGAGCATTTTACGTGTCTTTCGTGTATGAGCCATCAGCCATTCTGCCTTCGCCAGTGCTCTTTTCCATAGCCCAGGTCTCGATGAGTCCGCACTTAGGGTCCTCATCAGGTAGACCTCTGGTTCTTCGTACAGCCAGGACTGCTTCTCTGACGCGCATCGTACATTCCTCTCGCAGTCGCACAGCTTCTGCTCCGTTCATCAATTGCTCGTCACGAACAACACCAAGTTCGTCGCTTTGTGCTCCTCGTTGTACTGCTTGTTGTTTCAAGGCTGCCCATCTGTCTCTCAGGTCGCGGAATGCATCTCCAGTGTCAATCTTGTCGCCAAATGTGACAGTGACGTCTCTTCCAGCTCGTGGAATAGGTCTTGGGAATCCACGGCTTTCGTGCATGATCGAATCGAATCCCTCGATGAACAGAGGCACAAGATCTGGTGCCGGTTCGGATTCCAGAATCAAGCGTGAAACACCCCATTTGAAGTAACGCATAGTCTTGTCCTCCTTTTGATGAACCCTGCCTTCCGGGAAGATGTGAACCCAAGCGTGTCTCCTTGAAGCATAGGCCGAAGGGGCGGGGAAAGTGTCGACACCATCGGTGCTGTAGGTCAAGTGCCCTCCCGAGAAGGGATCAGAGATATCAGGGCTTTTCAGAGAGCGCGATGCGGGAGTAGCGGTAGGAGCGGGAAACGGGCCTGCTGAGAGGAGACGGATGGCTTGTGTCATGGTGGGTTGGAACAGGCCACCATAGGGAGAGTGCTGCAATCGGTGGCATGGCAGGGTGTTGCCGAGACTGAAGAACAGGGAAGTGAATCTAGGTGGGAGTATTAGTCGCTGCTTGGAAGGTGGAAATGGCAGTCGTACTTGTTCTGAAAAGCCAGGTCGTGGCTAGCAAGACTCCAGCGAACGTTGTCGGGGTTCCAGTGGTATCTGTAAGGCAGAACACCCCATAGAATCGGATCATCCATACTGTATGCTGCTGTCAGAGCTTTGGTCGCAAGCACTCTCGCGCAAGTATGTACGTACGTACACGCTGGTATGGTTGGAAACTGGATACAGTCAGTCTTGACCTTGTCGCAAAGCGATTGAGCGGGTACACACCAGTAATGAGACCCTTGGTTCTGCCTTTTACGTCTGCTCGCTCGTCGAGCAGGCGCATGAACTTGTCATAGCCATTCACCTCGAGCCTGTTCAGGCCTACAAGAAATGTGCGACAGAGAAAGCCAGTAGCACCTGTGATGACTGAGGAACCAGTTCGCCACAGCAGCGATGGCTGTTCAGGGGCATCCGGAGTGGCCATTGCTACTTGTCACAAGGCAGCAGTGCATAACAGTGGGAGCAGTCGACGAGGGAGAAACATTATTTAGCATTCCAAACTTAGATCAACTTTTGACCCACGTGCTGCCGTCTCTCGCTCCGCATCTTCGCTTGTCGCCCGATGACCGCATGCAATTCTCATTATTCGCTAAGATAATCTCGACTACTGTTCTTCTTCCAACTTGACACAGAAATCATGTCGCACAGTATGTCGGCACATTGTTCGTTTGTAGATCTCAACTGATTGGTTTGAAGGTAAGCACAATACATCGCTAGCCTTCTTCACAGCCCATGAACGCGCCGAACTACGCGATCGCTGGGGCTCGCAATCGACCCGTCTCACTCGCGACTCTTTTCTTCCGTTCGGTTCATGTCGTCTTTGCTTGTTACCTGCCCGCGATCCTGTGTCATGCGCCTCTCATGGTCACCTGTTCTGCCGAGAATGTGCCCTCTCGAACCTGCTCGCCCAGAAGAAAGACATCAAGCGCCTGGAAAAGGAATACGTCCAGAAGAAGCAAGAGGAGGCTGAAGCTGAGGACATCAAACAAGAACAAGAGAGGGAACGCGCTGTGCAAGACTTTGAACTCGTTCAACAGGGTTTGAACAGTAAGCTTGGCCCGAATAATGCTGCTGCGAGACACATCGTTGGCCGAGAGGCTGGCAAAGTCATGGTGGAAGAAAACAATCCTGATAAGCAAGGAACCAAGCGCAAACTGCAGATTGATGAAGATGAGCTCATGCGCCTTGGAGGACAGAACACCAGGCTAAAGAAAGACTCGAAGGACTCTCAGAACCCTATCGACCAAAAGGCTGCTACTTCTTTCTGGATCCCTTCCTTGACTCCTTCAAGTACAACCACGGCGACGAAGCCTACCAAGCTGAACCCTCAATGTCCGGCCGCAACTCCTGATAAGCCTCACGACTTTTCATTAAGATCGCTGGTTACGGTTCAGTTCACTGAGGAAAAGAGCGAAGCATCTAATGAATCTGTTCGCTCATGTCCTTCATGCAAAAAGGCACTCACCAATTCGACAAAAGCAATGTTGGCTAAGCCCTGTGGCCACGTACTCTGCAAACCTTGTGCTGCTAAGTTCATGAAGCCATCTGAAAAGGATGCTCACGATGCAACGGCAGAGGTTGGTATAGTGAGATGCTATGTCTGCCAGGCCAATGTCACTGAGAAGAAGCGCGAAAAGAAAGAGGGCAAGGAGGAGAAAGAGAAGGTTCGACCAGGCGTGGTTGAGATCAGTTCAGAAGGTACCGGCTTTGCTGGAGGAGGCAATAACATAGTGAAGAAAACCGGTGTAGCTTTCCAAGTGTAGTCAATCCTCCTGACTCGAGCACAACAAACTGGATCATTGGCCATCACTATACACACAGTCATTCGCATGCTGCGGTCTTGCATTGCAGACTCGACATTCAATCAGAGCACAACGATTTTTTCTCTAGGAAGCTCAAGTCCATGTTGCGACGCCTTCCGAGACTGTCTTTTACCAACGGAGAATTGGAACGAAAGAACCCTCACCGTATTTCTATTGCTTCCTATGATGTCTAGGCTCAAGATGCCGCTCACTTCCATCCGTTCCGAATACACACGAGAAACGATCGCGCGACGCCAAGTCATTTTCGAATTGTATGTCTAAATCGCAAAACGCATCGTCAGCACAATCACCAAGAAGTATGCCTCTGCTATCATCAGCAATAACAATCTCCAAGAAAGGCTACAGTCATCAAAGTGATCAAATCATCAACAGCGATATGGCTTGGAATAGATTGATCTGAGCATTAGGAAGTCCGGGCACTCCTTCCGAAAAATGCTCGGACAACAACGTCATAACTGACAATTTCGTAACCGATTTTCTCCACCTCTCCACGCAACATGCCCAAGTTTTAACAAGAATACCCTGACTGTTTTCTTGCAAAATGGTTCCGCGGCGACTGAGCGACATCATAATGTCGCTGGGCATCCGGTCAAATAGAGATGTTTCTGGAGTAGGTATCGCCGAAATGTGACGAGCGCTCTTAAGAGTGCTTGTAGACCATCCTCTTACTTTCTTCAATTCCCTGTTCAAGTGCTTTTCCTCGTATTCTGCATATCGATAACTTTATTCTCGTCCGAAATACATTCGCCTCGTTTGCCGTAACCTTATCGCGGAGCCTTATAAGTCAATACCAAGAGCCTCAGGAAAGAAGATACAATCATATCGCTGCCCGAGATGGCATTCCGGCGACGAGAGAACCAGGCAGGGGATAACGACGGTCACAACAGCGATGGATCTACAGCAACAAACAACTCGGCCGGAGACCTCGAGACCAGGATGAAAGATTTGGAGAAGGCGGTCGTGCATCGACGACCACAAGCACGCAGGCGAATCTCAGATGTGGCTCCCGAGGGTACAGACCGAGAGATCACATTGAAGGAGCGATTGAGACAGTAAGTGTTGATCACTTCCTTGCTGCTTCCTCCCCGTATACTAAAGTTTGTCACTACAACTGCTGTCAAAATGCACGATGATCTTCGAATGTAGAGCTAAGTCCAAGGAGAGGACTTCATATAGTCGCTCTCTGTGGACGACCTACTCTTTCTTAAAATCATTGTGTAGTTTGACGGGTGGAACAATGCGCATCGCTGCGGTCTGTGAGAGTCGAAGTGACAAATTTTAGCACACGGGGAGGTTCTAAACAACATTCTGACATACTTCGAAGTTTCACATGGGCTTGGTTCACCTTGACGATGAGCACTGGTGGCTTTGCAACGCTGCTTTCGGTGCAACCGCATAAATTCACTGGACTATTGACCATCGGCACTATCGTCTACATCTTCGATCTTGTGTTGTTCGTCATACTCTGCGCAACCATCACAGCACGCTTCATCATGTATCCTGGCTCTTTCCACAAATCTCTCAAGCACCCTGCGGAAGCTCTCTTCTTTCCGACATTCTGGCTTTCCCTACCGACCATCATCGGCGGCATGAACAACTACGGCGTAGGAAACGTCGGAGGCTGGCTCATCGTGACACTACGAGTGCTCTTCTGGCTCTACTTCGCCTGCACCCTCCTCGTAGCCATCTGGCAGTACTGGTACTTGTTCATGGCCAAGCAACTACTAGTAAAATCCATGGCGCCGTCCTGGATCCTCCCGATCTTCCCCGTCATGCTCACCGGCACCCTCGCCAACATCATCGCCAGCAACCAACCCCCAGAACAAAGACTACCCATCATTGTCGCGGGAGTAGCGAGTCAAGGTCTAGGCTGGACAGTCGCAGTAATGATCTACGCTGTAATGATTGTCCGCCTATTCGAATACGGGCTTCCACCTCCCAACGCACGTCCTGGCATGTTCATCTGCGTCGGGCCTGCCGGTTTCACCATCTTGGCTTTGATAGGCATGTCCAACGCTTTACCCGAAGGCTATGGCTATTTCGCCAAAAACCCCACCGCGATTCCAGCTCTACAGGCCATGGCCCTCTTCGTGAGCATTTTCATCTGGATGATTGGATTCTGGTGGTTCGCTCTCGCCACCATCAGTGTGCTTTACGGTATCAAGCAAATGTCCTTTTCGCTGGTGAATTGGGCGATGGTGTTCCCTAATGTTGGATTCACTATTGCGGTCATCAATATCGGGCAGCAGTTGGAGAGTCAGGGTATCCTGTGGGTGGGCAGTATCATGAGTATTTTGGTATTTGCGATTTGGTTGTTTAATCTTTATGCGCATGCTAGGGCTGTGTTGACGAAGAGGATGATGATGCCTGGGCAGGATGAAGATAAGGGTGAGGAAGAGGAGGAGTAGAAGTTGAGGAGGAAGATGATGCATATTAGACTTTAGACATAGATAATAGATAATGATCATTTAGCATAGCGTTGTTGTATATACCATTCAATTTGAATCTGAGTACAAGTAGTAAATTCTGCGTTCTTGTTGTCGATCTGTGATGTCGTGCATGTAGTTTAATTACATATTGGTTAAAGTGGTTTTGGATGGCCGCTTGGATCTGGGTCGCAAATCACCCCACTCCACAACACGATCGCGAAGGAATGGTCGTCATATATGCCTAGCAGGATAGACTATATGCCAGATTGATGTCAGTTTGAATATATAAAGTCTGTCGATAGCGCGGAGTCATCGTGATCGTGTTGACAAATTCGATCCAGGGTGGTACCCTTAGCAAGCCTGACTTGATCACGGAAAGAGCGATATGATTGTGTACCAATCGAAATGATTGCTTATATTGTTGGCGCTAGCTCTATTCGACAGAGGGTGTATCCTCTAATCTACGCTTTTGCTCCGGCAAGTTCGCTGTAGAGGAAGGCACGTTCCTCTTCAAGTCTGGTTTTGGTTTCTTCGGCTCTCGTGGCTCTCGTGGTGGTCGCGGCTCTTCATCTTCATACACCTCGCAGACATTAACCATAGGGAACTCTCGCCTCAGCTCAGAAGCTAGATATTTGATTCCCCATTCCTCGCAGCTCCGATGACCGACGCAAAAGACTTTCATCTTCTTTTCTTGTGCGGCGAGAAGTCCTGGTTCTCGTGCTTGGCCGGTGAGGTAGACTATACTGCTTCCATCATTGATATCTGAGATCCAGCCTTTAGATAACGCAGCTTCTGCGACTCGTTGCACTTCTTCCGGATGGAACGCATTCATGATGGCAACGACGGAGACGTTTTGCGCCATATCTTCTTCGCTTTCAACATCGGCTCCGTATACAGCATCCCACTGGCCAAATTCGCGTTTGATAGCATCAGAGATTAAGCCGAGTTTGGTTGGTATCCGAGATGCTGCGACGAGACCTACACGACGATCTGGAACACCTTTGTATCCCTGTATGCATACAGCATCGTCGCCAGTATATAAGCCAAGACGTCCAGCCAAAGCCTCGTTCCAGCCAGTTGTCAAGACTTCATCGAAGCCAACATGGGAGCTCAAGACATTCGTGTTACGAGGAACTCGTTTCCGATCCAAGGTAAAAGGTCGATGTAAGAAGACAAGAGGTGGTGGTGTACGAGCTGCATGGATAGCCGTATAAACCCCAGCTGTAGGGGTAATACTGCATACTATGCGTGCGACTGGCGCAGTATCCGGCAAGTAACGAGGATTTCTCGGTTCATGATAGAGCCATGGGACATCGCGAGGTCGTATTGGGAAGAAAGAGGCGAGAAATTGGCTTGCTTGCAACACTGACGGGAGGACTCTGGGTGGTGCGGGTTGGCTAATCAATGCAGGAAGATTAGAACTAAGCATCGGGGAGGCCTCCGGGATGTTTTCCGAATGTAGTGACATGTCTGTATGTGCTACTTTGTCGAAAGACAGGCACGTTGAGTTATATGTAAGGACTCAGAAGTGGTGACGTAGGCACAGGAACAATTGAGAGACGATATTGGGCCTTACCCTTATGAGCAAGCTATACGGCTGGCATGAAATGCTCTGCCGGAAAAGTTGAACGAGGCAGCAACAAAGCAGCGGCCGATCCGAGAGCAATCAAATGTGTTGATGGTGTGCCGGTTGGGACACGGGTAGCTGCTTGGGAAATTCCACACAGGCAGTGTCAATAGACAGCAGTAAGTAAGAAACGAGCGGGGCCTACTATACAAGATCTATAGCACATGGCTGTGAGATCCGCTTACGCAAGTTTGGTTTTCGTCGAAAGGGGGAAGGACAAGTACGATGACAGAGAGGTGTTGAATAGACAAGCTCGTTTGACAGGGTGACCCCTCATTGGACCCTGGAAATTTTGCGACCATGTTCGGAAGAAATTCGAGAGCGGAGATAGATACAATCTTTCTTGTTCCTTTTTCTCTTTTTCGTTGACTGTACAATGCTCAGTGAGCATTTCGCAGCATCCGTGTCGGCCGCAGCGGTCGCGCCGAAAGCCACCTCCAACAGTGTCAAGGATGTAGGCATATCCATCTTCGAGAGCCAACCGCATTCCGGACAAAGAGCAAGTTTCAAGAAGAGCAACACGGCACCGAATTGTCTGGCCGTCAGCCCATCGCATGTCTTCGCCGCCCAAGCCGACAAGGCTGTCGTAAACGTCTACAACCGGGAAAAGGGAAACCAAGAGGCGACGGTGCCATTCCAAGAGAGGATAACATGTCTGGCTTTGGCATGTGAGGATAGCGTGCTGGTGCTGGGCTCGCAGACGGGGCGCATTTTCGTTTGGGAAACACATACTGGCAGAGTCGTCATCACGTCGCAAGCCCATCTTCAGCAAGTCACTGCCCTGGTCGTCGATCCCACCTCGAACTTCGTTTTGTCAGCCTCGGCCGATGCCTCGATTCACGTCTGGTCGCTTCCCGCTCTGCTCTCCTTCTCGAACGCCGCTCTGCAAGGCCAACACTCTCCGTTACACACTCTTTCAGGCCACCGTGCCGCCATCACATCTCTGGTCGTCGGCCACAGCGCTGGCTTCTGCAACATTGCTGTCTCAGCAAGCGCCGACCAGTCATGTATAGTCTGGGACTACCATGAGAACCAGTTGTTGCGCACTGTCTTGCTACCAGCAGTTCCGCGATGCCTGGCTCTCGATCCTGCCGATCGCGCCTTCTACACAGCTTACGACGATGGAAGTGTGCAAATGGTCGACTTCTACAGTGATGCTTTCTCCGCCGCAAACCCAGACTCGGTCCAGCACCCACTGTATGACCCTGCTCAAGCTGCTATGCCTGTCCAGCCCCCGCCGCAAACCCGCTGGACTCCTCCTTCAGCTGATCAAGGTGCTGCGTTGAGTGCCATGCTCAGTTACGACGGAAGCACCCTCATGACCGGCCACAACAATGGAAACGTTCTTGTATGGGACGTTCCTCTTGGTCGCTATTCATCTACATTCACCGCAGCCCCCATGATGGGCCCCGTCACAAATCTCGTCTCCTTGCCTGTCCAAGGCTTCCCTGACGCTCGCCCTGCCCTCATCAACCAAGTCACCATCGTCAAGCCAAAGCACGCCGCCTTCGACAAGGCTGACCTCGATGGTGCAGTTCCCGGGAACTACAACTTGAGCATGCAGTTCTCGCGCCAACTTCCCATGCCTCACATCTCCGCCTCGAAGAAGCAACCCGCTACCATCGAGTCCGAATTCCTTACTGCTCTCACACACCCTGTCTTCCCTGAGTCGCTACTTGCCGATTCGCTCGCCGAACTGGCAAACTGGAACAGCTCGGCAAAGGTCCAACCTGCTGCTCCCGCCGCCGCCGCCGCCGCCGTTCCTACCCCTGCTGCTCCTGCAGAAGCACCCGCCGCCCAGCCGCAAGTATCAGACACTGCCGATTTCATGTCCCTCGACGCCCCCGAAACATCCACTGGACCCTCTGTCGAACAGCAAAACGAAGCTTTGAGAGCCGAACTCGCCGCTCTGAAGCGCGTGCAAAGAGCCAGCTTGATCCAAATGGAGGCATTACGGAAAGAGAAGGTCGAGCTGCTAGCAAAGATAAGACAAGACATCGACGATGACATGGAAGATGAAGTCAACGAAGACGAAAAGAGCGAAAGAGCATGGGGAAGACTAGCCTCGACGGGCGAGTACGTCGAGAGTGATGAAGAGTCGGAGTAAAAGAGATTTGTCAAATACCCTTTGTCTAGTATCCGAAACCATATTTGCGGCGTTTATGTTTGGCGTCTTCGAGGTGCACATGTTCGAGAAAAGGATAGGAAAGGGAAAGGAAAGCGTTTGGTTGTTCTGATCGTAAAAAAGCGTATACCATTACCATACATAATTTTCTTTCTTTCTCACTCGCTTTCTTTCGTGCGTTCGTGTCTATCGCATAACCCATTTCATACTGTACATCACACAACCATCCCACTCCCACGCTCGTCTAGTTCAATACTCCAACACATTGCTTCATCCAACGCACTTGTGTCACTGGTGACACCAATCATACCCTTCTCATGCTCCTCGATTCTCATCGGTCTCCTCGTTTCTCATCGTCTCCGTCGTTCCTCTTTTCTCCATCAAGTCATTCAAAGCTCCTTCTTCTCGACATAAGGGTGCTTGATAGTCAAGCACCAAATGTCCAGGTAATCGCAGATGGTAACAATGACATCAACGACGAAACTGCCGTAAACACCAATAGCCAGACCCAAGCAAGAGAACATGAATGCGATCTGGTATTGTCCATCGCCCAGAGCGCTAGGCCATCCAACACCGATATGATCGTGCAGGAAAGGACCAAGACTGTCGATTACGCCGAAAGCCAGAGGCAGCACCAACACGTTGGTCATAGGGAAACGCGACTTGGTCAAGTGGGTGACGATCATTTGGCCAACCGAGTATGCGTTGACGATACCAACGAAAAAGACAAAAGGCACAAGGTGTTGGCGGAGAATGACGGGTTGAAGGAAGAGGTAGATGGGGATGACAGTCCAGGTGAGGAAGAAAGGAGCCAGACCGTAAAGAGCAGTGATGGGGTTTTCCTTGCGAAGACGACGGGCGGCCATGACGTTCATGGCGCTCAAAATGGTGTTGAAGATCAGCACAACACTGCCGTAAACCATGTACCAATCCGTCCAGGGAAGATCGTAGATGATGGCGGGGATGAAAGCAAAGCGAGGAATGCCGATGGAAGCAAACATGGATTGGTGCCAGAAGCTGCCGCCGCCAACGTAGCCGGTGAAGGCGTAGACGATGCAGAGGGTGACGATGCCTTCGACGGGGCCCGAGACGATTCCTAGGGTCAGAGTGTGGGTATGGTATTCATCCCAAGTTTGCACGTAGAATGTCAGGAGGGAGGCAAAGAGGATCAGAATGGTCTTCCAGCCTTGACCTAGGTTCATGGCGGCTGAGAAGATGAGGACTTCCAGGGATGTGTTCAGAGCATCAACACCGTGGTCGAAAAGTTCGCCGAGGGGACCACTTTGTCTAGTCCTTCGTCTGCGTGGAGGTGTCAGCAACATTGATCTTCCACTTCTGATGAGATAGCCCGTCACTTACGCTTGACTACCATCGACGGCATCAAAAGTCTGATATGTAAAAAGACCGATGGCCCAAGAGTAGTACACCCAAGACGGGCAGTCTTGGTCCATACCGGGCGTATAGTAAAACATCGTCAGCAGATTCATGATGACAAAACTGAAACCGCTCAGGGTGATCTATAATTCGAGGTCTTAGCATTTCGATATACATGCATCAGGTTCTCGAGACTCGTGAGACTCGAGGTTCCCAAGTGAATTAGCTTACGAGATTCGGCCTGTGACAAAAGTCTCAGCATCTTCACTCTCGTTATCAAAAGGTACTATTCAAATTACTCACGCCATGGACATGGGAAAACAATTGATGACGACGTGCGTGTAGAACGGCTTTAACACATAGCGCGACAGCAAGCTGTGGTCGACGCCCGAGTACTTGTACTCCTTGAGCTTGGGAAGCCGATCTTGACGAATGTACACCATGATTGATGAGATCTACTTAGGAGATCTATCGTCGTATAATCTTAGGAAAAGAGAGGAATGGTATTGAGAAAAGGGCAAGGGCGGTCGACGATATCGAGACCTCGAGAAAAACGCGCCAAGCAAGCGCTCAATCAAGGACGTGCGCGCGATTCCTGCTTCGAGGTCAACCGTCACCGCCTCGAGACGTCAGCGGAAGGAACACGTGCAAGACAACAAGCTTCATGTTGTTACATTTTGAGCTCCGAGACACCCACCACTTCTTGGTAACATGAACGGTGAATTGACTGGCTACCTTAAAATCGAATGAAAGAGGTTTGTACAGCGCTTGCGGCAAATACGCCGTGTCCTTCGCTGCAAGAACGATGAATGCTATGTGAATGATGGTGCTTCCCGACCAGTGAATGCTGTGGCTCGACCGCGTCTGTCGTCTCAGATCTTGTCATGCTGGACCCGGCTCTAAGCTACGGGACTCCAGGGCATGGGCACCAAGATTCTGCTCTTCATCGTCTGGATTAAAGGTACAGTCTTGTGCACCGTTTCACCCCAGCCGGTCACGCTCCAGCTCTGCTCTCTGCGCGAGCGTCTCTCCTCGAGGTCTGCGAACTGCCACAAGTGGTGGACAGTGTTGAGATCGCCAATCTGCACGAACCAGGCACCGACGCCCTCCATGACCTCCTTTCTTGCGCGCAGTCCAGTGCGCCAATGTGTCTCCCACTCCAAGAGACTACCAGGGTTGAGTGTGTATGAACGGAGCTCAAAGACACCACCAAGCTTGCGAGGAGCGGTTGTGGGCCAGAACGAGAACTCCTGCATGAGGGATGTCTTTTTCGAGTTGATCAGCGGCTTGAGCTTGCGGTCAAATTCGGGGAACTCGGGGTGGTGCTGAATGGCGTGTAGAGAGGCGTGGTATCCTTCGTAACGTTGGTATTCCCAAATGTGGACTATGATTCAAGTCAGCGGAATTGCCAGAAAACACGCCATGTGGAATGAACAGAACTTACCAAAGGTATCGCAGTCGCCAACTTCGGTTCGCCAACTTCCTACCAAGTGAACCTTATTCTCAGGCATTTTGGCCATGCGAGGGTACCACGTGCCGACCAAGTCGACATACTCGTCGACCTTGTCAGGCTTGACTTCATGGAGGACAATGCTATGCACATATTTGCCTCTGGCGAGCACTTGACTGAAACTGCGCTCAATCTCCTTGTCCATCTCGCGGCCCTCTTGGGTGCCGTAGAGTAGGTTGGAGAGGCGGCCGCCCTTCTTGCCGTCTTCTGTTTCGCGAACTTTTGATTCTGTCAACACGGTTCATAGTTAGAGTGCACCAAGCTCGATGGATGTGCGGATCAACTAACTCTCATCCTGCTCACGCTTCTTCTGGGCAGCAGCCAGCTCATCGCGGAACTCTTGTGATTTCTGGTCAAACAGTTGACCCTTGCCAGGCTCCACGTCTGAGAGCGAAGGTGCTCTCTTGGGTGCAGCAGTCACTACGCTGGTCGACAGAGGACGTGTCAGGTTCGAAGTGCCCAATGACGATAGGCGCGATACGATGCGTCGTGAATACATGGTGAGCGAAAGATGTGCAGTAATTGTGACGATGGAGAAATTCGATCACACTGGCGTGGTTGTGACTTTCTTGTTGTGCGAGTTAGGGTGCTGGAAATTGATGGCACGATGACAACAAGAAGAAAGCGAAAGGAAAGAGAGGTCAGCTCGAGATACCTGGGCTGTTCTCCGCAAGCCCACAGATCGACACTCCGCATTCGCATCCAATGCGGGGCGCTTGTCTCGACGGCGGGACGCCGGGAGCTATATCTACCAGTACGTCACGTTCATGTGGTTCATAAGATACACAGCAGTATCTATTTGATACCCGGCAGGAAGAGCAAGCCTTTCCACCGTCTTCTATTGCTCTCGGATAGAAATACCATGGCAGGGCCGTTGTGGCTCAAAGCAAATACCCACTGTGGGAAACCAAGTCCACATAAATCGTCACGCAGCCACACGTCATTGCCAGTCATTATTGCGGTCCAAGCTCCTGCAGTCCCCTTTGGTCACAACCCTTGACTTGATCGAGAGCTATAAAATTTGAAGACCCCTCTCGTTCCTGCCAATCCTCTTTTGCATCACAAAATCAGTTCAAACCTTCATCATGTACGCCGCAAGACCAATTGTCCGTTCTTCCGTCCCCAGAACTCTTCGCTCAGCGAGAGTTCCCCGCAACACCCAAGCTCGTTTCCAGTCCTCATCAACTGGTTCATCGACTGGTGGTAACTCTCATGTCGTTACCGGTCTTGCCAGTGGTACTGCCGTCGCCGTTGTCGGTTACACCATCTACGCTTTGAGCCCTGCTGGTCGCATGTCCAGAAAGGTCAACAGCGCCGCTAAGGATGCTGCTCTTTACTACAACGATGTCAGCCAGAAGATCCAAGCAAACACACCCGACGCCGATGAAGCCATCAACTACGTCAAGGAGTTCGCCTACTCCTACGTCGCTTGGATCCCCGGTGGTCGCAAGTACATCGACACTGCCTTCAAGGATCTCGACACTCTCCGCCAGAATCACAAGGATGACGTTGACAAGATCATCAGAGAGACCTACAGCGAGTTCCAAGAAGTCTCCAAGACTGGTCTCAGCCGCGACAGCTTGAACAAGGCCATGGTTGCCCTCGGTAACCTTTCCCAGAAGATTGGTGCCTTGGCTGCTGATGCTGCCCAAGATCTCTTGGACAACCACCCCCAATTGAAGGACCAGGTTGGCCCCAGAATTGAGCAGCTCAAGTCCATGGGTGACCAGTACGGTCCTGAGGTCAAGCAGGAGGTTGACAAAACCTGGGATCAGGTCAAGGATGTCATGGCTGGTGGCCTCAGCGCTTCCAACATCAGCAAGGCTCGCAAAATCGTTGAGGAGAAGGTTGAGCAAGTCAAGAAGCTTGGTGACCAGGCCTGGCAGAAGGGTCTTGAGCAAGCTAAGCCTTACCTCGACAAGAACCCTAAGGTCAAGGAGTTGATCGAGAACAACGCCGATGCTCTCAAGCAAGGCAACGCCAAGGAGCTGTTCGAGAAGGTCAAGAGCAGCGTTGAGTCTGGCAGCACCGGTGACCTCGAGGGCTACGTCAACTCAGCAGTCGACAAGGCCAAGTCAAAGGGCTCCCAGCTCAGCAACCAGTGGGGCTTCGGCGGCATGGATCAGTACCTCAAGATGATCCCCAGTGGTGGCGAGATCCTTCCTAAGCTCCAGCAGCTCAAGGAGGTTGCTGAGAAGCACAAGACCGAGGGCGAGAAGCTCTTGAAGGAGACCATGGAGGAGCTTCAAAAGGTCTTGGAAAAGCAATCCAACAAGGCCCAAGATATCGTCGAGAAGGCCAAGAAGGATGCCAAGTAAACGATTCTCTCACGAAAGATACCTTCAACTGTACTATAGTTTAACGACCCCCTTTTCAGCATGCAGGCAATAGCGGCCTCTTTAATGTATTAGGTTCAGCAGACCTAAGAAAATACCAAGTTTCCACAATTCATTCTCCATTCACCAGTTCTCGCAATAGTTTTACATCAAGTCTTTGTCGAAGTTCAGACCAGGCAGCGATTACCGTTCGTTCGGGCAGGAAGGCGAAGGCGAAAAAGCCCGTCACGAAGGCAGGAGGCATGGGCGCATCGCTTCTTCCCTGAGCCCATATCGGCTTGCAATAAAGCAATGCGACAACACCAGCAGTCCGACTTCTCTTGCGTTTGAGCTCTTTCATCAGCGAATATCTCCATCGTGCCACGGTACTATTTATCAGCGACGGTGTACCCACGAGACACATATGGGGAGACACATATCGGGAGACACATATGGGGAGACTCGAATTTACCGTCCAAGTATCCCTGCTGACGCCTTCGTGCTGATGTGCAAGTCTGTTTCCTCCTACGCTGTCGAACCGGGGTGCAGTGGAGATGCGGACGGCCGGTTCAATAGCCGAGACCTGCGTCTGATAATTGAGATTCACGATGAACGATGAGTATGTACAACTGACACATCGACACAAGCTGACATTGAGTACGTATCCTAAATATACAACCGTCCATCGACCAATGGCGTAACCTCTTTGCTGCTGAAACATGCATGCTCCCATCCATCTTCGCAGTTCGAATCTTCTCCAGTCACTACGCCATATCTGAGCGGCAACAACTCAGCATCTTCCTCTCTCCGAAGCGTATGACACGCTGCAGCGATGGCCAAACTGCAACTGGAAGCCAATGGCATATCAGGCTCCAACCTTCTGGCGCCGATAGCTAGCAGCGCTAGGATGATGACACCACTGACCATAAGCGACAGCACAATGGCCATGGTCGAGTAGCCGCAAGCAGAAATCTTGTCGATCAGGACTACTCCGTCATAATCGTATGGGTTGACCTCCACGAGGAAGATGCTGCGAGCGACCAACCAATGCAACACGGCCATTGCCGTCATGAGTGGCACGCTGTATCGATATGGGAGCTGCAGTCTATACGTACTCCGTTGTTCTCCTTTTGGCCTGCTCACTCGCAAAGGCTTACGGTGTCTTGCGTAGTCGGTGTATTCTTGTCCAAGCAACATTCTGGTCAGACAGTTGTTGTAAAAGAGATAGATGAACGAGATGATTATCTGAGGCGTGTTGGCCAGAAGTACATTGGCGAGGAGGGATCTGCCGTCGCCAGTCGAACCGATCAAGTTGTTGGTAGAGATACTACCAACCCCAGAGCTCCACATGCTAGAGAGTGTGTAGGTCTGACCATACAGGCGCTTGTATCTTTTGACACTGCTCACGAGAAGGCACAAGCCAGTGAGCCAAGTGAGTACTGATAATGTCATACAAACGGCCCAGCTCAGTGTTGATGAAGCCTGATACCATCGGTAAACTCGCTTCTTCCACTTCATCGGCGCCTTATTCGATTTCTCGAATGCTTCGGTTGTAGACTTCTCGGCGGCTATAGCCTGATTATGACTTCGACTCCACAAGGACATCGAGTGCTCGACATGGATCTGTCGGTATTCTTCGATCAGCTTAGGTAACCACTTGCCATAAGATGCGCTGTCGTGCCTAGGAATATCCTTCGCAGCAATGGGACCCTTTCCGTGAGTATAGCTGTCAGGATCGCTCAAACACGAACTGATCAAATCGCCGACTGTTGCCAAAGGATAGAAGCCTTGGACAAAGAGGATCCCTGCCAGACACAATACCTTGACGAGGTTACAAAGCAGAACAATACCAAGAAGAGGCGTGCTGATCTGAACCGTGCAGTGTTGTTCTGTGGACTCGGCCAGGCAGTACTTGATCGATGCCTCATAAGGGGGGCCTCCAGCAGTCGATCCCATATATCCGACTGACCCATCCTTGGACGTAATTTTCTGTTGCTCGATCAGATAGTCCTTGATAACCCAGTCGGTAGAATGTGAAAGCAGTGCCGCGGTATTGCAGTTGTATCCATTATCTTGATAACCGACTCCTGTTGACTGATTACCACAGATCCAGCCCAGATCGTCCCACTTTTCTTCGGCGTGGTGGAAGTATGGTCGAATCAGTGGTCCTGTAACATTGGCGGTCGATACTAGCAAGACGTTTTTCAGCTGGACTGGAGAGAGTTCAAGCTATATTGCCGGATGCAATCTTCATTCTCCAGCCTTGTCAGATTATCGACGTTATCGCGTAGATCCGTGAGCAATCGTTCTGCTCTTTCGGGATACTCGGATAGACGTTGAAGTCTTGTCTCGTTCCAGGCTGCTCCTGTGAAGAAGTCATCTGTGACTATTGCGGCCATGTAGTTGCTTGCAGATAATGTTGAGAAGATGACCGAGTTGTAGCTGCTCAGTGTCAGAATGAACATACGACCACATATTTGAAAGACCTGTATCTTACAGCAAATGTAAAGGTATCGAGCTCAGGAAGAGGCAAGCGCAAAGCCATCTACGCCAGCCACTGACAGCAAGGATGTTGCGCATCGAAGACACACCCACGTCAAGCCAGCGGCCAGCAGCATGAGCATCATCGATATCCTTTCTCGTAGGCGCTGCAAGTAATTGGGTGCAGTTATTACTCGCACCCAGCAAAAGTGTAGACAAAATATTGATGGCCAAATCAGCCCAGAAGGTGATCCTCTTCATCTCTGTACAAGAACCTGTTGATAGTCAGCTCTCTCCCACTCCAGGTACTTGCCAAACTCACCTTCAAACACAGTAGCAGAACCATCTTTGACATCCATAGTCGACGCCCATATCAAAACACCCAAATTGATGCAGAACACGACACTCGCAATGCCAGCTCCTGCTCTTACGGTAAACCGCCAACTACCAACTTGTTTCGCGACTTCCAAATCTCGAATAGACGACTCTTCTGACACTAGTCTAGTATCCGATTTCTCGGACGACAAAAACATTCGTTTAGCCATAGTTTTCCAAAAACTTTATACTTCTCAGACAAGGATGCGAGAGAGAGAGAGAGAGAGAGAGAGAGAGAGAGAGAGCAGAAAAAGCAGAAATAGAAGAGATGTAGAGGTCCATGGTAATATAAATGATGCGGCATCCCCTACGCCAGCGCATATGGTTGTATGCATGATAAATGAAAGTCTTGCTGGATTTAGCAGCACAGCCTTGTTCGGAAGGATTCTGCGGAATCCTTTTGCTCTTCCTTACTCGCCTGGAACACCCGACCTCGCGAACTATACAGTGATATGTGTGAGTCTCGAAAAGATGTTGCAATGATTGTATGCCTGTTGTTGGAGTTGATCATGTGGATCGGTATGTTGTTTTTGAAGGAAATGTAAAGTGTTGTAGATGCATGTCGTAGCTGATCTCTGGATGGACTGACGATCAATTCATAACCTGTAATAGGCTATAGTATGAGAAACATGTCTGTGGAAACCGCTTAAGATCTGGCAGTGCATGGATTCGTTGAGTAGAATATTGAGTATAATGGTTTGTGTTTGAGTAAGGTCGAGAAGTTGAACGTGAACGTCAGAAAGACTTGACTTTATCGCTCTCACCTGCCGAGCAGCCCAGGATGAACACGAAAAGACTTTAGTCCAGACACGTTTTGTTTCAGAGGGCTTCTGCAAGCCATGCAAGTTCAAATGTAGGTAGACCATGCCTTCCATAGAGCTGGATGTGGATGCACGTGAGAAAGAAAAAGTTGCTCGATAGAGGTGCAAGGGTTCACAAAGACAGACAATATCACAAGAGCAATGTAAAGGTCGTAATACTAATGCGCATTTGAATGGGGTATTTTTGCAGAAGAGACTCGTCAAATTGGAATTGAGCTTTTGAAGGGCGCTATCATGGCCTGGCATGATTCCCGAATACCCGTGACCCGTACCAATGTGCCTTTCATAACGCCGAGTTGGAGCGAGTAGTTTACTCCTCCTCCTCCTCCTCGTCACCACCAGCCTCCTTGGACTCGGCGGCCTTGGCCTTCTTTCTGCGAACACGGCCGGGACGACCGCCACCGAAGGGCGAGGTGAGGGCGAAGTCGATGTGCTTCTGGGCGTCAAGGCGGACGACGAACGAGGGAACGTTGACGATCTGCTTGCCGACGCTGAGAGATATATTAGTATGGTTGTCCGATCGAGGAGCCGGATGGGGAGTCGCGCGTACCGGATGTGACGCTGGCGGATGAGGACACGAGCGTGGTGGATGGACTTGGCGAGACCGAGCTTGTAGACACAGGTCTGGAGACGGCGCTCCAAGAAGTCCTCGACCTTCAGGGCCAAGACGTAATCGAGCTTCATGCGGGACTCGTCAAGGACACCGACACGGACCAGACGGCGAATGAGGGCGTTTCCTTCGAAGAGACGCTTGGGGTCCTTCTCGTCCATGGTGAGGAGCTGACTGCATCGGGGCGTTAGTGGCTGTTGTGCGATGGAGTTGCGCAAAGGATTTGTGAAGACGAGTGAAGATTTCTCTTGTCGCATGCAAAATCAGCAAAACAGAACAGGGCGGACTTGACATACCGGGCAGCACGACGGATCTTGGAGAGGGTGAGCTGGACGCGCCAGATCTCACGCTTGTTGCGGAGACCGTACTCGCCGACACTCTTCAACTCAGAGTCCCTATTCCAGGGTGTTAACCACGTATTCCATTGACGTGAACAGAGCAAGCTCTAGCTCAGTGGCCATTGGATGATACTAACAGACGAGCGGACTCGAAAGGTCTACGGGGGACCTTGTAGGTCTTGGAGTAAGAACGGGGGGCCATGGTTGTCGTCGGGTGTCGTCTTCGTCGCAAGCAAAGAGGAAGTCAAGATCAGATTGAAGTTGGTGAAAAACAGCAGTCGCCGAGTGTGGGTGGCCCGTGCTTCGCTTCTTCGACGCGCCAAGACGTCCGTCGCACCTTCGGAATTCTGAATTTGCTGCGTCCAACTTTGACCTCCCGCGAGCGACGACAACTATATCCCGACAACTCCCCAGTCTCCGATAACCAACAGTCAAAATGGGTCACGCCGCAGGTCTCAGGTACACAACTCGCCCCGTCATGCGCTCGAATGAGACGCAATCGCCAATCCGAACGACTTGGACGCTGATGCGGTGAAAAACAGAGCTGGTACCAGATACGCCTTCTCGCGCGACTTCAAGAAGAAGGCAAGCACACCGATCGATTCTCCTGGATTCTACGAGCACGCCAACTAACACCTCTCAAGGGTTACATCGCCCTCTCGACCTACCTCAAGCAGTACAAGGTCGGAGATATCGTCGATGTCGTCGCCAACGGTGCCGTCCAGAAGGGGTCAGTCGCCCGCCCTCGTTACGCTCGTCGCAAGAATCACGCCTCTAACAACCCAACAGTATGCCCTACAAGGTCTACCACGGAAAGACTGGTGTCGTCTACAACGTGACCAAGTCCGCCGTCGGTGTCATCCTCTACCGCCAGGTCGGCAACCGTTACATCGAGAAGCGCATCAACGTCCGCATCGAGCACGTCCGTCACTCCCGCTCCCGTGAGGAGTTCTTGACCCGTGTCAAGACCAACGCCGAGAAGAAGCGCCAGGCCAAGACCGACGGCTCTCACGCTTTCCTCAAGCGCCAGCCTGCCATGCCCAGAGAAGCCCGCACCATCTCCATCAAGGAGGCCAAGCCCGAGACTCTGGCTCCTATCGCCTACGACACTGCCATCTAAGCGTGGACCACGATGATGAGCAACCCGGGGCCTCTTTTTTTGCTAGCTGTGGGTGGGGAGTTTTTTTATGGAATTTACCAAAAAATGGCATCGAGTCTTCTGAACACTTCCATACAATCATCCCGGCAAGGAGCAATGGCATACCAATGGTCGTGATCTGACTGCATGAGGCGTTATTACAAAGAAAAGTACCTGCCTCTGAGCCATGTTGAATTGAGGGCTCTTTTTACGAATACCACTCCCCGTTCTACGCTACGCAAATGTTTCGTATTTTCCATCTTCAAGACAGTCTGGATTTTGTGCAGAGAAAATGTCATGTTTCATTGTACTTGTATCAAAGTGAATATGTGCATGGAAGATCGCTCAAAGGGCCCATCTAGGCACTGCTCTCGACCACATCATCCCACTTCTGGCCAGTCAACATCTCGAAAGCCTCACGGTACTTCTTTGCAGTCTCCTTGACCACTGCCTCGGTCATCTCGACTCCATCCTTGCCCTTGAGACCTTCCTTGGTCAGCCAATCACGCAGGTATTGCTGTCCATGCTGTTAGTGATCTGATAGCGCAATGTAACACTCGTTTCCAAACATACCTTGTCGAAGCTGTCTTGTGACTTGCCAAGCTCATACTTGTCTGCAGGCCAGAAGCGAGAGCTGTCAGGGGTGAGAACCTCATCCACAAGGATAACCTCGTCAGTGTCGACATCGAGACCGAACTCGAACTTTGTGTCGGCGATGATAATACCACGCTCGGCAGCATAGTCTCTAGCCTTTGCAATAATCAGCATCATACTTTCTCAAACCCCATCAAAAGTACTCACGATCTGGTAAACCTTCAAACTCAGCTCTTCAATCTTCTTTGCGTACTTCTCGCCAACGATCTTGGTGGCTTCCTCAGGGCTGATGTTTTCATCCTTGTCACCGACCTCGGCCTTGGTGCTAGGAGTCCAGAGAGGCTTCTCAAGCTTCTGACTCTCCTGAAGACCCTTGGGCATGGCAATACCGTGGACAGTACCAGTCTTCTTGTACTCCGACCAAGCGGAACCAGTAATGTAACCACGAACGATGCTCTCCAGAGGCAGAACCTTCAAGCGACGAACATGCATGGTACGCAGACGCAATTGAGCGCTAACATCCGCAGGGAGCGATGAAGCCACCGAATCAGGCACAGAAGCACTGAGCAAGTGAGTCTTGAGGTCGGGGATCTTCTCCTTGAACAAGTTGAACCAGTGAGCGGTCATGAGAGTGAGAAGGGCGCCCTTCTGAGGGACACCATTCTTCATGATCACATCGTAGGCTGAGATGCGGTCTGTGGCGACAAAGAGGAGTGTCTTAGCATCAACCTCGTAGATCTCGCGAACCTTGCCGCTGGCAATCTTTTTCAGGCCATGCTGCTCGACTGTATGGAAGATCAGACAACGAGCCAAATGTGAAATCTGTGAGTATATGTACCCTGCGAGTCAATCTGTGTGACGGTGGGAGGAGTCGACATGTTGTTGAATCTGGTTGTCTTATTAGTACTAGTTCTGTATGTTCGAACTAATGTTTCATTGTGATATCGAGAAATTTCGAGGAGCGTAACAGAAAGAGAGAAAAGCCGATAGAGTTCAAAAGGCAGAGTTTCAGACGTGTATTGAAGAAAACTTGTGGTAGTGACAGCAATGCTATGCAGATTACTTGCAGCATGTATGGATAAATGTGTGGTCAAACGACTCTTCAATTCTGAAAGTGAGGCTTCATGATGTACGAGATATACTGACGACGCGATATTCGAGAACACAATGCACAAGAAGAGTAGATGAACATACCTGTTAGATTTGACAACAATCAATACTGATATACAACAAAGACGAATCTGTTATTGCTCATCGCTGGAGAAACTTTCTCCTCCGACAGTCGGAGGATTGAATGCCAAGGCCATTCCTGCCCCTCAGCGGCCGCGGGGCAGGGTCAGTCTTTTCAGCTTCAATTTGTTTATGGCTAGATTCGCGTGATGAAATTCAAGATGTTCAGGATAAGAGAGTCGAAAAAGATGAACGGTGTCAAATGCTGATAGAATCTCAAAACTATACTACGAACTCGAAGTAACCATTTCCCCAAAAACGCCGTGTCGCATGTGGTATCATTTTAAACAAAAACCGCAAGAAAAAGTCCCTGTCCAAAAGTACAATCCAAACCGATGGATCATTACTGCCGTCTAGTCGTGAACTGAGAAAAACACAGCACTAGCTCTCGTGACTCCGTTAATGAGGTCTACTCGCGCCGGCCCAATGATCCCATTGATTCGCGGATGACTCGGCATGGCCATCAACTCCAGCATATGGACCCATGTGTGCAGGGCCTGTCGTACTATGGTATTCGGTATCGTTATCCCATTGGTTCAGGCCTAGTCTCGGAGGATCACTGCCTCCAAACGCACTCGGTTGAGGCACCTGTGTCCTCGCACCTCCCATCAGAGACATATCAGCACCGGGCGCTTCAGCCTCCCCAGCATCCGATCGATCATCAAATGAACCATTCCGTATCGGCGAATGCGAAGGAGAGTATGGGTAAGGGCGGGCTGATAGTCCGCTGTGCTGCGCATTAGACAACAGACCCGCCGTATCGGCGTCGTCGACTGTATCCGCTCTGGCACGTCTTTGGTGTTCAAGCTCTGTCGCTGAAGGCAGAGTGTGGGTGGTGACATTCGGCCCCGGGATTGAGGTTGCCGGCTCGTCGACCGTGACACCAATCTTGGGTGTAGTGTATGAGATGTCATGGTGTCTGTGCTTGCGACGTACGAACAGCCATCTGAAGCCTCGTGCAGTCGCCTTGATGAGATCCCAAGGGTTGAATGTGTCTCCATAGGCCTTGATGCCCATCCACCCACCATGGTATTTTGGTGCGGTGCCTGAGAATCCTGAACCAGGGGCTGTAACGGGATCTGTGTAGGGCATCTTCGAAAGATCATACTCGCGCCATGGGAAAGCAAAGAGATGCATCACAGCGAAAATAGCCATCTCGACACACAAAAGCATCGAGGGGATACCGACTTGAATATCCGGATAAGAAATCTTCTTTGTCGGTTGTAAAGGTCCACTGGACGATGAGAGGAATGAAATAACAAGCTGTAATTGTCAGTGGATATTCTAAATCGTGATCCGACATTTTCTATGCTCACCGACTGCCAGAAACTGAAGAAGATGACCAATTTGATGCACAAGACCTTCAGGAAAGGCCTATGTTCAGCAAGATCGTCTTTCAATTGTAGGTAAAACTGAACAAGCATGAACATGGCGACAGTGACTGAGGCAGACTCAAACACCATTACCCAAATATGTGCGAATTGTGGATTAAGCGAGTTTTCACAATAGCGATCCATAGCCTCGGTGACCACGCTGACGATAGTAAAGAGCACGCGGACCAGAGCATATTGGAAAACGGAGAACCAAACGACCTGCAATAATCAGCATGGCGTTCCAAATGGAGTGTCGGACATCGACAGAAGGTGTAGCAGTCGTACATTGAACCAAGTCAAGCCACTTCTCGGAATGCGAAGTATTCCCTTGTCTCTTCCACCTGTACATTTCTGCAGACCGAAGACGCTCCAAAACCAGTTGATGGGCGTGACTTGGCGGAAGTAGTCTTTTTGCTCGTGTAGATTTGGTGCAATGTAATGGCAGAGGAGGGTAAAGAACGAGGCGATGGCGAAGGCTTCATAACAGTCGCGCAAGACCTCGAAATATATCGAGTGCTTGTAGTATAGGTACGAGAGGAAGGATACCGTCGAGTAGATAGGAATCATGAGGAGGATGCGAATAATACTTGAGATGAGGGTCAGCGCGGCTGCTAGTAGTGGGGTTGTCGCAAAGAGGGGGTGTGTACTGTTTCTGCTCCCATGGCTTCGAATAATGCGTCGCATGCTTGTAAACCAGAAAGAAAGCGACGACGACCGATATGAGGGCGAAGACTGCTGACACGACGAGACCGACATGGTGGAAGGTGACCTTTGAGAACAGAGGGTCCTCGATGACTGTAGTATTTTGTGTGAGTGACGGGATCCCAGAGTCGAGGGGAATCAGCGAACATACTTGTCTGCTCTTCAAGTGTTGTGTTACAAGACACCATAACGCAGTCCTGGGTTGGATATGAGTTTATGCGCAATTGCGAGTTTGAAGATCAAGGTGTCGGCGCGGCATGCGCTTGCGTCAGATGTGGAGGAAGAATGCTGAATGCTTGTACAACGAGAAAAGCCTCCAGCCTTCTTTGTCACTCAAGCGCAATTCTTTGTCTGAGTAAGAAACGCTCCTCTCTCGACCCCCAAAGTACGAGTACGAATTGATTCTACAGAAGGAGCGGGCTGTGCACGGAGAAAGCACGAAGCACCAACCGCGCTGACGTGGTTTCCGACCGTTGCGCGCGTCAAGAAGGGGTGCTTTCTCCCCTGCCAAGTCGTTTCACGAAGAGCTTGCAATGCTTCACCGTCCAAGCCATATCTAAGCCCTGTATCAGGCTTTCCGCGACGTAATCGTAACCAGGTCAATTCTTGGTGATCTACGTATCATCACGGTCCACATCTTGATTCCTGTCTCACATGTGCACTTGGAAGTTTGATATTTCGCTTAAGCATGAATACGTTCGTTTGGATGAATACTTCCTATGTGACCAGGGATACCCCTATCCCAGACCTAACGCCGTCCCGCAACCCGACACGAATAAAAGACTGCCAAATCAAGCAACGACGGGCTCGGGGTGCTGGTAGAGAGGCACGCCGGGAGCAACGCCGACACGCTCCTTGGCGAGCAAGTCAACGAGCAGAGGGCTAGGGCGGTTGGCCATGTTGGGGTGGAGAGAAGACTGCGTCTTCTTGTACTGGGAAACGCTGTTGACGTAGGCATCGAACAGGTAGCTAGAGTCAAGCGGACCACCCTTGGCCTCGGGGTGGAACTGGGTGCTGAAGATGGGACGATGCTTGTGAATCATACCCTCGTTCGAAGAGTCGTTGAGGTTGATGAAGTACTCCTTGAACTCGGCAGGGATAGTGGTAGCATCAACTGCGTAACCGTGGTTTTGAGAGGTAATGTGGCACTTTCCAGTCATCAAGTCGAGAGCAGGAATGTTGTGGGCACGGTTACCGTACTTCATCTTGATGGTCTCAGCACCAATTGCCATGGCGAGAAGCTGGTGGCCAAGACAGATACCCATGATGGGGATCTGAGAGGTCTCCATAAGCTTGCGGAGGTTGTCGCTGGTAGTGCGACAGTGGGTTGGGTCACCAGGACCGTTGGAAATGAATACACCGTCGAAGTGGCTAGCGATCTTGTGGACGGGGTAATCGTAAGGCAAGCAAGTGACTGAGACACCACGAGCAACAAGACTGCGCAGAATGTTCTCCTTGACACCGCAGTCAATCAGAGCGACGTGCATGTCTCCAACGGGCGAGGCAATGTGCCAGGGAGCCTTGGTGCTGACCTTGGCAACAAGGTTAACGTTACCAGGGTCCTCGAAAGCTTCGTCCTCATCGGCATCGTACTCCTCACCAACGACAAGCTTGCCGAGGGAAGAACCTTGCTCACGCAGATAAGTAACGATGGCACGGGTATCAACACCAGAGATGGCGGGAACACCTTCTCTGGCGCACCACTCGCTCAAACTCTCAACAGCGGTCCAGTGGCTGTACTGAAGAGCAGCATCGGCGACAACAATACCAGCGGCTTGGATGTTGGGCGACTCGAAGTACTTCAACAGGTTGTATTCGTCTCTAACGGACGAGGGAACACCGTAGTTTCCGATCAAGGGCTGGGTGAAGACCAAGATTTGACCACGGTATGAGGGGTCGGTCATAGATTCGGGATAGCCGACCAGCGAAGTGGTGAAGACGGCCTCACCACTGATGTTAGTCTTAGCACCGAAACTCTTTCCGTGGAAGATAGGACCATCCTGTCACTTATTGTCAGCCATTGCCTCGTGATGACTCAATTCTTCAGAATTGGCGTACTCTGATAGTGAAGGTGGCACGTTCGAATGAAGGCGGGGTGGATCTTCTGTTCTGAAGAGGAGCAGCACGCTGGCTGCCAGAGACAACCGAAGCGTTTCCTCTGACCTGCATGCCGAGTCTGGCGACTCTAGCAAAGGCCGAGGTGGGTCTCATACCCGCTGACTTGAAGATGGTGGGGATCATTGTGGTTGTTTGTGTGGTTGTTTGCTTGAATTGATATGCGTAGTAGTTGGTAGTTCGTTGTGTAAATGGCGAATTCTTAATTCACGTTGGCCTTCCAGAGATGGTCGCTAATGTAGTCTGGCAGCTTGTTAGTCACTGCTGGGGCGTGGTTTGGATAAAGGAAGATGTCGGTCTGGTCGTACCTTGAGAGGTGTAGGTGGTGGGCGCAGTACGCATAAGGGCGAATATCAGCCCGCTAACAGGCAGTCCGGGTGGATTGATGGGGGTTGAAAGAGTTGTAGATAGAGAAGGAGAAACACTTGAGCGGCAGGAAGGTTGGGTGAAAAGAAAGCCCAAGCTCGCCCGCCGATTGTCGGCGGCGCGTGAATCATAATGCGAAAAACGGCCCCAAGACCTCTCATTGGCTCCTACCCGACTTCTTATCACTGCTATCGACCATCGTCATTTTGATATATCTTTTGTTTTCTTGCCATGTTTCCGCTCTCTTGACCCTCGGTCAACTCTGTATGACTTGTGTGATTACTGCGCTGAATGCTTGCTGAAAAGCTCTTCTTCACGGAGAAGTCTTGTTCGCTCTTGCCTGCCGGGTGCGGTCAGCCAGCGCGGAATCGGCCCTTCCACTCGCGATCTTCCGCTGACTCAAATCCACAACTTGGACAGCCGGCTTTCCTGATCTTTGTCCAGCATCTGCAACAGTGGTAAGGTTATCAAAGCCTTGGTCAAAATCTTTGGGCTCTTTCAGGCTTGGTAGTGTGAACGATGGTTCGCTGGGCTTACTTGTAGGTAGGTCATGTATGGCCGGTTGATAAGATCAAGGTGAGCCGATGTGTTTGCCTTATCATAAACCTTTCGCGCCTTGCTCCCTCTCAATACTCACTTATTAGAAGCGACAATGGACTTGTTCCGACTTTGGTACCTGTTCTGAATGGTCGTGCTTCGGAACGACTCCCTTGATAACATCCCGCAAGAACCACAGCCGAAGCCGCTGCGATGGTCATTACCCACTGCCCAACATCCACTCCACAGCTTACCCACACGGTCTCCATGATTTCCCTCGAGACATATCTCGGACCGCGTCGGAACGACAGACATGCTGCTACTGTATCCTGCCCAAGCGCAACACTCCGTCCTCAATGCCCTTCTCTCGCGGCCCACATCTCGAGTAACTAAGCTGTAGAGACGCACAATCCGTCCGAGGTTGGTGCATTCGTCCAGAGAGATAGAGCTTGCTCGTTTGTTCAAAAGCCATGGGTGGACTGCTTGACCCGCTCTTAATGGACACGACTCAAGCCCAGAAAGCATCGTGTGTTTCTACAGCTACACGCACGACAGAATCTAGCAGATCATAAGTCAATAAGAAGGTAAGGCGATGGTTGTCTCGCGGCAGTTCTCGCAATAATGTTCGTACTGAATCTCGCCGCAATGCCCGCACTATTATGCGCTTCAATGCAGCTAGATGATTGAACACACGCCACATCGAAAGCACTTTGCAGCAACATTAACAATTTGGAAACACTTTTACAGCAACAATGATGATTACCTGTCATGTCGTGCGATATACTTCCTATGCTAATGCTGATCATACACCAAGGAAAGCAGTTATGTCGATCGAAGATCTCGGACCGAGAATGGTCCCATTGACAGCCTGATCTCACGACACATTGGGTAACTATCCATCAAATGCCGAGCAATGGGTTTTGCGTGCTACGTAACTCCACGCATTACTTTCCGAGCTCTAAAACATATAAAGAGTGTAGTGAAAGCAGTCATGTTTTGGAAAGAACCCTCAAGCTTTGAAGATGCATCCTACTTTGGCCCTCACTGTGGCTTGCTTGCCAGCGGCTCTGGTCGCTGCATCCAACATCTCGTCAAACGGAACCACAGTTCCCGACTTTCATCTTCCTCCTCAAAATCTTACCGTCTACGGTAACAACTCGCTGTTCGCTCAATGGAGAACCAAGGCAAGATTTCGACCATCTTCGAACCACATCGGAGATCCGACGGCCTTCTGGCAGGATGAGCAAGGAGTGTTCCATGTCTCTGGTCTATACTCCTACCTGCGTGGCCCGAACATATCTATCACTTCTTCCATCGGCTCTGCCCTGACATCAGACTTCCTGAGTTACGTGGATGCTCATAACTATACGAATTCGTCTCTTTTCGTCAATGGTGTCTCAATCGGTCCTGGAAATGAGAATGACCCTCTTGCTGTCTTTGACGGTTCGATTATACCAAAAGGTTACAAAGGATTACCGACCTTGATCTATACTGGTGTGCACTACCTTCCGATCTCATGGAGCAAGCCATACATCAAGGGCAGCGAAGTGCAAACTCTGGCCTACTCCGAAGACGATGGTGCCACATGGATCAAGCCAGACATTGAACCCGTCATTCCCGGTCCACCCGAGGGTTTCAACGTGATTGGTTTCCGCGACCCTTGGGTGTTCCAGGCACCTCAATTTGCTAAGCTTCTGAACGACACACCAGAGACTTGGTACCTGTCAGTCAGTAGTGGCATCAGACAGGTTGGACCTCGTCTTCTTCTTTACAGACAGGACACCTCCGACTTCACCAGCTGGGAGTTCCTTGGACCTTCTGTATCTGCTCCTGTAAACACTACCTTTAGCGCAGGCAACTTTTCAGGCAACGATGGTTCGAACTACGAGACCTCGAACACTCTTTTCCTTGATGAGAATGGCGAGAACTTGGAAGACGGAGTCAACTTTGTAACCATGGGTGCCGAGTCGGGTAGAGAAACACACAGCTTCCACTACTCTCTTTGGAAGATGGGCAAATTCGTACGCAGCTCTGTCAACGAGAGCGTAATTCTCGAGGACCATGCGACAGGTGTCGTTGACTGGGGAATTGGATATGCCTGCACAACTATGCCTGACTACAAGACCAACCGTCGTCTGGCATTCTGTTGGAGCAACGATGACTTCAACTCAACCATCTCCGAACAGGTGGGCTACAGGATCGGCTCCAGCGGTGTCTACAGTATCCCGCGTGAGGTTTACTACAAGGAGATTCCCGGAGTTGTTGCTGATGATCTCGCTGCTGAGAACGGCTACTGGTCTGTCGCTATCGAGTACCTGAACACTACTTTGGCAAAGGACGGAGTCGCATTGGCCAAGACTAACGGCAACGATACCGTCACACTCGCAACTCTAGGCTGCAAACCTGCTCGTGAAATTCTTGGCTTCAGAAAGCATGCCAACCAGAGCTGGACCGAGTCTGACTATGATGTTGATGTGAAGTCGATCAAGTCTAACTGCAGTGGTGTTGAATTCACCAAGGAGGAAGGCGTGACTCGCGTTTTCATTCCATTCCAGCATAGCCCCCACAGCCGCCACTGGGAGCTCCAAGCCACCGTCGATATACCTGAGTCTTCTCTGCGCAATGAAGAGTACGAAGACTTTGCCGCTGGCTTCACCCTCCTGCACTCCAGTGCCTCAGCACCTTCAAACTACTCCGTCGATGATGCCGCAATGCTCTACCGCCCCTCCAACGAGACCTTCATGATCACTCGTGAGGTAGCTCTCGGCCGCGACAACGTCAACACCGATCCTGAAATGGGTAAACTGCGCCTCTGGAACATTTCTTCCACAAACACAGAAGGCAAGCAGAGTTATGCTATCCAGTCTCTCAACATTCGCGCCTTTATGGATGGCAGCTTCTTCGAAGTCTATGTCAACGACGTTCTCACTATCTCTACTCATCTTTACTACTGGTACAAGGACTCCACGCGTATGGGCTTCTACCTTCAATTCCCCGACACATTGGCGAACTCGACTCTGGATACTGGTGTCAAGTTCTCCAACATCAGCATTTGGGAGGGCGTACCTAATGTATTCCCTAAGCGTCCCACTAAGCCTGCTGAGTTGTTTGACAATGGAGTTGGCTTTGTACAGCCACCCGACAACCTTAACGTACCGTTAACTTATGATGGTGTTGGTGCTCCGCCATTGCCTCCTGCAGAGAACTTGCCTTATGGTATTGATTTGAGCACTGTGGAGTAAATACCTATAGCTTAGCCTTATGTATACAGGTGACTTGAAAATTGTTCATCGTATAGTCTTTGTATGTAATGTACTGCTTGATTGAATTATCCATCCTCGCCCTCTCTTTGGCCAATCATCTCGAAGTCGGTTTCGTTGCGGCTTTTGGTGGTTAACTAGACAGGACTCTTGGAATGCTGAGAGCTTGAATTTGACATGATCTGGGGGTTTCCGTGTCCAGAATTTGTCGCTTGTGGTGTCATACAACCCACCATCTGGAAACATAGCATTGCCTACTGATATCAGCGAAAGCAGCATTTTTGCGTCTCAAAGAGGCAATGACCAGGTAAACAACTCATTTGTATACTCGGAACTACGCAATAGCCGTTCATTCTTGCCTCATGTATCATCGCTGGCGTGAATCGGTGATCAAAGTTCACGACAGGGTGATACCAGAAGCATAAATTTACTTGGTCGAAAATGTCCTCTGAGCAAGATGCATCCATCACACATGTGCATGCTAGATATAGCCACAAAAGATCTGAGCGGATATATAGAAACCACATATCCTCTTTCTAGTAAGTCTATTGGCTAGTTTCGAGAAGGCTGAGAGTCTGGCGCTGATTTCAGGTTTGCCCCTGAGGAAGCCGCACCGCATTTCTTCCTCCTAGTAAGGCCTAAATTCTGGCTGTCGCAAGGCACAATGTTTTTTGTCCCAGCATGATGGTCCAAAGAGAGCGTCTAGGATTGCAGCTCTCAATGGACACGAACCCGAGTATCAAAACCATCGTGCATTCCGACAGCTGATTCAAGAAAGCAAGTCCAAGGCTGAGAGCCGAAAAAGGGGGGCTTGGGAGGAAGTTTAACAAGAAAAACATATGTAATTATTGACAATAGAGCACGCAATCTGGTATCACAAACAAGACGGTAAAGAAAGGCTGTATGCAAAACGCCTAATCCTCGTCTTCCTGGTAAGCGAGCTTGCGCATCTCGCCCAGATCTTTTCGTGCTCTGCCCAATGCATTTTCGAGTTGAAGGATCTCGACTTGCTTTTCCATGTGCCTGTTTCGTGCGTGTTAGCATATCTATGATGAGTGAACTGAGAAGGGGAACGTACGATCTGTTGAACTCGTGCTTTGACAGCTTGGAGTAGTCGACGACTTCCTCGCCGTTGGCACGAGCGTCAATGATGGCCTGGACTTGCTTGACGAGACTGCGGCATGCGCCTGTGACGGCCTTGCTAGCATCCTCCAATCTTTCTTGAGTCTTGCTCATGAAGCTTGCCTTGACTCTGCTGGCAGCGACGAGCTGTGCGGTGGATGCAGAGACGTCGTTGGATGCAACAATCAGCTGTTCGGGCGAGTTGCGACCTCCAATAACACCATCAGCTGTCTCGATCAGGAGGTTGGTGCTGTTGGCAACAGCCTTAGCAGCGGAGATGAGACCCTCTGTCCAACGATTATTCTTCTTGTAAAAGGCACCTAAGGCGAGGATGTGGTTAGCGTACGAGGTAGTGTATGGGTTTTCTGCCTTCATTTTGACTTACTCTTAGACAAGGATGAGCCGCGACCCTCCTTGACAATTTCTTGCTGTGATGCGGTGGCAGCCTTGATTAAGTTCGCGATAGCGTTGGTAACTGCGATAGCAGCACCGAGGATAGCATCGTGAATCTTTAGCTCGTAAGTTGAGTAGCCATCTCTGGACTTGTTCATAAGTGCAGTGAGGCGGTCAGTAGCCGCCTCAATGGCCTTAGCAGCGTTAGCCATCTCGCGGTCGACGAGATCACCGAGATCGCCAGATGCTGATGTGATTTTAGTCTTGGGGGCGAATGCATCAGCAATCTTAGACAAGCTGTTTAGGTTGATTTGAACTTCGTTGTTCTTGTTAATGACGACATCAGTCTTCTGTAGGTCGTCCAGACCGTCGAGACGGTAGCTCTGAATGGAACGGAAGAAGCTGACGGTGCTAAGGGCAGATTGGCGTGCGGCGTTCATGAGCTGATCGGCCTTCTTCTCATCTGAAGCGAATCTGGTCAGGCCCTTGGTGTTTGAGAGCACGTCTGCAACAGAGTTCGAGAAGGTGTGAACAGTGCGAATGACTTCAGCATGAGTGCTGTTGGGACCATCAGCGATGAAGTTGTTGAATGCAGTCGAGAACTCCATCGCACTTGATGCAGCCTTCTCGATAGTCGACAGGACGTAGGCGCCTGAAGCACTCTGGTTTCCGGCTTGCATGGTAGAGTCCAGCTCGTACAGAGCATCATCAACACGCTGGACTCCGCTCTGGAGGACAGAGTCAATGATATCAGTGATCTTGCGAACGCTGTCGAGAAGCATAGTGTCGATTTGTTCATCGAGAGCCTCGTTCGTCTCGCCCTGGCCGTTACGGAGCTCGTTCAACTCCAAGAGTGTCTGGTCCATACCAGCCTTGAAGATCTCAAGTTCGTCTTCCTTCTCGCGGAGAAGTCTCTCAAGGTCAGAGTCGGCTTCTCCGTACTTGTTCTGGGCATCGTCCAGAGCCCTTGTCTTGTTGCGCAAAGCCTCCTCAAGATCTGCGATTTCCCTGTTATGCCTGGAAAGGAGAGATGAAAGCTCTGATCCCTTCGATCTCTCTGCGTTCTCTGCCTTGTCAAGAGCAAAGCGCAGTTCACGTCTAAGCTTCTCAAGCTCGTCCTTATGGCCTCCAGATGAGCGATCTTTGTCGTGAAGAGCACGATCTCTTTCGCGAATCATGTCTGCAAGCTCCAGGTTCTTGGTCTTGAGTTCTCTTTCCAACTTCTCTCTTCTGTCGATGGCTTCCTGTGCTGAGGCTGCCTTGAGCTGTACGCCCTTGAACTTCTGGAGAAGCTCAAGATGCTCGTGACGGAGCTGAGAATACAGCTTGGCCAAGGCTTCGTACTTGGTCCTCCAGGTGTTGATTTGCTCTTGCAATGCGCGGATCTGTTCGTCCTTGGAGGCGTTCTGCTGACCAAAGTTCACTTGCAGTTGCTGCAACTCTCCCTCAAGAGCCTTCATGCGTCTGTCGTATTGCTCAAGCATGAGCTGGTCGCGCTCGTATTGCGCGCGTGCATTGAGATTCTCACGTTCCAATTCTGCCATCCTGCCTTGAGTCTGTTGCGAGTACTGGTCACGCATCAACTGCTCCTGAGCCAGTCTTTGCTGCTCAGCCTGAAGTCTTTGTTGTTCCTCGAAATCTCTCTGTGCCTGTAGAGAAGCCTGCTGCTGTTGTCTTTGCGCCTCATCCCATTGTGCCTGCAGTCTTCTTTGCTCAGCCTCATACTCCTCTTGTTGGCGCGCTTGCTCGTTTTTCCAGAATTCGTTGATTGGTTCGGGGTCGACAGAGGGCTGGCGAGGAGGAGTGTCTGCGGGTTTGGTGACAGGCTCATTCTTTGGCCTGGCTGGGAGAGCGGGTCTGTCCTCGTCATCGCCGAGGAGGTTCGGAGGATCTTGAGGGAGCTTAGGGATAGTTATGAGACTAGTCAGATAGCGCAAGTTGGAGCACTCGTAGTAGAACTTGACCAGGCGGTAATGTTGGGCGTCGTAACGTCCGCGAAGAGGTGCGAGAACCTCATCGTCGCCGAGGGCGGTGTGCATGGCGCGCAGCATGCTGGTGATAAATTTGTAGATACCGTAGCTCTCCTGAACCA
Source organism: Aureobasidium lini (assembly GCA_022813425.1). Lineage (NCBI taxonomy): Eukaryota > Fungi > Ascomycota > Dothideomycetes > Dothideales > Saccotheciaceae > Aureobasidium > Aureobasidium lini. The sequence goes on along the minus strand of JAKLML010000009.1, from coordinate 208,226 downwards.
GAGGCACCAAACAAGAGATCTTGCACTCATTGTTCAGCCCGCCTCTGAAGTTAGCAAAAACGAGCTTCTGGAAAGTCTCAATCTGGTCCTGGAGGTTCATCAGGTCGGAGATGGTCTCGTATCTGGATACTAGTCAGTATGTTGTGCACGCCTTAAGATGACCAATTCTCACCCCTCGTTCGGGTCGTTGATAGACTTCAAACTAATGTACTCTTCATACTCGAATGTGCCGTTAAACTCGGGGTGGTTTCTGTGGAAGTTGAGCTTCGCGATCAAGTAGTAGACGTATTCGGAGATCAAAGAGCCGTATCCTGAGCCTGGTCAGCAATAGTCTCCGTATGCAGAGAGAGTGCCATACCCTTCATGCCGTCACCACCAGCGACGCCACGCGACAGACTCTCGAGCCAGCCAACGTGGGCCTGAGCCTCCTTGAGTACGACAGGGTGGCCTTCTTGCAGGACCTTGTGAATAGTGATGAGTGCCTTGAAGGTCTGGATCTCATCGGCCATAATAGGTTGACTGAAACAACAACTCAGTATGATTGCGACTCTTTCGGGCGTTGGTTACTGCTTACACCTTCATGCCGGCCCAGAAGGACTGCGAGCTCCGGTGGTCGTATGTGTAGACAATGCATGCGCGAACGTGTTTTCCTAAGATAACCTTCAGTCGAATCCGAGAGTTGGGTCGATGTGAACATACGCTTGGGCGCGGTCTCCTCTGTATAGGCGAATTAGGATGGATTCAAGGAGTAAGCATTGGGTCTGGACATACCAATACTTGTGGCCTTGCGGATGTTGATGGCCAACTCCGACTCTTGCCTGAGAGTTGTTTAGTATACATGTTGCAGTTCGCGACAAAGTAATACATACTTGCCCATGTCGACATTGCGCGTCGAATGGAGCGACATGATGGCTGTGGAAGTCGCGGTGTGCTCGAGGTGGTGTTGGGCTGCAGTTCGAAGTAGACAACTGAATAGACGAAAGATGTCACCCTGCTTGCAGCGGAAATGAGGGGAGGGCAAGCGGGAATCAAGGAGAGTGTTTAATAAAGCAGCAATATCCAGCAGTTCGAGCTTCAGTAACGTATCGACGCGCTGCTTGCCGAGGACCGCCGTGACGACGCCCGATCAACGCCGCACTCGTCACCCCCAAGGTTTCCTGCCAGGCACTCACATTCTGACTTTGGCTTTCCCGAACAATTGCACCTTCTACAATGACATTCCAGAAGCAATCCTGCATCTTACTGCTTCTACCTGGACCAGCATGGGCCACTGCTTACGAGGCAGATCATCTACAAACAGGCTGACACTTTCTTCAATACATGGCTCACGTTTCACAAGATTTGAATGCAGAAAAGTCGTCAATCATTTTGGGCGCGAGGCTGTGAGCTTGGATATCTTTCTTTTGTCGTAGAGCTACGAAAGTGCTGCATGGCACATCGCGTAAAATCTTCTGAACAACATGCTCCCCAGACGCCTTTTTTTGCTGCCTGATGCATAAAACCCTCCAACACATCAACCAACGAACCCCACGAACCTAGAAGCTGGTCAGCCAGTTTAGTTGCCGGCGATGGCGTGGGCGCGACGGCGGTCACGCTCCTCAGCGATGGAGAGCTACATTGAGAGTCAGTCACGGTCTTGCATGTCTCAAGTCTGAATCTACGAACCTTGACACCCTTGCCCTTGGGGAGGGAGATCCAAGGCTTCTCGCGGCCAATGACGAAGACGTTGCTCTCACGGGTAGCGAATTCGTTGTCAATGGCATCCTTGATGTGGACGATGTTGAAACCACCGTCGTGGCGCTCACGGTGAGTGATGACACCAACACGACCCATGTTACGACCACCGGTGGCCATGGCAATGACGCCAGTGTCGAAGCGGATGAAGTCGGAGATCTTGCCAGTGGTAAGGTCGATCTTGACGGTGTCGTTGACCTTGATGGCGGGGTCGGGGTAGCGGATACTAATCACCATAATTCAGCTCTTGTCCATGTATACTTTTTTTCCGTATCGCCAAATCTTGATCCAACGGCTGATAGATGCAGACTTACGTGCGTGCATCATGCGTAACCAAGTATGGGATGCCGCCCTTGCCAAGCTGGACGCGCTTGACCTTGCCGAGCTTGTACTCGGACTCCTCAGCGGTGATGCGGTGGACGGTGAAGCGGCCCTTGGTGTCGTAGACGAGGCGGAAGTTCTCGCCAGTCTTCTCGATCGAGATAACGTCCATGAAGCCGGCGGGGTAGGTGGCGTCGGTGCGGACCTTGCCATCGACCTTGATGAGGCGCTGCATAACAATGGCCTTGGTCTCGCGGCCGTTGAGGGCGTACTTCAGGCGGTTACGGATGAAGACGATCAGAGGCATGCAGTCTCTGAGCTTGTGGGGACCGGGCGAGGCCTTGGGGGCGTAGGCACCCGACAATTTGTCGAGAAGCCAGTGCGAAGGTGCCGACAGGCGGTGCTGGTGCTTTCTGCAAAAGGTGTAAGAAGTTTGCGCAACTCGTGTGTCGCGGATCCAATGCGAAAATTCGACATGGTCCGGTTGTGCTGGGTGCTTACCCGGGTCCTCTGGCCATCTTGTCGACTTTGAATTAACGTTGGTCGGCTTTGGGAATGGTTAGTGATTGAAAATGAGCGTGGGCAGTCGTCGCGCTTACGTTGAAAGGTCTCGTCAGGTGAGGAGAAAGTTGGATGCGCTTGGTTCGTGAGAATTCAGTGGGCATTTGTGTGCCAAGACCGGCAATCTTCCCACTAGCGCCTTTCGAGCAACGCAACGTTCCAGACGCTCGACATGTTCACTCCATGCTCATGCTCACAAATAAAACCGTGAAGAATAACCAACTTGTCGATGCAGCTATTTTATCCTGCAAGATCTGACTTTGAAATAAATAAATGCGCACACATCCAACCACGCATGGGCCCGAGCTATCAACATCTAACAATGTCTGCGAGAATGTTGTCCCTCGTCGTTCTGACATTACCTGTTTGGTATTTACACGGATGCTGCCACTGATTCTTCACCAGATGTCAGTCAACAGCTTAACACACGTCTTCAATTTCCTGCTCGCCGCCAACTCTAGGGCCGAGATCAGATCTCAGTGTGCGGTTGAACAGTTCCAGCAGGATTTCGAAGCAGATCTTGGTAAGGCCAGGGTCGTAACGTCCCTTGCTCATCTCATCGCGAATGAAGGCATCTGTGATAGTTAGCATTCGTACTATCTTCACTCGGTCATTGAACATACGCTGAGCCCAAGCAGCCTCGAAGAAGCTGAAGCAAATGCCTGATTCGTGCAGAGTTTTGCGGATGAGATCACGACCCTCAGGGGGTACATGATTGTCCTTCTTGCCGAAGATCTAGCAGCTGATTAGAACTTTGATGTTTTGGAGTAAGGTTGATAACTGACCATAACCAGTTCACCGTTGATATCCTTGGCTCTAGCTAGAGAGTCATCATTCTTGCCAGCACCGAGAGTTTGAGAGTGGATGTCAGTAGCAAAGTAGCAAACAGCAGCACTGACACGCTTGTCCAGAGCACAGCGGTATGCCAGGTGACCACCCAGACACATGCCAGTAGCACCAATTCTTCCATTGCAGGTCTCAAGGTCGAGTAGCAATGACACACTCAGCTCAGCATCTTCATCGTAGGCTGCGAGCTTCTTGGCGACCTTCCAGTCGTTTCCCTTGTCGGTACCATGACCATCATAGGCCAGAGGTTCGGGTCCGGTGAACTCGTGGTAGCTGCTAGGGGCGGCAACGATGTATCCCTGACCAGCGATCTGCTTAGCGAAGCGGGCAACAGGTCCAGTCACTGAAGGATGCCATCAATTCATATTCCAATTTCTAGACAGTGCATACTTGTAGGATCCGACAGATTGGAAGTGAGAGAGAATACGACCTACCTTGGTAAATCTCGCTGAATACGACTACACCAGGAAATTTGGCCTTGGGGTAGTTGGGAACTGTTGGGTGCCAGGTGAATATGCCTTACAGATATCAGCAAGAGCAAAAACCGAGTTTCCTTTATTCTACATACGCATGCTTCCACCATCCTTGGTAGCGACATCTTTGTAAGATTCTTCGATCAACATCTTGAAGGATGATTTTGAAGTGTATTGGTGAACAGATGCTCAGTACCTATCTGCAGCAACGCGGAAACAAAGCACTTTGGATCTTTGGACCCTGGTGGGATGAATAACGAACGTCGCAAGCTTTGTTAAATGGTGTAGGGGCATCTCCGAGATCATGCATCATCCGCAGACTCGCTGTGAAAACGCAGGAGTGTCTTCAGACCAAGGTCAGTATCCACTGAGAGTCGAATCAGTTATGATTTTAATCATCAATGGCTGAATGCAAAGATCCTATGTGTATCCTTACAGCATACTTTGAGCATCGAGGGCCACTCTGCTGGCGTCGGATAGCATAGTCAACATGCTCTGTATCAATCCCCGTGACGTGGGGGCCCATCTCGGTGTCTCGGAACGATGAGCAATTGCCTCCCTCTTCTTTATCACCTTTTCCTTTCTCTGGACCATCCCGTCGACTACCTACCCTAGCGGGTCGACAGATCGCAAAACCAACCTCCGCTCAATTACTATACGACATTCACTGTGTTAGCAGATTTTGCTCTCCCCGAGTTTTGCTTGCTTGTTCGACCGCGGCAATCGTCCTCGACGCGTTTAACGACATCATTATCCGCTTCTCGTGCATTCGTCATGTCTTCGAACCCGCAACTCACTCTCTCGGCCAAAGCATCGAACCCCTCGAAATCTGTCGGCCTTTCAAATCAATCAACGCCCTCTTATTCGCAGACCAACGCCTATTTTGGAGAAGTTCTCGGTCAACGTAGAAGTGGCGGTTCAGGCAGCTCCAACGCCGCTAACTCGAAGCCCTCGTCGACCCCGCGCAGCAATCAAAGTGCCAAAGCGAAGCACAAGCAATCGAAGAAGTTTAGACTCGCGGATGAGGATGCTCTTGCTGAATCCGTAAGTGCTACTGCTCCATTGTCAGTGAGCTTTCATGTTGCTCACATTGCTATAGGCCGCCATGCATTCAACTAGCAGTCGCAAGGGTCAGACCTCTATCACCCACCTCATGAACTTCTCTCTCCCGCCACGTCCTCAGGCACACCAGCACAATTCTAGATATGCCTCTGGCCGTCCTCGACGCAACCCTACTTGGGGTCTAGGTTCCGGATATCACGCAGTGGACAAGGCAAGGTAAGCTCTATCTGGCCTGCTCTCAATCGCCACTCCTCTCTAACCATCTCTAGATACGTTCACGCCAACTACCGCTTCATTGTTGACCCTAGAGCCGACTATCGGGCTCAACGCGTTGATGCCGATGTCCATATCGACTGGAACAACGTACTGCAAATTCTTGTCTCTACCGAGTCCCAATCTTCAGCGTGCCCAATCTGTCTGGGGACGCCTACCGCTCCCAGGATGGCTAGATGTGGCCACATATTCTGCCTGCCCTGCTTGATCCGATACATGCATTCGGACGACGGGTCCGCTACCGGAGTTGAAAAGAAGGCACGCTGGAAGAAGTGCCCAATCTGTTATGATTCTATCTATGTTTCCGAGACAAGACCAGTACGTTGGTATACCGGTGCTGAGTTTGAACCCCCGAGAGAGGGAGATGACGTAGTACTGCGTTTGATACAGCGCCCCGCTGGAATCACCCTTGCTATGCCCAGAGAGAGCCCCGACGCCCTTGGAAAAGGAGACGATATTCCCTGGTACTTTGCCGCTGAGGTTATGGATTATGCTCGTGTCATGAAGGGCGGTGAAGATTACATGCTGGCCCAATTGGACGAGGAGATTCAGAACGTCAGGGCTATGGAACAGGAGGACGAAGTCATGTTTGGAGACGACACTCAATGGACTAGCAAAGCTGTACGTGCTTTGAATGAAGCGAAGGAGAGAATCAAGGGCATCGGAAACCCTCCAGCAGCCACGAAAAAGCCCGAAGAGCCCGAGCCCAAGAAGCCTGCCATCCAATTCAACCAAACTGACGAAGGAGTACCGGAAATGTACGCAATTCAGCAGGCCATCAAGTCAGGTCAGAGCTTGCCTAATGGGCAGAACGGACAAGCGGAGTCATCGCCCAGTGAGCAAGAAGCCAGCACGAGGAAGGACGACACCACAACCAGTATCCTTTCCACGTCTCTAGCCGAGTTCCGTGCCCGACAGCATGCAGAGCGCCAACCGGATACTTATTTCTTCTATCAAGGCTTACTTCACTATTACCTTTCCTCCCTGGACATTCGCATCCTGAAAGCTGCTTTTGGAAACTATGACAACTTCCCTTCTTCGATACTTCCCCGCGTCGAGCGTGTTTCGACCGGCCACATCGTCGACGATGACCTGCGTAAGAGGGTCAAATACCTTGGACATCTTCCCTACGGTTGTGAAGTCAGCTTCCTAGACTGTGACTGGACCGATACTGTTCCGCCAGCCATCCTCGAACAGTTCCAGGGCGAGATCGACAGACGACGCAAACGAAACACAGACAAGGAAGCAAGAGAAGAGAAGGAACGTGTTCGTGCAGAGAAGGCTGAAGATCGAGAGTTCGCAGCCGCTCGACGAAGACGTGTCAGCATACCAAGCGAAAGCAAGTTCCGACCTGATGACTTCGTGCCCTTGAGCGCGAATGGGGGCTCTGATGCAGCAGGTTCGTTTGATGGCCACGGATCTTCGTCATCGCCACCCTGGAGCAACAGCAATCGACCGCAAGGATCTGCTTATGCCTCGCTTGCATCACCTGGTACAAGTCCAGCTACCTCACGGACGGTATGGGGTACCACAGCCATTCCACTGACTAGTCCTGAACTCGCCGCCCTCCGAAATGGAAACATGGACGACGGCTGGCTCGATGGATGGGAGAGGGAGCTGAGCCAAGATGATGAGCTTATTGCCCAGGTACAGGCAGCAAGTCTAGGAGAGGGATCCTCATCTTCCGCTAGCAGACCTGCACCTGCCGCCAAAGGCAAGAAGAAGGGCAAGAAGATTACTCTGATGAGCACGAATGCTAGACGAGGCGCTTGACGATAAGAACTGGCTTATGGACTCGAATTTCCAGGCGTTTATGAAGGCTGGTACTGCATTGCATTGAGATTATACCTTGGACGGCTAGCGAAGGTCCATATACATACAACTATACAGACACGAAATACATGATTCAGAATTACAAATTTAAAGACGTTTTGTGCATTTGATGCATTTGGAAGAAAATGGATGACGATGATGTAACTGTGTCAAGCCTCAAAACACAAAGTTTGGTCAGAAGTGGGTCCGAGGGTCACGGAAAACAACAACGGAGATTGAATATCGAGTCCTCCGCAACTTCCCTCACCCGGCCACCGGCATCCTTCCTAGGACATCAATTGCTGCTGCCATTGACTCACCATGACCGTCACGAGGAGCCAGACGGGCAAAACGCCCAGGTGAGTGCAAAACGCGCCTGTCAACATTCAATAAATCGCGGCCACTCATACAGCACAACAGAAAGCCAGAATTGCCCGAGGGCTTTGTTGAAACGCCATCGAGAAAGCGTTCGACGCGCAAGAACGCAAACACCGGGCGCACTGCCTCGCCGTCGCCCTCGATCACTGGCTCCAGAACGCCCCTTGTTGACGCACCTGCCAACGAGGTCAAGACCAATGGACATGCCAATGGCTCGTCTAAGAAGGAGAAGCGCATCATCGATGGCTGGCTGGAGGGTTCCGACCCTAAGGTGGACGCAAACCCTCACTACGAGTTTGGTGGCAGCGCCGGAGTCACTGCCATGATGATTGGCTTCCCTATTCTCATGTGGTACATGTGGATTGGCGCAACTTACTACGACGGTGGCTTCCCTAAGCGCGAGTCCTCCACCCAGTCGTGGTCCGACTTTGGCAAGCAGCTTTTCAGCCTGGCCTACAACGGTGCTTTTCCTCACGCGAAGGCATGGGCCATCTACTGGACCTTCTTCGTCTTCGAGGGCATCTGCTATCTGTACATGCCCGGTGTGTACAGCAAGGGCAAGCCTCTTCCTCACATGGACAACAAGCAGCTTCTCTACTATTGCTCTGGTGTCTCATCCTTCTACCTCACCATTGTTGTCGCCTTGACTCTCCACGTCACCGGCCTCTTCAAGCTCTACACTCTGATCGACGAGTTCGGCCCCATCATGTCAGTCGCCATCTTGTCTGGCTTCATTGTCTCGGTTGTCGCCTACGCCTCTGCTCTTATGCGTGGTGCTCAGCACAGAATGACTGGCTACCACATCTACGATTTCTTCATGGGCGCTGAATTGAACCCCCGTCTTTTCGGCTGGCTCGACTTCAAGATGTTCTTCGAGGTCCGTCTTCCTTGGTTCATCCTGTTCCTTGTTACCCTTGGAGGTTGCGCTCGTCAATACGAGCAGTACGGTTACGTCACCGGCGAGATGGCCTTCTTGCTCATGGCTCACTTCCTGTACGCCAACGCCTGCTGCAAGGGTGAGGAGATGATTCCCATCACTTGGGACATGTACTACGAGAAGTGGGGCTTCATGCTCATCTTCTGGAACCTGGCTGGTGTTCCCCTTTCTTACTGCCACTGCACCATTTTCTTGGCCAACCACGACCCCGAGGTCTACGCCCACTCCTGGCCCGTTCTCGTCTGGTTCTTCACCAGCTACCTCTTCGCATACTGGGTCTGGGATACCGGAAACTCGCAGAAGAACATGTTCCGCGCTCAAGAGCGTGGCTATGAGATGAACCGCAAGACTTTCCCTCAACTCCCCTGGAAGGCTGTCAAGAACCCTCAGAAGATTGAGACCGAGTCCGGCAACTCTCTTCTTTGTGATGGTTGGTACAAGTATGCTCGCAAGATTCACTACACTTGCGACATGTACTTTGCTCTCTGCTGGGGCTTGATCACCGGCTTCAACTCACCTTTCCCATGGTTCTACCCTGCTTTCTTCGCTGTCATGATTGTGCACCGCGCCCACCGTGACATCCAACGTTGCAAGGAGAAGTACGGCGATGCCTGGAAGGAGTATGAGAGACGCTGCCCTTACCTCTTCATCCCTGTAAGTTTTTTTGATCTTTGTAATCGTTCGATCGCACAACTGACCTGATCTTAGTACGTCTGGTAAACACCACGTATCGGCAAAAATGATGTACATGATTCTGGGTCGCGGGTTTCGACATACATCCATTGTAATAATTCGAGAGTGGTGGTTTCAAAAGGTTGCCAAGTCACTCGCGTGTCGAAGGGTCAAAATACCTCAGACGCCGGTGGCCGGAGCATGCCACGAGGGGAGAAAACTTATTCTTCGCCTGAAAGATAACGATCTAGTGGTTTCTAGGGACATCGATCGTTCCTATGTAGGAGATTCTTTCTCACATATTGGAGGGGCATTTTTTTCTTTTTGTTCTTTTTCCGTCCTCGCTCTTTTTGCTCAGTCCTTGTGCATGTCTGTCTTGATAGAAGAACAGACGAGGAGTACAGGATAAAAAGGTGGACATGGGGTGTTGTACATTATTACCTTGTATATTTCTAGTTTCTGAGTTCTCTTTTTTATAGCATAGAATCAATCAAAACCATCATACATATTACCAAAAACTCCAACGCGTTACAAGTAAAAGTGACGAACCAAGGAAAGAGCGTCTTGAATGAGAGGACGAAAGCACCCAGCGTTCAAGACAAGTTATCGTGCCTTCAAAGCCGAACAGCGCAAACGCGAAAAATACCAACTCGTACATTTCGCGAGGACTCTGCGGGGGATCGAGGTTGGGTCAAGCAGGGAAAATGGATGAGAAAAAGTGTGAGGTATTAGTACAAATTCTAGGTTGTATGGGAAAACCAAAGGGTTGAGAAAGAAGAAAAACCCTGATGACCTCCTGCGTGTGATTGTAATGACCTCCCATTGCCGCCATGTAAAGTTGTCCTGCCCTGTTCTTCCCGATACTGTAAGAACGCCATACGCCATGCCAGATAAACAGAAATTCAAAGATCAACCGGCGATGAGGACCCATAACAAGAAGACTGCAGATGCATTAGCATTACGAATGGTAGATGGGGATAGCAAAAGACTTACAAATCATCAGTACACCAAACATCTTGGCGACTAGCCATCTGTTGCCTTGCACTCGGGACCAATATTTCATGAGTTCGCGTTGTGCACCTTCGACATTGTCGACAATGTCCTCGGTGTTGGCGTCGATGCGTTGGATCATATCGCTCTGCTCGCTAACCATCTGAGCTAATTGTCCAAAGATGCCACCGAGTTCTGCGATAGTGCGTTCGATGCCTTCTATAGCTTCACTACGCTGTTGGATGTATCCATTGTTCTGGTTTCCTTCTTCCAGCAGTAGCATCTGTTGCTCTGATTGCGCACCGCGTGTGAGTGCTGATGAGGATGACGACGGCGGTTCCAGAGTCAGAAGGTCTTGTCCTTGATTTTGCATGGGCGGTTGTGGTGAGCGTCCTCGGGATGGCGCGGCGTATAATGGGCTATCACTTCGCCCTTGAGCGACAAGGTGTCCAGCATTACTACCAACAGTGTTGACGAAATTGTCCTGGCGCGAGCGACTGGCTTGTACATTCTTGGACCTCACTTCCAAGACCTCCTTGAAATTTCCACCGACATTTGCCAACTTGCTCTGTAGCATGACGACGACATTCTCATTGTGTTGGCCTTCCTGGTCCACGCCGCCCTTCGGATGCGCCGTCTTGTTTATCGTAGAAAGAGCGCCGATCTGTTGGTTCAGGGCGGCAAGGTCTTGCTTGATGACATAGGTGAGTTCGGCGATTTCCACGGGCTTGTCGTCGAAGAGAGTCTTGCGACGAGCCAGTTGTCCCAGGCGTTCCAGTTTGCCGACGGTGGCTGCAATGCCCCTGCCTATTTCGGCGGCTTTGCGCGCGAACTCGCTGCGCTGTTTGCGCGTGGGCTGAGCGGATTGTTGGCCGGCATTGGGGAGGAGATGTTGACGGTCCTTGGGGGTCTTCGTATGGGCGAGGCGTTTTTGGGCCTGAGCGAGGATGGAGCGGAACTCGGGAGTGCGGTCCTGGATTGACGACGTGCCTGCCGACATGGCTGTGACGCGTGTGTGCGGTTCTATGTCGATGGGTATATTCACTTAGGTGGCGAGCGTCGCTACTGTCGAATCCGAGTTATTACAAGGTGTTGGTGGAGCAATCAGGGCGTGTTCATTGTTCAGTCAAATGTCCAGCTGTCGACGTTCAAGAGTCGAGGCGCTCTCCGCAATCCCCTGTCGGCCAAGCCACACGAGCCCTCGTCATCACCCGCAATCTCCATTGGAATATCAATATCACAGATTGGTCAAACAGGTAATCATATATCAAGGTATATGAAATCTTCTAATTGACAACAACAACGGCTTGTAGACGCTTTTGACTACCGTCCGCCTCAATCATAAAACTAAACAATAAAAGCACACACGCTGGTTCATGCTCCGCCCTGAACGCCAGTGCCCCTGGTGACAACGTCACCTCTCCCATACCCATCATGCCACTCCACCAACAACGAGAGCTGCCAACATCTCCTCTTCGCTGCGGACCTTGATGTTGACCGTGACTCCGCTCTTGGCGCTGAATGCCATTCTTACCAACGATGCGACCTTGCCACCTGTCACACTCTTTCCGTAAAGCTTCAGACTGTGTGTCGAAGTAGAAAGTGTGACCTCGCTACCCTCGAGCGGTTGCATGCCCAGACTCTTGACGAGCAACTCGGTGGCTTCTGCCAGTGTCTTGGCGTTGGAGAGTTGTAGCGTCTCCTCGGCCTCATGTTCGTCATCCGAGGGAATGCCGTTGAAGATGCTGTCAAAGTTGCCAGCGAATGCGGGCAGGATGTAGTCGGAGCCAACAAGGTCAAGGTCTTCAATCTCGTACTCGTCTTCGTATCCATGCTCTTCAGGCTCGTTGGTCGAAGGATCAATCTCCTTGCTTGTGAATCTGAGGACGTTGGTGAAGTTCGCCGCTGAGAATTCTTGACCCTCGGGGCGTCTGAAAGACACGTAAACAGTGCCAGGCTCATCCGTCTTGAGCAGAGGGGCAGGAATAGTGAACTCTTCTTCCAGACCACTTTCCTCTGACTCGTCGGCTGCTGTGGGCGTGCAGACAACTGTCACATCGGCGAGGACTGTGTCTGGCAAAGTGTTCTTGATGTCGTATTGAATGACAACGTGCTCCTTGAACAAGTGCTTGACGGCAGTAACGACGTACTCGGTCTCGCTCTCGGTCAGCTCGACAACAGCACTGCTCTTGAGCACGCCTCCGTATGAAGAAAGCTCGGGAATCGCTTGCAGTTGTTGAGCATACTTCTGTGCAGCTGCACTTGCCGAGGCCGCGGCTTCTGCTGAACCGCGGGCGGGAGCTGGCTTGGGTCCAGCCGAAGGTGCCTTGAGGGTAGGAGTGGCTGTAGTGAGTTTCTTCGTGCGGTCCTCAGCGAGAGATTGCTCACGAGTGACAACGGGAACTGAGCTAAGGTCGAAGGGCTTGGAGAATGCGGCCGATGAATCTGCTGTCACATACATGACAAGCTGGTGCTCCAGGACGGGCAATGAGAACATCGAGTCTGATAAGTAAGTTAGCACATATTGTAACAATCATCAGACTGGGCGATATCTTACCATTTCTGACAAACTTGCTGGCCATGTCGTCGTCTTCCTTCATCAGACGCAAGTTGAGGGCCGCACGATCTCTGACCTCATCATCGGTATCGTCAAGACAGCGGGTGAGGAGAACATTGACGCTACGCTTGACATCGGGATCTTGTTGGCCGACACCGAACTTGGCCAGAGCAGTGACAGCAGCTGCACGGACAATGGCATTCTCGAGTACAACACGGTTGTAGATGTAACGGATATACTTGGTCGGGTTGGCTGTCCTGGGGCCCTCCATACCCAGAAGATGCAGGATGCGGACAGCGAGCTTGGTGAACTCACAGTCCTCGATAAATTCACACAGATGTGACAGAGCGTCTTCCTTGCTTTCGGGGACGAACTTGATAAGATCAAAGATGGCCTCAACAACGCTACTCTTGAACTCGTAACTACCTTCGTCACGGATAGAGGTACTGAGGAAAGCAAGCATGCCAGCCTGCTTGCTAGGGAACTTGAGGGCAAGAGTGCGGACAGCCTCAACCACGGTGATCTTGAATTCGTCGGTAATCTCGGCCATGAAGCCAGAGATTTGCTTCATCAGACGGTCAACACTAGACTCGTTACCAGTCTTGAGAAGAGTGGTAATGGCAAATGTCGCAACGGATCTGTTGGAGTTTGTAATGAGAGCCTCAATGTCGGGGTTGCATTGGCGAACAGCGTCGGGCTTGAATGAAGCAAAGTTGTGGAGGATGCGGATAGCAGCGAACTTTGTGACAGATCGGGGAGAGGTCAAGAAGAGCTGGAGGACGTGAACAGCTTGCATGACCTCCTGGTCGGTCAGGTCGCGGACCTCGCAGATGGCCTTGGCAGCCTCAATGTTGACCAACTCGCTCTTGTCACGCAACCAGCCATCAAGCAGCTTCATCATAGGAGCGCGAAGACCAGCATCCTCTTCAATCAACTTGGCGGCCAGACGGACGAGCATGAGACGGGCAGCAGGGCTCTTGACAACACCGGCAGCACTGTATTGTTGAACCATCTTGACCAGAGCCATGCGATCGTGAGAGCGCATCTGATAGAGCAGACCAATGGCGTGGTACTGGGTCATAAAGTTTGTGTTGGAGGCAGCCAGACTGTGCGAGGCCGACGAGCCGAAACCAAGAGAGAAGCCGCCAGAGGACTTTGTCGACGAAGCAGCCTCCTGAGTCTCGCTCTGCCAGCGGCGGACGATGTCGCGGGCGATGGGCAACAGATGATATGAGGAAACGAGAGCAGCCGAGGAAACCGAGGGAGTCTTGTCGACAATGGCCGTCTTGATGTTGCGCTCGATGGCCTGAACAGTGGAAGCATCGATAATGCGGCACAGGGCGCGGATGGCGTTGGCACGGTATACGACGTCGCTGCCGACAGCAGTGTCCTTCATAATACTGCTGGTGACCATAATCACATCTTGAGCGGTATTTGCGAGCTCCTTGATGACCAGGTAGACCATTTGACGGAGGGCGGCATCTTTATTTTGGAAGAGCTTCGAAATGCCAAAGAACAGGGAGGTGGCCTCGTTTTGGGGGAACTTTTCGCCAGTGAACAGCAGCAGGGAAATCTTGGTGAGCAGAATACGGCACTTGCGAGGAGAAATAGGCGATGAGTTGAAGACACGAGCTATCGAGGTCGAGTTAGCGACTTGACATGGTCGTGTTATTTGAAGCACTGTACGGACCCTCCTGGAAGACCGAGGTGCGGTCGACCTTGAGCAGGCCGCCCTCGTCCTCGTCCTTTTTGTTGTAGCTCATGGTTGCTCTTCAATGGCCAGCCGGGATTGTCAGAACAACAGTTATATCTATCCTGTCGACTGTAAACGTAGCATCACAACTCCCTAACCCCCGAGCTCGGCACCTTCCGTCGCGACCCCGTCATCCCCCGCCAAGGCCCCTCTCCGCGCTTTCTACTTTGGTGCTTCTAATTCCAGCCAGCTCTCGTTGGAAGGCTACCTACGTGTGAAGACAGCTGTAAATCATATACACCTCACAACAGCTGCAGTCATGGATATGCCAGGAGGTATGCCAGGCGGCATGCCGGACATGCCCGTCAATGTGCCCATCGACGATCCTAATGCCGACACTGAGTGGTAAGTCCTCTCCTTATGCTTCTCTACCCGTATATACTGCTTTCGGTTTGCCTGTTTCTGATACAATTTGACAGGAACGACATCCTCCGCAAGCACAAAATCATTCCCGAGAAACCTCCGTCACCTACTCCTATGATCGAAGAAGCCTTAACCGAAGCCCGTAGACTTGCTCACGAGAACCGCCTGGAAGGCAAGGAGCTCGATGAGCTGGCCGAGTTGGAAGACGAGGAAGATGAGGACTTTCTTGAGTTCTATCGGTAAGCTCGCGCGCCGACCTTTGCGCCATGCTCTTCTAATTTATAACTTTCGACAGTCAGAAGCGCATGAACGAACTCGCTGCCATCCGCTCAGCCTCTGTCTATAATCAGGTCTACCCGGTACAGAAGCCCGATTGGTCGCGGGACGTGACTGAAGAATCAAAGAAGGCCTTTATCTTCGTACTCCTTACATCTTCGTCAGGTACAAATCTCGAATCGCGTCTGTTGATCGAGATCTGGCGCGAATTGGCTACAAAGTTTGGAGACATCAAGTTCTGTCAGATCGAGGCCAACCTCTGTATTGAAGGTTACCCGGACAAGAATACTCCGACTGTCTTGGTCTACAAGGATGGCGACATCAAGCGCCAACTGGTAACTCTACGCGATTTGAAGGGTGATCGAACCACCATCCGTGACCTAGAGGATTTGCTTCGCTCTCTGGGTGCCGTTGACCCTAATGATTCCCGCCTCGGTCCTCGCCACCAGGAAGAGGCCCCGCAATCCACTCTCAGGAGTGCTGGCCAAGGCGCTGGCCTTGGAAATGACGATAGCGACAGCGACTGGGACTAACCTACCCACCTCCATGGCATGACTCGAGCCTTGTCAGGACCCACCTCTGGAGTCCGTACTTCAGAGATACTTGACCCTTTCACGGCTGTCGATGGCTCCCGGGATACGGAAGATCTACCATCCGTAGCCAGGGACTGGGAACCGACAGGTTTTGGAATTAGAGATGCCCAATGATCAAGTAGCCTGTTCAAACAGGTGAATGTCATCATTTCGTTACGGCTGCAGGTATTTCTCTACCGATGCTGTCGGCCAACATGACTGGATCTTGCGGCCTATTTCTGACCTGCTGCAAAATGTCTCGGCGTTCGACGTCTGGACATCAAGTCCAATCCACCAAACGCCTGGCTTTCCAAGATCATAACGCCAGAAAGGGAATCAAAAATAAGAATAAAGACATTACATACCAGTCGCGTCTGGGCTGCTTTCAGAAGTTGGTGAGCCTTGAAAGGATGTCTTAACATCGACCATTTGACATCAACCATGCACTCGGACCACGTTATCTCTTGTTATTGAAGCGGTAAGTGTAGATCGGTTCCGCCTGCTTTCATCGTTCTCCTGCGTCGATCAGGTTGTAATGTGTTGCTCGGATGCTGAGGCTGGGTAATGCTTCGTAGAACTTCATTTTCGTCTCGTGTCAGAAGCAGCTCGTGTTTCAGCCTCTCATTGTCTGACTCCAAAGAGTTGGTTCGCACTTCTAGCGCTGATAGTTGAGCTTCTAGGTCTTGTACCCGTTGGCGTTTGCGATCACGGAACGCTCGTTGACTATGGCCACCACGACGTGTTAGCGGGAAGTCTCTCCAGAAAGACGGCGACCTCGATACATACGCGGCCCTGTTCTGTGCCTTTCGCCTACGCTGTGCCGGTGTTAGGGGTTCCTTTTCCTCTGAAGTGGCACTACTGCGTCGTCTTTGGTACTCCAGGAGTTCGTCAACGTTAAATTCTACTGTCGGAGATGTAGGTTGTCCATAATCTCCTTCGACTCCGCTACGATATATTAAGGGCTGTCCTGGTGGCATTGTCACAAATCCGTTCCGGCCGTCAACGGCTATTGGTTCAGTTGATGTGGTATTGATTGGAGATGCGACAGGAGCCTGAGTGAAGGTGTTGCCTACTGGCGAAGTAAGCGAGTGTTGCTCGTAGCCATAGTGATACTGGATAACTTGTTAGTACATATCTTGTGCTACCAGTCAAGAGCCTTACGTACCTGTGGTACAGCCGTCCACATATGATGTGCATGTGTGTAACCTTGATTGTGAGTTGCATATACAGGGTGGTGACAGGCGCTCGTTGTTCCGCCGCAGGCTTGTTGATATTCCATGTTTGATTGGATGCTTGGGAGTGCTGAGCAATCGAGTCGGGCAGGTAAAAGTGTCTTGTCTGAAGATGCTGGTTGCGGGAGGAGGTAAGATATGAATGGTTCCCAATGCGTTGTCGCGCAGGTGCCTCTGGGCCTGGTCAATAGAAGTAAACACGATCTTCTCTGAACAAACGATGTGGCTTCCACGTTTGGAGCAGGGAGCCGTGTCGAATTTTGAACAGCCAGCCGTCCGAGTCAAGAAACTGACGCAGGGGCTTCTCTGTGTCAATCAATTCACGGCAGAAGGCCGTGGCTTGATGTGGACTCAATAGTCTGGACATCGGTGTCAGACAGCTCGATGGAAGCATACCTGCCTAGCGTCGCTGATCCGATCTGTTGCGGGCCATCAAGCACGTTGTGGCGCGTCTTCCTTCTCTGTGCAGGCGGACTCTTACCTCTTGAATGTGATTGGCTCGAACACCGTTAACAGCCTGCATTCGATTACTGATACTCGAGTAGGAGTCAGGGGGGGCAATTTTCTCAAGACAGGTCATTTATGGATAGAATTGAGTATGGGGTTAAACGATGTACTGTAGTCAAGTAGTTTGCTCACAGAATTACACTCAACATGATTTCACATGATCTTCTAGCAACTGTAAGTTATATCTGCACTGCTTCGGTAACTATCCAGCTAAGGGCCACGGCTTGAGATCTTCACGAAGATCAAGCCACAGCTCCACATGCCGAAGACTCCCCCCACCAGTCATCTTTCTGAAAGCACACCCAATTGGGGCCAATGTCTCGTCTTGGGTTTTGAGACAAGAGGCTGACCAGCGTGGTTGAGAGAAGGGTCCTTGCGACGGGGTCACCGTCGCTGCCAAAGCCCTGATTCTTGTCGGGAAATCGTCCATCGGGACCCAGAATCCTCACGCATCCCTCCAAACCTCATGATCTTTAGGGCTGGCTCTCAGTCACCTCCGACCGAACGACTCCGTGTCCTTGAGAGGTCAGCGGGCTTGGGCCTCGGTTTCTGTCAGATATCGATCCAGGGACCGTTGGATCACTGAGCATCTTCGTATGGACAACCATCTGCGTAACGACACCAACTGCTGCTGAGAAAGACTCAACAGGCCATTCGAGAGCGCAATGTGGATCACTCCACGCGTGTGCCCCCGAACCCCTCCTTCGTTTCTCGGTCTCTGCTCCGAATTTGATCCTTCTCTGATCATGGTACTCGAGTACTCAGTACTGTACCATGTGTTCCTCGCTCGGTTCGCAGTTCCGGAGGTGCCTGGGGATGTCACTGTAACTCAGATTCTACTTTTGATGCAGCAAGCTGCAGAACTGTTGACCATGGGCGCATGTCTTGCTGCAATCAAAGCAGCATGTTCGGCCTCAAATCCGCTTCCCGAAACTCTATCGACCATCAGGAAACACACGCCCTGCGTGTTGCCATCCTGCATGCTCGAACCGAAGCTGCCTCTTGATCCTTGTCTTGCACCATTTGGCTCCTGTCAATTGCCGGTTACCGGCTGAATGGTTCGGACCTTGCGCATCCAGCGACGCAAATCAAAACGTTGCTCGTCGCCAGTCGCCGCAACACCCCACATGCATTGTCCTTAAGCACCTGGCAGGGGCATATCAAAGATAGCATTCGATGATCATTGGTCTCTTTGGACGAGTGGCTCACTTTTGTCAACAGCTATAAGAGCAATACCCGGGTATTCGGTACCAAAAGCTGAAAGTCTCCTCTATTGCATACGACCGTTGCTACGTATATCATGTCCCTTGCTGCGCTCTCTTCTTGACCTTGTTTCAAGGCTCATATGCCGCAAACTACCGTGCAGACCTGTAATCTACGATTGCCCGTCTCCCCCCGATGTCTATTGGCCAACAGTACGGCATCGCGGGCTGAGAGGATCTGTCTCGGCTCTCGTCTGCGGTTGGCAAGTACCGCCAGCCCCTACTGTCTCATCCTTATCACTCCTCTACGCTAACGCAATAATGATTTGAATTCCAAGGTATCTAATCTCAATCGCATATCGAAGCACGTCACGAATCATCCGCTGCACGAATTAGTTGCATGCGGATGACCCCCAATCTCCAAAACTCGAATCTGAGACCTAGAGCTATTCGATGCTATGCATCATTCCGGAGTCGCCGACGCCAGGGTCTCAAGACATCTCTCAAAACCAGAAACTTGACTCATGAGTTTGTCGTGCTGCACGAAGAGGTTGAGAGAAGGTGGATGCGCTAAATCGGTCGTGCTTGGTCGTCTGCCAACACGAACTTGTGGAGACCGGCGGAGATATGGCCGCTTTTCACGATGCTGCACTTCGCGTCGACTTTGTTCGTTCGGGAAGTGCTCCAGAACCTAAAATCCACGCTCCACGCTTTACGAATCCTTCGACTCCGATCTCGACAATACCATTTCCTGCTTCAGGCAGGCTTATTAAAGAGAGCTATAGGTCGGTTAGTTGATCAACTAAAGTCTCATGATCCGATTTACTACAAATAGCTAGGAATGTGCCCTCAAAGCCCTTAGGATGGCCCCCACACGCATCACTTCAGGTCGGCCAAGAGCGCCGGATCATTATTTAGCGAGCCGCCCTGCATATCCTTGGATGATCCAATAATGGGATATCCACACTTGCTCATGCCATCGACTCATCGTTATTTTGGACAATCTGGAGCATGGACTTGATGTAGTGACAATGTACAAGTCATGTACCATCCAACGGTAGTGCAGGCATCGATGCGCCATAGAAAGGTACATGGTACAGAAACAGGTTTGCTCCCGCCCCGCAGACCCCAGGGAAGGCTGGCCGCACCATGTGGCCTTTGATTCGGCTTGTTCGGCCTCGTCAATAACACAATCCCGACTGATGCAATCTTCGATTAGCCCGTTTACACGGCTTCTTGCCGGTCCTGCACTACTGTGCGCAATCCCATCAATCCCAGCCATACCGCTTCTTCTGTGCGGATTGTTCTGCTTCCTTGCTGAGGCACAAGATTGACCCAGTAGTCGAATACGTCTTTGGCTTCTGTGACGCCCTTCGACGTCAAGTTCTTGTCTGCCTTGAGGGCAACCTCGAGACCTGCGACACCGCCGAAAACAATAACCATATGCCTCCACTGTTTAGGCACTGGTGGTACATCGGGATCGTTCTCCAACGAGTCAAACAGAGACGCTAATGTGATGCCTCGCTCGGATGTACCGAAACTAATGTCGTAGCCGCCATCGTAAGGGCACTCGGTGAATACTGCCGAAAGTGAAGACGCCATTCTTGTTGAGTAGCCCCAATAGTAGCCGGTCTCTTCTCTCGGGGTGTCGGGTGAAACGGCGTCGGCATCCAAGGGTGTATAGCCGTCCATTTGAGGCTCATCAGCAGATCCAAACTTTACAGTGACGCGCGATCCAGGCGGTACCTCGACTGGGATACGCGTCTTTACAGGCAGACCACAATCAACGAGAGTTGAGACGGGGTTGCCCTTGCTACCCTTGCTGCGCTTTTGCTGAGGCTCTGCATACGCGGCATCTGGGCCTATCGTCACACCCTCTCGGTACTGACACCATTCGTTCGCGCGGAGATGGTGCGGCATATCCAAACTTGGCATGGCGCCGGCGGTTCTCAGATTGGGGTGCATAGGGAAAAGTGTCTTCCTGAGGTGTGGGGGTGTTTCCAGATAGCTGAGGACGTGATATAGGAAGTCGTCAGGGTCTGAATAACCCGTGTAGCCGTCTCCCTCGAATCCTTTCCGTGGACGGGCTCCATTTTGTGATTGGCCATCGTTGAAGACGACAATCTCGTCGACCTGGAAAACGGCACAGGCTCGCGCTACCTGGGCGGCCATCATGGTCTTCAGATCATGTGATTGAGCGCTGTGAAATATGGTCAGGGCTGAATCCTTGAGGTGAGACAGAGGCGGTAAAGAAAGAAAGGGTTAGAGGGCTATAGGTGACGTGGAAGGAAGCTACAACACTGGGCAGTATAGACAAGCAATCCGACCAATCCTATAAGGCAATTGCAACCAAGTGATTGGCGAAAGAGAGAGCTGAGAAGTAGATCGGGAATAAGGAAAGTATTTCTGCTCCGATGCTGGAACAATGTTGTACCGAGGGAAGGTACAACCCATGGAGGAAAAGAAAATTTCTGTCACCTACTTTGCTATAACACTGCCAGGCAGTGCGATGGTCAACGTGTGCTGACGCCCACCTGTCGGCGTAAAAACTGCAGAAGGTCTCGAAGTGTCGACCTCATCATCGGCACTATAATGCTGCTGCTGCTGGGGCTGTTGAAAGTCCTGCTTCCTCTTCTGCACGAGCACACAATATCAGCGTTCAATCCTTCCAGCCACGAATGAGGAAAGAAACTCCCCGAAACCTACCTTGTTCTGATATCCCGACATTGTCTGTAAAATCTCTTTCACGTGAAGTTGGAACAAGAATGGGAAAGTTCAATCACACGAAAGCCCAACCGACGATCATGAAAATAATTAATGCCTGGGTAGTTTTAGGGTTTGTTCGGCCGGGCATGCGAGTTGCAGCAGCCAAGCCTTTGTGCACGGATCATGCTTGACTTGGAGACCACCCGACCCTAGACTTGGCACACGACGACATCTCCCTTTCGTGCTCTTTCTTATCTTGGAGTATCCGTACAACAACCAATATTAACCATCGTCTGTTCCGATATTCCATCTTCCGAAAAAAACAACAGTGATCCCAGCCATGTCAGCCTCACAACAGCCAACCAGACCTTACTTCCACAACGGCCAGGCGCTTTCAGCGTAAGTGGAATGGCTCCGATCTCAGCCTTCGGCACTTTATCTATGCTAAAGCTGAATCTCCACTTTCCAGACCACCAGCCACGGTCCGTATCCGCAATTTCTTCGACAACGCCTATGTCTTTCTAGGCCTCTACGTTACCACATTCTTCTCGGTGAGCTGATCATTGTTGCGATCCTTCGAATTCATGTGGTTCACTAGTCTGAATCAATGCTCTTTTAGTTCGATCCTGCTGCTGCAGCTGCCGCGTCACCGTTCAATGCCAACAACAGAACACTTGGCAAGAGACCTGGTTGGGGCTTTGGAGGTGGCAGCAGCAATGGTCGCGGAGGCGGCCCTCCTCCCCCTGGTGGAAGGAAGGTTGGCAGAGTGGACGACGTGAGAGGTCCAGAATGCAAATCATGCAAGTGACCTCCGCGCTTCCGGTTGCTTTGATGAGGGAAACGCATCGTCTAATTTGTTTGTTACTTTCTCTGCTCTGGAACCCGTTGCCGAGAGAAACAGTATGCTCCATTTTCTGCTATACTATACCCCCCGATCATACCCCTTGTGTAATCTCCAATGACTTTCAAACCTCGTTGTCGTCATAATCATCTCAATTCCCAATGCACAAAATTTACCCAAGAACCAGCTTGGCGAACACCACATAAGCTCAATAACCATCACGTCGTCACGTCGTCACGTCGTCACGTCGTCACTCGCACACATACCACAAACTCAGTTCTCAATGCTAGAATCGCTTCGGAAACAGCTACTGCTTAACTATGCTCCCCTTTGTACGATCCCTTTTTTCGCAAATCCGACACCGTCAATCCTTAATCCATGCCCTGGTATGTACTGGAGATACCATTCTTACGCTCTACAACAAGAAGTAGTAGGCTAAACCGAGATACTCTTGGAAACATGCAAATGGCTTCGAATTCACAACAAAAAGCGACAGAAGGAATGACCCAGTGCAGCAAAAGACAAGGAGGAACGGGTACATCAGTTCAGCTCTACCAAGCACGGTGCACGCCCAAGAAGGCACGTAATCATCAAACCAGATCAGGCATGGTGAAAAGAGCCAGTATATCCAAAATGCCATTCGAATCAACGTTATATACCATGATCCCTATCTCCCAGATATCCCTCCTTAAATTAGCATCTCCAAACCCACACGACACGAATAATTATACAGAATAGGAGAAAAGAGAAACACAAATTCGACAAGAAATCAACGTCTTAGACATCACGGTAGATGCCCTGCCATTCGCCCTGTTGTGGCTGGCTGGGACCGGAAGGGTAAGGTCTCGGTCCCATGGCTGCCGCGCCATTCGCATAGTACCTTCTTTGCTGGCTTCTTCCAGGGGATTGTGGAGGTGGCATCATCATCCCACCCGCTGAGCCTGGTCTGGCGTACTCGGTTTCTGGGATGTTATCGAAAGCGACATTGTTGGCGTTTGCACTACCCGGTCTGCTGTTGCTGTAGCCTCTGGTGTACATTCCTGGTGTGCTGGCCTGCTGTGGTGGTCCTGGAGATCCGACCGCGTATCTGGGATACCAATCTTGTTGTTGCTTTGACATGAGTTGGGCTTCTGTAGGCGCCGGCATGGGGACTTGATAGGGTTGCGAGGCTCCATACATCGAGGGAGAAGATGAGCGTTGCAGAGCTCCTGAGCTGGGATTGCGGAAAAGTGGCGGCGCAGCTGCTTGGATATTGGTCATGCTGCCGAAAGAGGCATTTCTTGAATGCGTAGGTGTGCCTGCAGGGCTTTGTCTGCTTGGCGATCCGGCCATTGTGTTCTGCGAGTAGTATCCTGGCTGCTGCTGTTGCTGCTGTTGGTCCATAGAGCCCCAAGAGAAGTTACGGTTCCCAGGCGGTGGTTGTTGGCGCGGACCGCCACTCCAAGAAGGAGCACGCTGGTAGTTCTGGGGTGTCGTGGTATCATATTGTTGACTGCCTCGCTGACCGCGTAATGGGCTAGGAGACATCGATCTGTAGTCAGAGGGAGGTGCATAGCGAGGTTCATGACGATAGCCCTCACTGTGGAGGCGACGAGTCGGCTGCATAACAGGTGACTGCGGCTGCTGTGGTGGCTGACCTGACTGCCATGATTGTCCTGACATTGTCGGCTGAATTTGTGGCAGGCTGGCCTGTTGATCCTGGTGATAAGAGGATCTACGGCTCGTAGGCGCATACCATCCGCCAGGAGGCGCTGGAACACCGCTCTGCTGATCGGGATGCTCTCCCCACTGCTGCGGCTGCTGCATACCATTTTCCATGCCATAGCCCATACCCATGGGTGGAGCAGGAATGTTCTGTGGTGGCATATTCTGTGTTCTTGGAGCCGCTGCAGCTTCCGGAATACGTTCGGGCTTGGGAATACTCTTGACCAATTTGTTGGTCTTCTTTGCTTCCGAGTTGGAACGTCCAAAGATAGAACCGAGACGCGAGAAGCGCTTGTTCTTCTTCTCCGGATCAGGTGTACCGGGAGTGCTAGGTGTACCAGCGGAAGTGGATGAGCGTTGCATCTTCTTAAGAGTGTTGCCTCTCGCACTACCGCCTGACGTTTCTCTAGCCTTTTGCACCCCAGACCCCTGCTGGACCGGTGCTTGGGGCTGCGCAATCGCTTGACCGACATCGTTTCCACGGCTTTGTCTGCCGTCAGAGTTCATTCCAGATAGACCAGAGAAGCTCGAGCCGCGGCTCAGAGCACTAAACATACCAGAACGGCGTTTCTCTCTCTTCTCTTGCGCGGACTGTGTCAAAGGAACTTCGTCTCCAGAGAAAGTGCGTTGATGGTTGAGTGCTATGGCATTGGGATTAATGCGTTCAGCCTGAACAGGACCGTGTCCTGGGCTTCTGATGGAGAACCTGCTTCTTCGTGACCCTTGAGTCAACTCTGGTGGAGGTCCGACGCCGGGAAGCTGATACTCGCTATCGTGCTGTCGAGGATCCATAATTGTCGGCGAGAAGGTGCGATCAACGGGTTCCTCGTAGATGATATGTTCGCTGCTCATGGTGCTAGGCTGGGCATACATTGCAGCTGGTCCAGCGAAGGGCCCAGGTGCCATAGCGAAGTTGGACTGGCCATTTTGCCAAGGGCCCTGCATCTCCACAGGTGACTGCACGATTGGAGCCATTCTACCTACTTCGTAGGGAGTTGGCACCAAAGTCAGGTTCTGAGGAGCTGCCACCATTGATGGCCCAGCACGTGCCCCTGGACCAGCATTGAGATCCTCGGTCGAGTAGGCGCCCGGCGTAGTCGCGCTTCTCAATTTCTGGGCAGGTGCCATCTCGAGGAAAGACACAGGCGATCCAGCACGGCTCACGGGTACAGAGGCGTTGTGCTGACCGGATATAGATCTTGCCTTTACTGGTGAAGCCGTCGCATCATGTGTCTTATTCAGTCCAACCAGGGATGTGCCCGAGCTCTTCCATTGCCAAGATGACTGTCTTGATTGCGACTGAGGACGTTGTTGTGATGGAAGACTGCTGCGGCTCACAATTCGAGGTCTAGAGCTGTCTCTGCTCTCTGTATTCTCAGGCTCGACTTGCTCGGCGGCACCAGCCAATTGTGTGGTTGACTCGGCACGCAAAGGGCTTACGCTTCTCTGAAGCGGAATTGAGCTTTCTGCTATATCGTTATCATCGCGGTGGAGGCTTGACACGGAAGACCTGCGAGATGAGGATTGCACTTCAGCCACAGTCTGTTGAGGGACAGGACGACGTGTCGGGCTTCTGTTGATATTCGAAGTATTTTCGACCCGAACAGAATGCTCTGGCAGGATTTCCTTGGTTTCAGGCAATGGCCGAGCGTTGTCCGAGACTGAAGCAGGAACTTCCGATGGCAGGTCTGACGCTGTGATTTCTTCCACAGGTGCAGCTGGCTCGGGAAGAGCGATAGGGATGATTGCCTTCGCAGCTTCACTGTCCTGCTCCACGTTCGTCTCTTCCGAATGCACCGCTCCTTCCACCTTTGATATCGGATCGTCATTCTCACCTGCAGCTTTGATATTCTCGTTAGACTCGCGCGAGGCCATTGACCCGCCAAATGCAGGACTCGGCAACAAGCCAATCCTCTTGAATCTTTCGTTGACGAGGTCTTTATCGTCTAACGCACCACCCACGTTTTCCTCCGTCCATGGCGCGATGTATGCATCTTGACCACTTGACGGTAATGCGGTTTTCTGCTCTACAATCGTCGGAACAATTGCTTCTGGACCCTCCATAGGAGACTGCACAGCACTAGCTGGCTGAGACGAAGAGCGCTCTGCAGTAGAGCTGCCTCCAAAACGGCCAAACGCTGTGGAGAAACGGTTGTTGGCTTTGTTGGAACGGTCTTCCACAACATTTGGCGAAGTTGGCGAGGCAAGCGCGGCGTTGCTGATTGAAGCGCGTCCGGAAGCCTGTGAGAACACACACATCAACATACATTCTTGAGATATCGGAAGGGTTGGCGAGGTAGGGGATTATTCAGTTAACATTACGCAGCTGAAACGGTACATGCAACCAGCCACTCGAAACATTAATGCCTTCCATCCAAGGTCAACGCTTATGCTGAAGTCGCAAAGAAAACAAGCCCGCCAGCTGGAACAGTGACCGCCAGGAAAAAGCATTGCTGGAACATGAGGTTGAATCGTCGATATGCAAAAATCAAAAACGTCAAAGAAAGATCAGGAGGGGTATGACAGACAGAAGGAAAAATCAATCTACCTTCTCACTTCCGCCTTCTCGGAGCCTTCCCTTTGCCCTTGCAAAGAGCCCCTTGGCTCCTACGGTGGCCTTACCACCAAACATGCCGGCAGAATGCAGCAAATCCTTGCCCTTGGTCTGCATCTTCTCGACGCCGCCATGCTGTGCCGAGGGAGAGCGGCCAGCGACGTTGGAGTTTTGGCGCTCAACAGTGGAGGCCGTTTGACTGGGATCGGATGCATGACTGCCCGAAGGCTCCCTGTTTGTGACACCACTGAGACCCTTTCTAGCCATTTTCATGATATTACCAGGCTGAGCCTTGTAGCGGATGCTGCCGACAGCATCCGTGCTCGCAGGCTTGCTCACATCTGTAACAACATGAGCATGCTCAGGATGAGACGAGAGAGTCGAAGTGAGCCAGTTGCTAAGACCAGTGTCCATCGATGCGATTTGTTCTCGCGAAGAGTTGTAGGTGTTGATGCGCTCGTCCACAGACTTCAGAGCCATAACCTCTCTGACAGTAGGGATGCGAGCAGATGTGTTTGTAGTTGTAGTGGGAGCCAAAGGTGTTTCAGTCTCCACATGAGGGACAGGAAGCGACTGCTCGTCGATGGATTTCTCAGCCTCAGATGGAAGCTCAACCGTGGGAGAAGCGGCTGTTTCGAGTGCTGGTTCGTCTCTTGCGAGCACTGCAGGAACATCTGACGATGTCACGGGTGAAGGCAGACTGAGCACAGCCTGAAGAGATGGACCCGCGGGTTCCTCAATAGCCTCGGCTGGTATGTCCCTAATGGAAGAGGCACTCGATTCACTGCTGCTGCTGCTCATGTTTGTGTTCACCACATGAAGTCCCATGCCAGACAACGGTCGCTCGTAGGAGGCACGCTTTGATTCTTCGCCTGGTTCACCCCACAAGCCTGACATACCTTGGTCTTTCTCAAAGCTGAAGCGCTTGCCGAGGAGGCCAGAGCTTGCAGGTTGAAGTGTTCTTAGCGATGCATCAGGCTCGGAGGTCACTGCAGGCAAGTTGGTTGTAGGTTGGTGATCAGCAGCTGAAACACCTTCAGCCTTCTGGATTTCTCGAAGTGTTGCCGGTGCGTTCAAAGCATCTTGATCGCGAGTTTGCTGGTCTTCGGTGTGCATCTGAGGAGTAAGACTCCTCTCGATCTCTCTACGCAGGCGATCACTCTCCAGATCAGCGGGCGAGTAGTCCGAGACTGCTGGTGACATGGCATCGGAGTTGACGCGTAAGGTCGGCGGAGGGAAATATCCAGATGACCTTTGCAGATTGAGCCCATCAGGGGTGTCCTTGGCTGGTGGCGTAGGACCAACACTAGATGCGATAGAGGAAGCTTGGCGATCCACCATTAAAGGTCTGAGGTAAACATCGCCGACCGAAGGTCTGGGCCCAGTAAGCTCGGAATCAGAAAGATCCCTCTCTGGCGACTGAGGCTTTGGCTGAGCAAAATCTCTGGTGCCGTGATTCTGACCAAACGAGGAGAACAACGCAGCACCCAAAGCTTCGCCTGCATTCCTGACCGCATCTACAGGACTGCTCTCCTTTGGTTGAATGTCCTTGTGAGCAAGTGGTTGCTTAGCTGTCAAAGGCGTGGGATCAAAGTCTTCGGTAGTCTGGAAAGTTTCCTGTCGAGGAGTGCTCACATCAGGCTGAGCAGCTTCTGTGGTATCAAAGCTACGTCTTGTCGCGTCTTGTGCAACAGGCACCTCGGTGCTAGGAGTCGGTGCATATGACACCCATTCGCCAGGCAAATGAGGTCTGAAGCTAAGACCACGAGTGGGGTCTGGACGATCCGGAGAGGGTTGCTCAATGGATTCAACGACAGTCTCACCACCAATAGCATTTCCAGTGTCGCTGGTAGTGCTCTCGAAAGTGCCACTCCTCTTCAAGGACATGTTGTCACTCTTCTGAGAGCCAAAAGACATTGCAGAACTGCTTCTTGACAGAGTATGCATGTCATTGTACTTGTCTGCAAGATCACGAACTCTGCTAGGGTTTGGAGATCCGCGGCGCGAGACGGGAGAAGGAGTACGATCGACAGGACTTCCAATTGCAGGCGATTCGACACGCTCGTTATGAGTCTGGAGGAATTGCGCTCGTGCAGCCTTTGCAGCCTCCGCAGTATCGTTTGGTGAGCTTGAAGAAGCATCAGCGGCAATGTCAGATTCTCTTCGGCTGTAGTCAGCTGAAGGTGCGATCACACGGACTGAAGCTATGTAAAGAGGCTTAGTCGGGAGACCAGTAGGCGAAGCAGCCTCTTCGTCTTGCAGACTCGTGCTCTCTGCAGACATTGGAGTAGAAAGCCTCTTCATGTACTCCAGTTGAGGGGTCCTGGCAGGGCTGTTGCTAAGCGACTCAGCCGATACTTGACGAGAATGCGCGGGTGAGCGTTTCTTCGAGTTGATCTGCTGTTGGGATGATGGTCGCGAGCCAGGACTGCCAGGCAAACTGCTCTCTTCCGCGATAGGTCTCATGGCCATATTGTCAGCAAGGCGGGCTTTTGCCTCAGCGGTTGCAGCGCTCGGTACACGGCTCATGATAGGACTAATCCCAGCGGTGTCCGAACTATGGCCAGATTGGGAGTTGTCGCGAGAGATTGGAGTGGGAGGAACGGACAAATCGTCGCGGCGCTCGAATGCTTGGTTCACAGCATTGTGCAGCTCATGCGAGGCGTCCTCTAGACTGTTAATCTCAGCAGGCGGTGCAGGTTCCGTGGTGGTGGTAGTCGGCGAGAGAGTATCGGTACCGCTCAGCTGACTGGACAACTCAGAAGCACTCCAGAACTCTGAGCCGAACCCAGACGCTACACGATTAACCGCTGGCAGAGAGGAGCCCAACGAAGCGCTCGTAGATTGTCCCTCAGGCTCTGTCCCAGCCAAACCCAAGCCAACATCTCTGACCTGAGCATGAGTCTGAAGGGCAGGGGCTTGGTGTTCTTCGTGCCCGGCGGCCGGAGCTCCAACCTGGTTCTTCGTCTCTTGCTCCCTCAAACGTTCCTCTTCCATACGTCTGTAGATGTCGGCGGGACGAATGAATGGCAGCGGCTTGCCGGCGGTCGAAGCGCCCAGAGACGGCGATACAGGCTGTTCGGTTGGTTGCTGTTGCGAGGGTTGAGCGGGCGAAGAAGGCAGACTGGATTGTAGACTGCTCTTCCTGGCAGGAAAACGTTCGCGAACGACATTAGGCGAGTTGTTCGTCTTCAGCGGCGGTGGAACGTGAGCGATCTGGGAAAAGTCGCGGCGGACGCCAAAGTCCTGCTGTGATTGCGGACCAGGTTGGAGTGGCTGTGGCTTGGTAGGAGTGGTATGCGCCGGGGGTGGAGGCGGCTGTTGTGGTGGTTGTTGACCAGAAGAGAAGTTCCTCACCTCCTCGCCGGCCTCGAATGAGTTCCTTCGTGGGTCGATAGCAGGCTGGGGCGCGTCCTGCTTATCGTCGTAACTGCCGTATTCATCGTAAGGGTCATAACCGCCCCAATCATCGCCGTCGTAGGAATAGTTCTTGGCCTCTGCCCATTTGCGCGTTTTGCTGCGATTCACATTTGTTTTGAAAGATGTGCCCGGCGGCTGTGTGACAGGGTTGAGTAGTTGCTGGTTACTGGGCGGCATGTTAGTCGTCATGGTCAAGAAGGTCACATCTCACGTACAAGGGTGAACGCGCGCCGTCTCGGTCGTCGGTAAACTGGTATGGGCGTTCCATATCCAACAAAATCGCCTACTTCTGCTCTCTCATGGCATAACAAATGTTGGATTCCCCGGCCGTTGTTGCCCGTGGGGGTGTAGTTGTGGCGCTTCGGTCGTCGCGACTTGGATGTCGACACCACAACGCGGCCAGTGATGTGTCAGACAAAGGTTGGAAAGTCTCAGGTGACGGAAATAATATGCTTTGAGAGAAATGCGAAAGGCTGGCTAGGGGGCTTTAGTCGGGCTCCAACCTTCTTTCAAGACGGTTGACCAAGTTTCGATGCCACGCTTTCTGATTTACCCCGAGCCTGCACCGACAGACATGTGCCTTGGTTTCACCTTGCAGCTAGCCTGGCTCATTCCTCCGCCATCTATCGAGTTATCTTCTTATCTTTGCAACGCAAACACTGCTTACTTGCATCTACGAGAATGCCCTACATACTCCCTATGCCGTACGACTTTGCCCCTCAATCATGCCGCCCCAGCCTGCCTCGTATACATCTTCGTAATGCTTCCGCTTGGCGCCTAGTCGTCGTATATAAAAGACGTCATCTTGGTCGATTGTAACCACTCGAGTGTTTGCGACTGACACTGTACTTCATGTCTCGAAATGGTGAAGAGTGCATATATTCGTGACTAGGAAGACGAACGACAGGGCCCCTGTTTGTAGTGTAAGTCGAGTCTAATAAGGGGGCATGCATGACAGGTAGTACTCATATCGACATGCATGCAAATCCTCATTTCTCGTCCTATCCACTTCTCATGACTCTGTCTTGTCCTCTCTGTCCTCCATAATCCAGTTTCCGCCTACAATCAATGTGCCTAGGACAACCGGGACTCCCATCAACCATGTAGCGGTCTTCCTAGCAAATGTGCGTTGCTCCTCGGTCATTGTTTGTCCATCTGGCCGGAGAGCTTCCATGCCAGGTCTCATTGCGTTGATCTCAGAGAATAAGTGACCGACCGAAGAACCCGAAAGAGACGGTCTGTGAATCTCTTCGACCTTTCTCCGTTTGGCAGCAGTCATCATAGCGGAATGGGTAGAGAAGCCTCGATTGGCAGCGACACGGCAAAACCGGGTCACAAAATGTTTGGATGAAAGCATTTTGTTGAGTGTTAGACGACTGTATGTACGATAGTTCCAAAGACTGATATCTTTCGATATGGAAGACCCAGGTGATGTCCTTCACTCTGAGACAACCAGGTCTATATACAGAAGCACGAGCCGCCTATGTCATAGACATCCGGACTTTATCGGCGATATCACTCAAGATAGGTGAAGCGCACGGTCAACAACTCCAGAAACGAGATGTCCAATCTATACCGTGACACACCGACCCAAGCCATGCTATCTTCCTCTGCTCTGCGCCGCACCCAACTCACAGCCTCCCACCTCACTTCTAAACAACCCAGCCGCAATCTCTCAATCCTCGACGACTCTTCCTCCGCCATGTCCTCCCAACGCAAACTCAAGATCTTGATGCTCCACGGCTACACCCAAAGCGGACCCCTCTTCCACGCAAAAACCCGCGCATTGGAAAAGAACCTCGACAAAGCCTTCCCTGCTGCCCCTAAGCCAGGTCACTTGCCAAGTTACCCTGGAGGTGTCGAACTCGTATACCCGACAGCACCACTCAAGCTTTCAATCTCGGATATCCCAGGTTACGATGTAGATGGCTCAAAAAGCGAGAACGAAGACCCAGAGGCATACGCATGGTGGCGTAGAAAGGGCGATGGCGAGCCCTTCACCTACGAAGGCCTGGAACAAGGGTTCGAGCGTATCGCAGAAGTGATCAAAGAGAAAGGTCCTTTCGACGGCGCAATTGGATTCAGTCAAGGTGGTGCAGCCGCAGGAATGTTTGCCTCGCTACTCGAAGAGGGAAGAAGAGATGCGTTCGAAAAGCAACAGTCACAGGGCGGTATGCGTTACCCCGAGAGCTTCGAGCAGGATACAGGTTTCATGACGGATGTCATTCAGCAGCCGCTGAAGTTTGCTGTGAGCTACAGTGGTTTCGGTGCTGCTCCGAATGAGCTGTACACCGCATTCTACGAACCGAAGATCAAGACACCTATGCTGCACTTCTTGGGTAGCGTAGATACTGTCGTCGAGGAGGCTAGGAGTCTGCGCCTGGTGGATGCTTGCGTTACAGGCAGGGGTGTAGAGGGTGGTGTTGCTAGAGTCGTCTACCACCCTGGCGGTCACTTTTTGCCCAGCAGTCAAAAACAATATGTCGCGGCGCTCGTGGCATTTATCAGGGAAGTGGTTGGCGGACCACCGGAGGACTCGCTCGAAAACAAGAAGGAGGAGAAGGCCGAAGACATGGACATGCCGTTCTGATGTGGATAGACGACAAAAAATAGACAATAGAGGATCACGGGCCAGCACAGATCATGGATTAGGTATCATGGTGCATTTCGTGGGTCTATAAGTAAATTATGCTAGTACATAGCCGGTTCAGAGCTTACCGAATCTTGCTCGGTGCCTTCTCACCCTTGTTGGTGATTCTGGCCATCATTTCTTCCTTGGTGATGAGATGGTCAATTCTCTCGAGATGACCGAGCAGGCTCTTCATGTTGCCTGACCACTCATTGAGCACCTCATCGGCATCACGTCTCTTCTCGAAGCTGACGAGTCTGGCAGGGCGATCGATCTTGGCGTAGATGGTCTTGCTCACTACGAGATCGCTGATGTACTTCTCCGTCTCTTCCTCACTAAGGTCAAGCAACTCTGTCAAGCGCTTGAAGTGGATTCTAGTGTAGTACTTGGCAATAACTCTGACGTTGTGCTCGATGACACGCTTGCGCAGGTCTTGCCAGCGCTTGTGTGCCTTGGGGTCGGCGGCCTTCTCAGTAGCGTCGAAGATGTCGGTCTCGCAAAGGTGGGGACCGTAGTTCTCGGCGACAGCGGGCCAACGCATAAGTTCGGGAACGGTGAAGAGATTAAGGAGGGCGGCGTCGTGTGAGATTTGAGAGTTGCGTGTGTCGCGGTGGATTCTGTGTAGGAGATCTGACTGCTCGTTGTCATAGGGGGCGAGGATGATGAAGTAGAGGACGCGTTGAAGAGCCTACACCAAGTCAGTTGCTGCACATAGTATAGACGGGTCGAAAAGATGAACTTACAGCTCGTAGTTGCTCAGGGTTGTTCTCAACGGCCTCGGTATCCAGAACTTGACGGTAATGCTTGCAAGCGTCGAGATACTTGTCGTCGTGCTTGGCCAGAGTGATCTGCTGCTCGTAGTAACGCAGCTTCAAGTCTGTAACGTCGTCTTCGGGCTCCACAGGGGCATCGTCAGGACCACGCTTCTTCTCTTCCTCTTCACGTTCCTTTTGCTCCTTCTCCAACTGCTCAGCTGTCTTCTTGGGCTTGCGGGCAAAGTAGCGAGTGCTGATCTTGCGGCTCAGAATGCTGGCTTGTGTCCATTCTCCCTTCTCAATGCATAGTGCGACCTGCTCCAGAATAAATTCCGTCTTTTCGCGGCGTGTCATGGATCCAAAGGTCTCAACCTGCAGCTCGCACAGGATGTCGGTGGCGGCAGCGATGTCTCCCTGGCTCTTCTTGATGTTTGACAGAATACGTGTGACTCTAGCTCTCTCAACCTCGACGAAGATCTTTCCCTCGGTGACGGTACGGAGTGTTTCGATCAGCGACAGCTTGGTCTCGATGTTGGGAGTGTCGTCAATGAAATCCATGGTGACCTGGACCATCTTGGTGATGGCCTGTTTGAGCTGACCATGCTTCTTGGACAGAAGCTGGACTTGCTCGTTCAACAGCGGCCAGTCTCCGGCATCTTTGCATATCGTAACGATGGCGACAACGAGTCTTGATGTGGAAGGGAGGTCAGACGCCTGATTGTGGTTAGTCTTCTGGATTGATGTCGTGATGGTCGGACGTTGCGCACTTGTCTGGTTTGCTTCTCAAGAGCGAGGAGCTTCTCGATGGCGCCTTGTACATTGCTCTGTGAGGGAGTCAGTCAGACTGGTGGGTGTTTTGAGTACACGATGAAGCTACCTTTGCCAGATCCTGAGCTTCGGGAATGGCCTTGTCGACCTCTTTGGTGAAATCTCTGTCTGCTTTCAGGCGACCTTCCGACATGATGGGCGAATGTGTGTTGTGTGTTGTGTGTAAGGAGGGAGAGGCTGATGGATGGAATAAAGTGAGAGCTTGTAGATGATGGACAGTCGCAGCGAGCGGCAACAGCGACAACCAACGCCGCCAATCGTCACTGAAAGCCCGCCAAGACATCGGCTCCAGTCCGCATCGACAGCCAACTCGCGACTACCAGAAGCGTCGCATTGCCATTCGATCCATCATACCATATCACAACCATGTCCGAGTCAGCAAAGATTACGTGAGCTATACTGCTATACATATGCGCCCTGTATGCCACAATGCTAACTTCTTCATAGCGACCTTCTGCAGAAGCCGCGCAGCGAGCTCACGTACGTCTTTACCCTCTGGCCCTCTCTGAATCACTCAACTAATCGCCCTCGCAGCGAGTACGAGATTGCTCGCGTCGAAGAGCACGAGTTTACTGCCGGTCCTCTCTCCATCCTTCAAACCGCTGTCCGCAACCACAACCAGGTCGTCATCTCGTGTCGCAACAACCGCAAACTCCTCGCCCGCGTAAAAGCATTCGACAGACATTGCAACATGGTCCTTGAGAACGTCAAGGAGATGTGGACCGAGTTCCCTAGAAACAGCTCAGGAAAGAAGGGAAGAGGTGTCAACAAGGACCGCTTCATCAGCAAGATGTACGTTCCCATGCTCCTACTTGCGCCTGCTTCCATCGGCTGACGCATTATCCTTGCAGGTTCCTGAGAGGCGATTCGGTCATTATGGTCATTCTCACTTGAGCGACTTCCCGATAACTTCAAGATGCGACGAATTTGAAATGCGACCTCCACCCGGCGCCGTCGAACTTCCCCAAAGAATGTGCATCCCCTTACTTGGACACAAATCGATATACCAAAAAAGAAGGCCACAAAAGGGAAATGGCGTTACCACGGCGTGGATTGGGCTTTTCTGGAGGGAATGCAACAAATGGTACTACCACTTTTCATGAGGCTGTGGAATTCAAGACTAGACTGTCTGCCTAGTGCAACATATAAATGTTCGAATCCTGCCTTTCCGTACAGGGAAGAGCATATCATGCGACAAAATCCCAGCTGATGACAATGATACTTGAGATATGTTTTATGCTTGGATGACACGTCTCTTTTGACATGAGTAAATTGGGTATCGAAGGGGTATGAACAGAGTTGCTAAACATGACAAGGCAAAACATGGCTCTTTTTCTCAGTAGAAGATCAGCTCAATCTTCTTCATCTTGTCCTCGTTGTACTTCTCCTTGAAGCTAGGTCTTGTAAGAAGCTTGATCAGGGGACTCTCCGTATCCTTCATATCAAGAATACCACGCTTCTTCGAGTCGATATGCGAAGCATCAATAATGATTCTCTCCAGTCTACCGGCTGAAAGGGCGCCTGTGGGAGTGTCAGTGGTTGCCCCACGCTTTCTTGTGCGCAAAACTTACCATCATCAAACAGATCAATCAGCCTTTGCGGCGTGCCAACTCCCATACCAATCTTTATTTCCTTGACCATTTTGATAGCCTCTTGCAACTTGATGTGCTTGGCAAACAGCTTTGCGATGAAAGAATCCTTGGTCTGGAATTTGCGTAGAGCTCTTGTCAATTCGGCGGCGCGGATACCAGAGCCCGCAATAACGATGGTGTGTGGTGTTGACTTTTGCTTGACTGCATCTGACAGCGTCTTGCCTGGTTTGTCGCTTCTTCTCTCATCCTTGAACTGCTCGATGAAGGCGGGTAGGTTTTCCAGGTTGCGCGGCTTGTCCCATGATGTTGTATCCACGATTGCGTGTGCTATTCCTTTGTTAGTACGGTAATTGTCGTCGCATCGCCAAGCAACATACATGGGATGTGCATATCCTCCAGCTCCATAACGCTCAACTCATTGTGGAAGCGCTTGGTACGCTGTGCAACGTGATCGGCGAGCAACTGGCTGTCCATGTGGGCGATGGCGTGGTTGACTCCAGCCTCGAGATCCAGAGCGTCCTCCTCAATATCTTTGGGCTGCTTTGCCTTCTTTGCATTCTTGGCCTTCTTGCGTTTTGCGGCCTTGGTCTGTGTAACGGGTGCTTCGTCCTCATCTCCATCTTCGCGCTTTCGCTTTGATCCTGAGGGACGAGATTGAGGTTCCGGGGATGTCGATGGCGACAAGGGTTCCATCAAAGGAATACCAACACCTCCTTCTTCTGTGTCTGACATTGTGTATTTTGATGTTGCGAAAATGTTGTAACGATCTGAAATGTCGCAGTCTTTGTCCGAGGCTTGAGATCGAAAAACTTCCCGCGTCGCTCCAGGTTACTTTCTTATCGATAAGCAGGCAAGCGTAACCTTAATCGATAGCTCAACGTGACTGGTGACTGCCGTCTATCACGACCTTGGATGACCATTTGTTGTCGTTTGAACTCAACTCTCCGACGCATCAACGATATGTAGCCAAACATGCCGACTTTAAGTGGACCGCTAAACCCACAACTAACAGTCACTCTTCTCCTCGCTCTCACTGCCATCTGGTTCCTGAAACTACGTCATAATCGACACGCGCCTCGGCTCTCGACTACCAAACCATTTAGACTCATCAAGTCGACCGAGAATGAGAGCGGCCCAGTGAAGCACCACGATACGAGAACAGACCAGCCAAGCCAAGGCCTTGACACCATGGCAAACTCCTCCAATCGCCTGGCTGAAATCCCAGAGGAGATATTACAGGAAACTCTGCAGTATCTTGACGAATCCGATCTGTACCACTTCGCTCAACTCTGTCGCTGGTCTTACGATAAAGCTATCCCGCTGCTATGGCAAGGCATTGAGCTTGTAGACTGTCGTACGCCTAGTTCCGAGGTACCCGATCTTGTTGACGAGCACGACGACACACCCATCATTCGCAAACTCCTCGTTCTAGCCACCAATTCCTGGATCGCCACTCATGTCCACTCACTGACACATCGTTGTCATCTACCACCACCTGCCATATTCTATGAGCTCCCGAGAATTAGTTTCCATGGCCGTACCTTGTCCTGTGACGTGAGGACGCTTCGAATACTCCAAAAGGCTTGCCAAAATCTCACCAACCTTCATACTCTCAGAATCGTCTTTGGTCACTGGAACCTCACTCGCGGTCTTCTGATTGGATTGCTTGGTAACTCGAATGGCTCCACGATACGTCACCTCTGGCTTGAGAACTGCAGCATCGCAGGCATCTCCGCAAGGATGCTTCAATCGTTCAACCTTCAGGGGCTGGAGAGTCTTCGTATGCGCCGCCTGCCACTGCTCACTTATGCTGGAAGGCACGACTCACAAGAAGTGTACAATAGAGGCTTGTTTCCAGATTGGCGAACAGATGGATCATTTGACATGAGGCAGGATGGCCGAGGTGGTGCAATCAAGACCTCGACCGAGCTGCTTCGAGTTCAAGATGCCGCTGTCAGAAATCTGGTCTTAGCTGGTACCTCTGAACTGGATCTGGAGGAGGCTGGAAAGCAATTCGACCTCCTGTTCAAGGAAGCCCATAACTTTGACGATTTGATCTACAGCCAATTGCCTGACATTGGTATGTTGATATCGTCCACCCAGCAAGAAATTTCCGATGCGGACAAGTCAGCCATACAAAGTGTAAGGCACCTTCTCGATCGTCGAGATCCAGACTTTATGCCTTCTGATACAGATCCGTTTCCCACCTTCATACACATCTTGGAACACTCTGCGGCCTCTCTTACTTCTCTGAATCTTGATTGGGTGCTGTTCCGCAGAACAGACCGAAGTGCATCATCAGAGTCAAGAAGCAGTCTCGAGAATCTCTTCAACACCTTATTCAAGATACATTTCCCATGCCTTCGCGCTTTTCAATTCAGAAACGCAGTGGTTCCGGAGGCTGAGCTACCACAAGACGTCTATCTTCTGGACACTTGTGGTGTCTCCTCCGGTTCTACATTTGAGCCAGACATGTGTGTGGCCTGGCTGGAGATGCACCCAAGGCTTCGATGCCTAGCCTGGTCAGCCGATCGATTCTTTAGACACCGAAAGGAGACCATACCAGAGCTTCAATCAAGAGTCGACAAAGTGATATCCAAGTTGGGTCGTTCGTTGGAGGATCTTCGAGTAGACACTGTTTATAGTAGAAGCGGTGAGTTCAAGACTGATAACTCAGATGATCCGCTGGACACTGCGCGAAGACAAAGCCGTCGACGATTTGTTTCCGAATTTGCAGCTCGTATGCAAAAGCTTGAGAGTCTGAAGCTGGAGGGAGGTATCCCCCGGGACGAAAAGAGGGAAGCAATTAGAGCCTTGCGTCAGTCACCACTACAGAAAGTCGTCATGATTGGCGTCAATTGCCCTTTGGGTAACACCTGGGGTTTTTGCGGACGCGACATAGGATCTTTGGGTATCAACGAAGATCCAAATGATCCTGATGACTTCGGTTCGCTCGAGGAAGAAGACAAAGATGAGATCATACGACTTGGCACGACCGGACCAGATACCGTCGACTCGAATGAGGTCTTTGAAGCCGAGTACGGATGGCCGCCGTCCCCGCCTCTTACACACACACTGGCATCTTATCATGCAAACACTATCACCGAGCTCAAGTTCTGTGGATACCGAGGCGCACCACTCCTCTGGAACCCTACACCAATCGCACAATACATGTTGGCACCACTTCGCCATTTCCACAACCTCCGCCATCTGATATTATCACTCTGGCTTCACACACTCTGGGAAGGCGATCACCGCGACGACGAGATACTGGACTACTGGCTGAACAGAAGAGACCCATCTACAAAAGCTCTTGTCGTTACAAACGACGAAGAACCTACAGGCTGGGCCAAAGAACTTGCAGAAAAGTACGACCCCAGTGTCATGGCCGCAAGAATTGTCACGTTGATGAGTCCGTATATCAGCGAGGAGGCCAAATCACAACCTGGAGGTATGCACGTAAGAGCCAGTTTCTGCATCGGTAGTTACGGAGGTCTTTTCGACTTTGATGTCAATATCGGCAAGGCTGCTGATGGATCTGACGAGTTGAGGAGTTGGCAGGGTCCGAGAGAAGAATTGCATCCGGAGAGAAGGGCTGAGAAGTTGAAGAACAGGAGATGGTTCGGCATGCCCGTGAGACGTGATCTCGGCGATGGACAGCGTAGTATGTCTATAAGTCTATAATGGGTAAGAGCTACAAGATAGCTACTTGCTGGTACGATAGGAGAGGCTACTTGCTCGATCAGATGATGAGAGATTGAATTTTGCTCCTTGCTGTAAACAACTATTGATATCAACATATTCTACACACCAGTCACTTACATCGTAGGCTGTTTTTCTGTTCTGCCACTAAGCTCGCCGGGGTGGCTTTGAACCACGGGTAGCTTTGAGCCATTTTTTGTACTATCTTAACAATCACCTATGTATTTTTTTCTTCGTGCTAGTATGTGTTAGATGAACATATGAACTAAACATATACTAAGTCTTAGAAAAATCCATCTTGTAATTATTTAATTATAGTAGTTCAAACAGAAGGGGTCAATTTGAAGAAAAATTGTAAACAAATGTAAAATATTTATCTCAAGATCCCATCGATTTTTTGCACTAAGATTTGGTGCATCAATGGTAAGGTTATAAAGTTATATTTTGGCTTATCTAGATTCTTATCATAGCAGATTGTTATGGTTGTACATTGCGCCAAAGTAGGCGATTCCTCACCAAAAGGTGGATCAAAGCTGGGGGCGGTTTAAAGCTACCTACGCGAGCTTACCAGCGGATTTGGTAGCGTGCGAGCTGAATGTTGCTCTGACCTCCAAACAGTAAGACTACTTCCAGTGAGAGCACACCGAGTTGTCATTATTCTCACAATTCGAAAATGATCATGCGTATGTGCAGCTATACGTGAGATGTTTCATGAGAAGAAGGGACGATAGCAAAAACTTGCAGATAAACAGAGGCTTCAATAAATGCTACACATTACTCTATAGAAACCTATCTGGCCCATCATGTATAACCCCACTCTAAACCTCAGCCTCTGCCAAATCCTTCTTGAACCTTTCCGTCGCCCTCTTTTTGCTTTTAGCAAAATCCACATGAGGCTCGGGATACCCAAGTTTTTTGAACTCTTCCTTGCTCAATCTCCCATATGGATCAAAGATATCCTTTCCTTTCAAGTCTTTCAATTCAGGAACCCATTTTCTGATATATTCGCCCTCTTTATCGCATTTTTCCGCTTGAGCAATTGGGTTGAAGACGGTATATGACGGTTCCCAACCTTGCGTATTGTTGGAAAGATCCCAATCGATCAAGTGAGTAGCGAAATATCTTTCTCCCCTGCGGTAATCGATGAGTAGATTTGCTGTCAGGTAGCTGGCAGTATTCATGCGTAAGCGATTGTGCATGTAAGCTTCCGTGTTTAGCTGTCTCATTCCCGCATCCACCCAAGGTACACCGGTCTTGCCTTGACACCATTTTTCCCAACCCTCTTCATCCTCTTCCCAATGCACGTTATCGAATTTCAAATTCTGGGGTAAATTCATGGCATTGTGAGGGATGGCGACGAGGATTTGGCGGTAGAATTCGCGAAAGACGATTTCGCGGACCCAGGAGGCTACGCCGGAGTCCCCGGCGTCGAAGTGTTTGTTTTTGTTGTGTTTTTTGGCTGCGGCGAGGGCTTCGCGGACGCTGATTACGCCGGCGGAGATGTAGGCTGAGAGGCGGGAGGAAGGGTCTCGTGCCGGTTCTGAGCGGTGGGTTGCGTAGGATGAGACTTTTTCGTTGAGGAAGTGTTCGAGACGATCCATGCCTGCTGAATGACCTGCGGGCCAGAGCCCACGGATGCGTTTTCTTTCCTCGTCGTTGGTGAAGTCTTTGTTCTCTGGTAGGGAGGGAAGCTTGAAAACGAAGAGCTTCTTGAGCTTCTCTGCGGCTGACTTGTCATTGGGCTCGGGAGGTGCGACCAAGTCGAGATGCTCAGGGTTCTTCTTGGTTTCGACGAGCCATGCTTTATGGTAGGGTGTAAAGACCTTCATAGGTGTGCCGGCTCCAGTCCTGAGTAGTCCTGGTTCAAGTACTGTCTGATCGTGTAACAGCTCAAAGGACACATCCTTCTCGTTCTGGATACGGTGCGCGACCTTGATATCGCGGCGGGTCTCATCAACCTCATATTCAAAATTGCCAAAAACGTGAGATATGTCGTTGTCCTTGATGAACTGCATGACTTTATCAGACTTTTCTGCCCTCTCTTCGGCCGTCACGATAGCCATAGGAATATTCTTTTCATGCAGTTGTTTCTGCAACAATGAGAGGGATTCGAGTAGAAAGTCAGATCGAGCAGGGCTGGTACCGTGCCATTCCAGATCCTTTGGGCTATGCAAGTACATGGTGATAAGACTTCCATCACCCTCCTTTGCCTTTTGCGATGCAGCATAGAGTGCACGATTGTCGTCTGCTCGTACATCCTTGGATCTGAACCAATGCAACACGTTTCGTACGGAGTGGTCGGTCTTCTGCTCTGCCAGGGTCTCCTTGAGTTGTTCGAATGGTGAGTTCTCATCAATCTCCTTCGCACGCTTTACGGAAGGATGTTTTAGGTCCTCGTGGTAGATGGCTGAGTGGTCACTCGGGTGAGCGTCGTGAGGTTGCGAACGCTTCGACATTTTGGCAGCGAAGATTCTCGTGAATTGTGTAGTGGGCAAGAACGAAGGTCTGCTTCTTGCCAGATACGACGAGTAGCATCGACTTAAGAAAATACAATTGTTAGTGGCAGGGAAACCGTTCATTCTCAAGAGAGTCTTCGACGTCATACTCAAGATCGAGCGCCCAATTCGTCCTTCTCAAAGACAAAAGATGCTCGCTGCAAAGAGTGCTATCGTTCGTGCTTCATCGAGGATGGCGTGTCAATGCATGTGTGAATGAACGACATGATGCTTCTGAATCCCTTACGCTTACATCTGGAACCACTGGACTTGTATCATCTTTCAATCATCATCAACGTGTTCTCCTCGTGCATGATGATCAGGATCTCGAGAAAGAAGTGGCTGATACCTCGTCGTCATCGTGCACAGACCAAACCTTGTTGATACCAAGGGAAACTGCTCAAGGGACCAAAAGACCGACTCCCGAGATGAACCTCCGACTTTCTCAACACTCGTGCACGCAGTCAGGATTCAATATGGCGTGCTCTTGCGAAAACTACTATAACGTAAAGTTAGGGGCACAGAAACCCTGAAGCCGAACTTTGCATATGTTGCAATGCACATGGCTCTCAACATCCAGGATGTCGTTCAAGACGAGATCTCGCCTCTCGACGGCTCCCAACAGTGCTCCTCCTGAAACGACTGCTCGGGTTTGGTACGTGATCCATGCGGGAACGCTTATAGATAAACCGGAATGTATGGCTGGACTTCCAAGCACAGCAGATAAGCCTGCGGCGGTCGTCAAGCACTTCCTGGCATATCTTGACTTTGGCGAATATGTCTTGGATAGTACATAGCCAAGGCTATTGATATGAACATAGATAAAGCAGAAGACGCATGCTCCAATATGCACTTCCAGACCGATCACGCTTGTACTTGTGGGCGGAGAAGCCCTCTGTAGGATTCGCCTGTACCTGCCCAAAGAAACCGCCGTGTAACCCTCTCTGCCTATCTTGCAGCAGCTGGGTATCATCTGTATAGAGCGTACTGACCAATCATCGGGTGCCTGATTGCTCAGTCTCGCTACTCGACTGTAATCATCGTGGGTTCCCAACGTCACCTTTATCTCTTCTTGCACAAGATTCTGCCCTCTCGCCAGTATCTGGATGCCGGTACATCCAAGGGCTCACGAACAGTGGGGGTTTGAACAGGATAGTTGCACTGGTTGGTTGAATGTCGCAACCCCCACTAGCTATCGCACGCCATAACATCGGCCAGACCAATAGACGATGCCCTAAATCAGGTCACGATCCTGGGAGGTATGTGTGTGTATATATGAGAGTTTATCTTCTTCCACAAAACCACCTTCTCTTTTCATATCTTC
Source organism: Aureobasidium lini (assembly GCA_022813425.1). Classification (NCBI taxonomy): domain Eukaryota; kingdom Fungi; phylum Ascomycota; class Dothideomycetes; order Dothideales; family Saccotheciaceae; genus Aureobasidium; species Aureobasidium lini. The sequence goes on along the minus strand of JAKLML010000009.1, from coordinate 165,155 downwards.
AACATCTTCCTCGAGAATCGAGAGCAAATCTAGGCTCACCGAGACTCAAATCATGTCAAGTGCAGCGATTGGTCCTGCCTCTGCAAGAGAGGCACAACCCAACCCGGATGTCAAAACGAAGGGTAACATCGAGACGTATGCGACCGATATCGAAGCAGAGAATAGCAGTGACTCCGAGCATGGTGCGGACAAGCTATTGACAGGGGAAGAAATTAAGGAGATCATCCCAACTGAAGCATTCAAGTGGAACGTTGATGGAGACCAGTCGCCATGTAGGTACCTGTTCATCCCCGAAATTGAATCAAAAGATCTAACACACCCTCCAGTCCCAGAAGTGGCAGCTTGTGTGCCAAACACAGATGATCCTACCACTCTCTGCAATACCTTCAGAGCTTGGTTCCTTTTGACAGTCTTCGTGATTGTCTTTGCTGGAGCCAACCAGTTCTTTGGACTTCGCTATCCTTCGTTAAGTATTGGATACGTCGTTGCTCAACTTTTGGTATTCCCCATTGGACGTGCGTGGGAGAAGTTGCCTAGGTGGCGACTGCCTCTTGGTCGATTCTCCTTTGATATCAATCCGGGAAAGTTCACTATCAAGGAGCATGCTCTGATCGTCATCGTGAGTCGATGCTGCCTTCATCATCTGACATGTCCACGCTAATAATCATAAAGTGCGTCAACATCAGTACTCAGCTGGCATACGCTACAGGATCTTTGGTCGCAATCACTAGTCCTGTCTTCTGGGGTCAGAACTTCGGGGCAGGCTTCAGCTTCCTGTTCCTCCTGTCAACTCAAATGATCGGGTAGGTGTGCCATTAGCATTGATAGTCTAATTTGATTTGCTGACAAGGTTAAAGTTTTGGTCTTGCTGGTCTATCACGCCGTTGGCTAGTCTACCCAGCTGCCCTTATCTGGCCATCTAGTTTGGCTAGTACTGTTCTCTTTAGAGCTCTGCACGAACCAGAGAAGCGTGTCTCTGCCAATGGATGGTCAATTACCAGATATCGCTTTTTCGCGTACTTGACCATCCTTGCCTTCGTCATCTTCTGGTTCCCTGACTACATCTGGACAAGTCTGAGCACATTCGCGTTCATCACCTGGGTTTTCCCCAAGAATCAGAAAGTTAACACTATATTCGGAGTAAGCTTCTATGGAAATCATGTTTGCACTCATCGAGGTCGCTGACACGAATTATATAGATGAACTCTGGTCTCGGCTTATTGCCGATCTCATTTGACTGGACTCAGATCAACTACGCTGGTACTCCTCTCACGACCCCTTTCTACATCACATGCAATGCTTTCGCTGTTGTTGTGCTATTCTATCTGATCCTTTCGCCTATCTTGTACTACACCAATGTCTGGAATAGTGCTTAGTGAGTCTCTGTGTTCTTGATCGTCGTAACATGTGAGACTAACAAGACAGCCTACCATTACTTTCTTCGAGTACCTTCGATAACACTGGAAAAGCATACAACGTCACTCGAGTAGTCAATTCTCACCTGGACTTTGACATTGCCGAATACAAGAAGTACTCACCTATGTACATATCGATGTCATACTCGTTATCCTACGCACTCTCGTTCGCTGCCGTCACTGCCGTGGTGGTTCACACATACCTCTACAACGGTAGCGAGATCTGGGCCAAGTTCAAGAACTCAAGACACGGCGGCGAAGACATCCACAAGCGTCTCATGCGTCCTTACAAGGAGGTCCCTGATTGGTGGTATGGTGTGCTTACCGCCATAGTTCTCGGTCTCGGTATCCTCACCGTCAGGAACTGGGATACTGGTCTGCCTGTTTGGGGCTTCATTGTAGTTTGCTTCGGTATGGGAGTTGTTTTGATCATTCCCGAAGGTATTCTAGAAGGCACCACTAACCAGAGAGTCTTCCTCAACATCATCACCGAGTTGATCGCCGGTTATGCTTGGCCGGGAAAGCCCATTGCCAACATGATGGTCAAGATGTGAGTCAGTTTCATGATAAATGTTTTGACACTACTGACCGATTCTCTCTAGGTACGGCTACAACAGTGTGAAGCATGGCTTGGACTTCGCTATGGATTTGAAGCTTGGACAGTATATGGTGCGTGTTGCCAGGATGCCTTTTAAATGATTGATGCTGACTGCAACATCAGAAAATCCCACCTCGGGTCTTGTTTGTTGGACAACTCTACTCTTCTATTTTGGCAACTGCAGTCCAAGTCGGAGGTAAGTTTTCCAGTTCCGTGCTCCAATCGCTCTTTTCTAACACATTTTTAGTGCTTCGCTGGATGATGTCCAACATCAAAGACCTCTGCAGCCCAAAGAACACCCAACGCTTTACCTGCAATGGCTCAAAAGTCGTATACAATGCCTCCGTCGTATGGGGAGTTATCGGGCCAGTAAGTATAATTGAGATACACATGCCAGAAGTCAGAAGCCGCCAGATGGTTTTCCGGGTCGAGTTTCGAAAGTAAACTCAACTCAAATTGTCGAACTGCAAAGTGTTGTTCAGAGCGCTGCATGCCTCCATTGAAAGTCTGTTCGACCGCCGTAGATATACAGGCTCTCAATGGCAACATACACGACCTTGGATACCATCCCGCACTGCGACAACTGCAAAATCTGGCGTTCTCACGACCTCGCAGTATAGCACCACTCCACAAACAAGAATAAAAGCTAACCACATCTTCCTATCACAGCAACGCATGTTCCAGTCCGGTCAAGTCTACTCGGCCTTGATGTATTTCTTCCTCATCGGCCCCGTCGTCACAATCCTCGTTTACCTCCTCTACCGCCGCCACCCCAACTCCTGGCTCAAATACATCAACGTCCCCATCTTCTTCAACGCAGCCGGCAACATACCCCCAGCAAACACGACCCAATACTCACTCTGGTTCATCTTCGGCTTCGTCTTCAATTTCCTGATCAGACGCAAAGCATTCGAATGGTGGAAGAAATACAATTACCTCACTCAAGCCGCTATGGATACGGGAACCGCGTTGGCGACCGTTGTTATTTTCTTTGCGTTGAGTTATCATGGGGTCAAGTTGAAGTGGTGGGGCAATGATGTGGGTGGGGATACTGATGATGCGAACTCGGTGCCCTGGTTGAAGGTTGCTAAGGGTGCGCATTTTGGTAAGGGGCCTGGTGAGTTTTAGAGGGCGGAGATGTGGATGTATGAACGACTGTGTTCTTCGCCTAGGTATTGAAGTGCAAGATAGACTGTTGCAATGCACGATGATTACTTCGATATATGAGGGGTTCTGTGGAAAGCAACGGACTCGCCAACTCTCACTAGGCACCATCAGAGCTTCGAAAACAAATATGCCATTCGATGGTTGTCTCTTTCTCTGATGAGAGTGTGATAGATACTCACCTCGAATGTGTTCATCAGACCACTTTTTGTGAGGCTATTTCTGTTTAACTCCGAGCCCAATCAAGCATATCACACTGTTATGACACACAAATATATCCCCTATTAACACACTGATTCATAGAAAGCAACATTTCAATCACTCGACGTACATAGTTCTGACTTTAGATTGTTGTGTATAGTCACATTCACAAGTGTAGGCAGTCTATCTGGTATAAAGACCCATTGCAAGACCGATCAGGACTTGCAAATCACTCAACTCAACACACAATCAACAGTGAAGTCTTGTTAAAGATAGATTTTCTTCATTACAGTCAAACTCCAGGTGATCCCAGATTTTGCGAGCCTGGCAGTCTCTCTAAAGATAAAAGTTTTGTTCTTTTCCCTGTGCCCTATTTCCAAAAAAACGCCAGAAGGGGAAGAACAATTTGTGCGAAAACGCATCGCAAGTTTAAGAAGAAGGAGGCATACAAATACAAATAGGTAAAAATAGCAAGAACGAAGAAGAGAGTCAAAATTAGGTGATTGGTTGTGCAAATGCAAGAAAGAAGGAGAAAGAAAGGAGAAGTGTAAATGAATGAAGAAGGTTGCCCAAAGTGGACATCAAAAGAATGAAGAACGAATATAGGTAGAAGGATTATAGGCGAACTAGGCACCCTTGGTAATCGAAAAAAGATTAGAACTTCAGAAAATTCTTCATCAAGCCCATTTAGATGACGGGCTCTTCCTCTTCCCAGCCAGGCAGGCTGCGCTCAGCAGAGATGGCCAAGCCGTAAGGATTGTTGTTGCCAAAGCCACCGATTCCAGCGCCGAGACCGGCAAAGATCTGTTGGTGGATGTGCTGAGGCTGGGGCTGCGAGAAGACGGGCAGACTGACGGTACGCGAATGCTGGCCTCTTGAGGCGCTGTTCTGGCTAGATTGCATGCCGTTACCACCGCCGCTGCCACCACCGAAACCGTTCGAGAGACCATTGCTCAAGTTGACAGAGTGAGTGGCGTGGTGACCGTAGTGCGAAGGTGCTTCAAGCGCGGTGGACCTCGTGGGAAGGTTGGAGTCTCCGCTGTAGAAAGCTTGCTGAGTGGTCATCTGAGGTTGCTGCTGTTGTTGCGGCTGCGACAGACTCAACTGGCCAAATTGCGGGCTAAGGTCGTTTGGCGAAGAAGAAGGCTGAGATTGGACCTGCGAAGCGGCAGCGAGGTACATGGCCAGAGGGTTGTTGGCTCCAGCGTTGAGAATAGTCGAAGCAGTAGGTCCCTGGAGAGGGTTGCTGTAATTGTTCGATGCGCCGGCGCTGGGAGAAATGGAGTCATGAGCACGCATGCCGCTCACGGGGCTAGGCGATTGTGTGCCTTCTTGCTGAGACTGTCCCTGACCGTTTGCGACGACCTGGCGGGGAGGGTTTCCACAACGATCCTTGCCGAAGTTGACCTTGAAGCGCTTGTACTCATCCTTGCTGCGAACAGCCTCGATGGCCTTGATAGCATTGGCAATGTTGGTGAAGTTGACGAATGCGCAGCTCTTCTCACGCAGAGTGTTGACCAGCTCAATCTCACCGTACTCGGAGAAGTCTTGACGAAGGCGCTCCTCAGTCCAGGTCTCGTCGAGGTTGCCGATGTAGACGTTACGCGAAGCACCACCACTGACAGCGAGAGCAATAGCAGGAGGGAGAGCGCCAGAGTGCTTGCCCCAGCCGATCTTCAGGCGTCTGTTGTGGATCATGAGACCTTGAAGGTTAGACAGAGCGAAGAATGAAGCAGCAGAAGTAGGGTCGATGAATGTGACGAAGCAGATGTGCTTGTCAGGGATGTAGCGGATGTGGTGCAGAAGACCGCCTCTGACAACATTGCAGATCTCCTCAATGGTCGTCTCAGGGTGAATGTTACCAAGGTAGACAGTGCGGTTACCTAAGTTGTTCACGCCACCAGCGGTGGTTGCAACGGCAGCGGCAGCAACAGATTGCTGAGCCAAGGCGTTCGAAATGAGATCGCGATCAGCGTTGTTCAAAACGTGAGCATATCCAGGGGCGATTCCGAGGTACTGGGCAGCGTTCTGCTGCTGTGTCTTGGAGACGTAAGCGCAACGATCCTTGCCGTAGTACACACGTCTTGGAGGCTGCCACTTAGGCTCCTGAGGCAGTTGGGAAACAGCCTTGATAGCGTTGCCAATCGACAGGAAGTGGACGAATCCAATAGCCTTCTCTCTAACAATCTTGACAGTGTCGATAGGGCCGTATTTGGCCAAATCCTCTCTCAGCTCGTCCTCCGAAACTTCTTCGGGTAGGTTGCCAAGGTAAACATTGCGGGAAGCGCCTGACTGCTGGACGGCGAGAGCGACCGAGGTAGGAACCGATGAAGGCTTACCCCAACCAATTTTGATGTCCTGACCCTTGATGCACAGCTTTTTCAAGATGGCGTCCGAGTGGAAGTGTGTGGCCGAGCTTCCGTCGAGGAAGGAGATGAAAGCGCAGTTCTTGTCGGGGAGAAGACGAACCGACTCAATTTGTCCGCTACGGACATGGCTGAGAATTTCTTCAGCAGATGTGTCTGAGGGGATGTTGCCCAGGTAGACGGTTCTGCTAGAGCTTGACATCAAACCAGGAGCAATACCCAGAGGAGCGGTGGACAGGCCATTGAGTGATTGGTTGTTCAGAGGGTTGTAGCCGAGAGTAGGAGACTGAGGGCCTTGGTACATCTGAGCGTGCATCTGAGGAGGCGACATCATGTTAGCGTACATGGGAGGAGACATGGCTTGGTTCTGCTGGTTCTGGTACTGGTTGTGCTGTTGCTGCTGGCGCTGGGGCTGCTGAGGGAAGCTGGAGAAGCTCTGGAAGCCTGGAGAAGCAAAAGCCGAGGGTGACTGAGGCTGGAAGGGGCTGCCAATCAACAAATTCGAAGGGAGAAGAGGAGTGAAGTTCATGTCGAGGGCAGTGCCAGGAGTCTGCTCGGGCTGGGAGGCCATGTTGGACATACGACCAGTGTTGATGGACGGAATGTTTGTGCGGTGACGGTCCGAGTAGCTAGAAATAGAGGGCTGGTTGGTAGTGAAGGCGCTGTGCGAGAAGCCCAGGTTGTCACTGCTCATACCCAGAGTCGAGAAGGACTGGGATGGCCGGTGGAACTTGGGCTGGCCTGAGGGAGCTTCCGACACTTGCATTTCCTAGGATAGGTCGGGTCTAGGGGGTGAGAAAGGTGTCGATAAGAACTCTCAAGTTCAGATTGGGAGTCGTCGGTGGCCGAAACGGACTTGGTAGGTCTACGGCGGGGCGGCGTAATTAAAAGGGTATATGTTCCGGGTTATCCAAATCGAAAGCTCGTATATACAGCTGGAGCGAAGGTGCCGGCAGCAATGTCCTCCTCTTAATGTGTTGTTGAATTGTCTTTGTATCAGATTAAGAAAGCCTGGTCAAAGACACAGCCACGAGGGGTCGGGTTGGGAGTGATAGCGAAGGCGTCGCAATTAAAGGAGGTCGTATCAACGAAGGGAAGCGGCCAAGCGAATGTAAAGGGAGGAAAGAAGAAATGCGAAAAAATGAAGCGAGTGACAGGACGAGGCCGACTAGAATTGAGCAGCAGCGCGTGAAGAAGAAGAGAGCCAGGAAGAGCGAGAGACGGCGGTTGAGCGCGATGCTGCCACCACTCGGCATGCTAGCCCAAAGGAAATTACATTGATCACACACGGGCCTCGCACCTGCCCAGCGCTTCCAACAGCACCTATTTTTTGTAATAACGCGGCTTGAGGGGTCCGATAAGATCTGCTGCCATACACGAATCCGTGAGCCAGCACGAGCCGACTGTACAACACCGCACACACTCTTGTTCAACTATCGACGCCCTCTCTGGTGTAACCGTTGATACACTGAGGGAACGATCGTCAGGAACAGGAAGGACGTCCGTGCGTGAGACGACCCATATATTAAGCCTCCACACCTAACTCTGTTTTTCTAGAAGGCCCAAACGTCCTGCAAGCACATGTGCACATGAAGAAAGGGTCTGTCTATTCTTGCATTGTTATACAGCTTCCCGCATGGCCTAACACCTGAACCAATGCCTTGTGCTTCCATCAGGGTCAATCTTGTCTCGTGCCCGCTCATCTCCAATCCTCAATCCTTTCAAATACACTTTCACTCCTGGGAAACAGCAAATTAACCATCAACCCACACGGCTTGACGCCAATCAATGGCACCCTCATCCCTTTGAAAAATTCATCACCACATCGGTACGCGCATTTCGTGTCTTAATATAACAACATGAGAATGCTTTCTTCTTAGCCCACTTTTCTGTTTCACGTGGCTCTTGGGACGCGCTTTTTTGCCTAGATCAGGGTTTGATATCAAGGCACTGGTCTTCCCGTCTCCCGGCCGAGTTTGACATGTACATATTTGTACCACTTCCGAGGACCGGCATAATCGGAGACTTTTTGTTCGTTTCATTCGGTCACAGCACAAAAGCTGCTTCATCAATAGCTATCAAGTTCATGTACGTTGCGCTCGAGCAAGTCGTTCTTGCGGCGCCTTTTTCCCTGAGCGAATCCCTACGCCACTTCCATGACCATCTCGCTATGCTCCTGAGGATAAAATACTTCTACATGCTCCATGCCATAACTCCAAACTAATAATACGCCTTGAAGCAACATGATCGTCCGTCTATTTGCCGTACTTCGTTCCTTGCCTGGTGGCGGCCTTGCCCTTTACAACAACTTTGGCAACGCCCTTGGCTTCCTTCTTGCTCTTCTTCTCCTTGGGCTTGGGTTGTTCAGAATGAAGGTGGCCGTTCTTGTCGAGAGCTGCTAGGTTTCTCCATCTGAGACAGCGCTGATTGGATGCTTCGATGTCGACATATACCTTCTTCCTGGTCGAAACACGCGTGACAGGTTCCTCATCAGCATCCTCTTGGTTGACGCTGTCCAGATGCGTTCTGAGAGTGCGCATCTGCTCAATGATAGGCTCTTGCCAAGCAGCCATTTCCTTGCGCAATGCCTTTTCTCTGACACCACGATCATCGAACCAGCTGAGTAGTAAGGCAATAGTCTCCGGGTCGTCGTAGTATCCCCACTCATTTGCCGTACGCAGGCTGGTGGCGCCCTCTTCTTTGACCTTGCGGTCGGGAACTGAGAGTCCATGGTCCTGCACATACGTGCGTTGCAGATCTTCGGGCAAGTCGATGAAACCCAGTCTCTCCATTTCGTCAGGTCCCTGAACCCAGATGCGACCGTTGGCATAGCCATATTCGCCAGTGCTGCCATCGGTAAGACCAGTGAAGGGCATGCCGTTGCGCTCAAACCAGTAGTAGCGATTCCAGAATCTATCTCTTCCTAGCACCTTGGTGCGCTGACAGTTAGCTTCACGCAAGTCGGCATCACAAGTTGCGATCTCCTTTTCGCGCTTGGCGATCTCAATCTTGAGCTTGTCGATGTCCTTCAGGAGCTTGGTGAACTCCTTGGACTGTTTGGGGTTTGTCTTTGCTTTCTTCTCCTCGCGTTGCTTTTCACGTCTGGCTGCGTCTTCGTCACGCTTGCGCTTTCGCTCGTTGCCACGCCTAAGAGAGCGACCGCCCTCCTCTTCAGCATCTGAGGTTGCGAGATCCATGGTGTCCATAGTGTCGTCAACATGGCTCAGGCTGATATCCATCGGATCGGGATGCTCCTCCTTTGGTGAATCTGGGAGGTTGTCCGGGAGCAAAATCTTCTTCTGGGTTTCGAGATCGGAGAGTTTCGCAACACTGAATGCCGGTTAGCTAACGACTGAGGCTTAAGAGCGACTAGACATACCTTTCTTTCTTCGCCTTTTGATGCTCAAGCTTGTCCTTGCGGATCCTAGTCTGTTCCTCACTCATATCTTCAAGATATCCTCTGACAGTCTTTGTGCTGACACAGAGTAGAGTGACCAGCTGCAATGCGGATATGCGCAGATTAATGTCAAGACGGTTGTAGTTCATGCGCACACTCTCCTGGTTTGGGTCTTCGTCCAAAGGGACGAGTCGGGACAACACCTTGTCACATTCCGACTTTTGGCGAGGGTTGAGCGAGAGCTGATGCAGCAGGCCTGCCATGATTGTTTGCCAGCCGCCGTTGACAAAATCGCGGGCCTGGAGACGTTCGACCCAACCGTAGCTGGCCAACAACTCGGGTGTGCGATGCGGGCGGTGACGACCCTCAGCAGGGGTTCTGCTGGATCTTCCATTCGACTCGTCCGGCTCGACATTACTAATGTTACTCATGCGGCTTCTAGTGGCATGTGCAGGTGCGTCTAAGATAGGAGTAGCTGGCTCGCTCTCGTCCATCTCTTCATCAGAAGACTCGTCTTCGATCATGTCTGGCAGAGTGACTTGTAAAGTGCCTTCGGCATTGACGATTGTCTTGAGAACTGCGCAATGTGCTTCTTCCAGCAGTTCGCACCTGACCTCGTCGGAAGCAAATTTCATGGCTTCCAAGAAGTCATCAAAGGTGAAGGCGTCCAGGGTCAGCACCTCGGAGTGTACGTTGAGAGTGTTCCAGATTTCCAGCAGAGGACCAACATACTCCATGCGGATATCGCCTTCGCTGGGGGTCTGAGGTGCAATAAACTTCAGATCCGGGCGAACAAGCTCAGTCTTTCTCGCAGGGACGTCCAAGTCCTCAATTGGGTACTTAATGGGCACAGGGGCGGACTTTTGAGGCTCCGTCTTGACCGTTGTTTGATAACCAGGAAACTTAGAGCCATTGAGCGGTGGTGTGGTGTACCCTTGCGGCGAGCCGTCAAGCTCAAAGTCTCCAATAGTGAGGTTTTTGCCTTTACGACCGTTGACTTTGTTGAATATGGAAGTGCCTTGTGGTTGACGGGGCATGCCAGGCTGGGGTGATGCTTGCATGCGTTGGGCGAGATGAGCGGGGATTTCCATAGGTAATCTGTACTGTCTTGCGAGATGCTCTTTGACCAACCATGGGGCACCAGTAAACATGTCGCGTTGGATTGAGCTTTTCAAGAAGGATCTAAGATTCTGCTTCGTGAAAAGCTTACGATTTCTCTTGATGTGTTTGTCGTCCAGAAGAGCCTCGTCGCCCAGCTCGTTGTTGAGCTTGACAAAGTAGCGAGAGAAAGCGGCGCGTTGGATTGAACCATCAGGGTTGAGCAGTTGAGGGAACTTCGCCTTTTCGCGAATCACACCCTCATACTGATCGCCATTGTCGAGAGAGACGTGCACTTCCTCGCCAGGGAAGAAGTCATTGCGGAATTCCTGCGTTTGTTAGAGCTTCAGAAATCATATGTCAGATGCATGAGACGTACGTCAAACACGAAAGACACCAGCTCGTCTATGCGAGAGATATCCGAGAACTGGACCTTTCTTAAGATAGGGTCGCGGAGAGCGTCTGGGAAGATTTTATCGATGTCGCTGCAGCTGTTGTTCTGTCCGTGTGTGAGCTTCTACCATCTTGTACATGTCAAAGAGGTTGCATACCTCCGAATCGATCGCGGCGAAGTAGGTCAAGCCGGACTTGCCATTAACGGCGTCTGTAAACTTTTTCTGTGGTGGCAGTTAGGACGGGAACAAGGAGGTTGGAAGTGTTCGGAAGTAGCGTACTCGGTTGTAGAACTCGAAGCTGAGATTGTGTTAGTCTCGAGAGCTAGATTGAGGACCACAATAGGGCATACCGTGAGAGATAGGATTCATAGTCTGTGAAGACTTCGCCAGACTTGGGCATAACCCAAACCTAGAGTAACAAGGGTCAGGACATAGACAGAGTAACACAAAGACAAGTCTGCGGACCTCGGTGTTGTTTTCGACTTTGGCAGGTACCGGGATCATCGACACCGGCTTGCGCTTGTAGAGAACCTGAGAGAAATGATTAGTTTATGTCCAGCTTGCACGTGCCATGGTCGGGGGATAGCGAACCATCTTGGTATAGCGAGTGTGGTTCGAGCTTGGAGCCAGGGGAGGAGGGACGCGAAGAGCGAGCGAGTCGGGATGGGCGTAGACACGGCGGGGTGTCCGATCTTAGTGGTGATCAAATCGCATGCGAAGCAGGAGCCAATGCCTTTCTCAAGTAACGCGTAGTGTATGCTCGGGACTCATATGAGGGACGTTGATGGTCGGTCGCGACGAAATGTCCTTGTCGGTGGTGGACGAAGATATTGCTGCGGGCAGACGCGGGTACTACGCGCAATAAATTGCGGACGAGGCTTCAAAGTTCGGAGAGGGTCTGCGGGGAGAGTGGCCGAGAGAATGCTGAGGGATGGGAGTTGTTTGGTGACAACGAGGTGGCGCGTTCAGCGAGGAAGGAAAGAGGAAGCAAAGCTGCACACGAGAGAAGAAAGAGCCATAGACTGTGAAGAGCCGTGGGGGAAGGCAGGACGAGCTTGCCAACCTGCCCTCTGCATCACCACGATTAAACTACCTTTTAGCGTGCGGACCATCCCGCACTTTCTCTTCGCAACGCCTTCCTCATGCTCCGTCACTCCCTGCTTGTCCCCCTCCGACCCTGACCATCGCCACTTCTGCAACAACCCACATATTTGGACTTGTTCTGGTCGCGTAAAATCCGCGATCCAGATAGACCTGGGCATGGAAGGCTACATCTTACTGCTGAATCAAAAATTGCCAATATCACTTCCCGAGCATCACATTTGTCTCTGCGGCTCCTTCTTCGGCGAACAATCGTCAAGCTCGGTCAATCCTTGTTGAGTATGGTTTCTTACCAGACCGCCAACTCTGCTCACGAATTTTTCTCAACATCGCTTTTCGAAATCCTTTTCTGGTGTCATCTTCATTAAATATATAAACATATAATTCTGTATACGATCTAGCCAACTTCTATACCCTTGTACGCTACGCAGCCTTCTATACTGGACAACCTCGACTAGCTGTATGCAACCCTCGAGACTCATTCCTTGTCTAACACTAGGTTACTCATGGACATCTCATGGCAAAGCAAAATAGTTTTTTGACAAGAACTCGGACGGATGTTGAGAATGATTACGTTCGACGCTCATACTAACAGGATTTCGACCTCTGGATCATTATGGCTTTCTAGCATGACACCAGCACTTTGAGAGGAGCAAATGCAGACCTTAGTGCTTTTCTTGTGAATCTACGTCTGTAATGCTCATGAGGTGAAATACACAATCAGAAAACTGATCCAACTTGACACCACTCCCATCGCACAATATGAACTGGTGAACATGAGCGGCAGGAACTCATATTTCGCGCCGAACACCAGCTGATGGATGAGAGAGCAATACGCAATGAGCGGAATTGCTACCACGATGTATACCAGAGAAAAGCGGTCGAGCAAGAACACTCTCTGCCTCGAAGAACTATGTTTCTTGTTAGCAAAGCTACCCAGTTCCTGCTTTAGATGTAACTTACGCAGGAGCAAGCTGGTCAAATGCTAGCAACAAAGCTACCAGCCAGAAAATGGTATATACTGTCTTGATTGGGAACTCCTGAGCGGTGAACAGTAGTGGGAAGAGCGAGACATGGCCTGACACAGCGAGAGGTCTGAACGCGCCGAGATACCTTCGGTCCTTGAGTGCAATCAAACTGAATGGAATGATGACCAACAAGATCGCCTTCTCGTGGACGTGCCAGCCAAAGAGGAAGGACGCGTAGCCGCAAAGAGTAAGGGCTCCCACAAAGGTCTCCCAAGTCGGACGGAAGAAGAGTTTGACGAGGGGTGGCTGTGTACATGTGAGCCAATTGTTTTTCAGGTTGCAGCGTTGAGGAGGCTTACCAATTGTGCTGCCAGTGTCAAGACGAAGGTCATCCTGGGAGAGATGTCAGGAAGCACCGCGAACGAAGTGTCTCCAACAAGACCGCGAGTCACACTGTTGATGGCTTCTCGATTGACAGCTAGATTGAAATGGGGAGCCACTGGTCATGTTAGGCAAAGCTCAAGCTTCCGTTAAAGATTACTTACGGTAGATCAAAAGTCTATCGGCGAACGAGTACATGGCCCAGACGTTTGGGGCCCAGTAAGCATGGCATAGTCCTCGAGAGAAAGGGAACAAGCGGCTCAAAAGTTGATCCATCTGGTTCCAGTAAACAAACGGTCCAAATGCAAGTCCAAAAACTAAGCCTATCCCGAGTCCGAGTTTAACGCAATTGGCAAAGCAGATTCTGAACCATGATCGAGGGTCGAGGCAGTATACTCGAAGGAGAAAGACGAAGTATGCTGGTGCCAAGTAGAGATAGATATGTTTGAAGCAAAGCAAGATTGCGAAAGTGATGCCACTCAACAGAAGCCCTGATTGCCTGCGTGCAAGAACGATGGAGAGGATGAGAACGCCGTACATGAAGCCGTTGTACTGGAAGTGAATATGGTCGATGATGAGCAGACCAGGAGAAAGAAGAATCGAGAGTGCAGCCGCGTGAGATGTCTTCTTAGCGGTAATGGGTGCACCACGAACATAACTAACCGCATTCTCAGTTATAGAACGCTTGCTCGAGAAAGGTCGTTACCTACAGGTGGAGGGCATAGAGGAGTACCAATTCGGTCAAGATTACCGTTGCTCTTTGGAAATAGACAGTTTGCCAACTCGAATGACCAAGGTTTTTGACCTGGAGCATGTCGGTGTCGAAGAATTCAGCAGCTTGAGACATAGTCCATTCGAAAGCTGCAAAGAATGGAGGGTAATCGAGAGTCCATTCTGATGTTTTCTGGCAGCCCGATCAGTACGAGTTTCAATTCATCTACTACTATGTGGAACACATACCTCATAGTACCAGTCTTTGACAGGAAGAGAATTGGTTATAGCTAACCAATTGCGATGCACCTCGAAATCTGTTGACTTGCTGTATTCGTGTTAGGGAGTGAACGAATCGGATTGATCGCCAGCACCTACTACGCGGGCCATAACAAGATCTTGAAAGCCGTTGCAACAACCGCACACTGCGTGAGCGATGGATACAGATCCGACATGTTTGACCAGTATTTATGTTATCACACGTCGACCTTTGTCCAGACCATGAAGCTCTGTTGGTATTGGCCAGATCTTTATCACGTGCAGATACCGACTGCCGATGTTACGAACGCGCCACGCGGCACCGACGCGCTTGGCTTTAACGTACCAAGATAACCGCCGAGAGGGCCGAGAGTCCTTAAAGTGACGGATGCCGTTTACCGATTCGAACAGTCCTTTAAACGACTGTGACCATGCACGTATACACATGCAGAAGGTACGCCTTCCTTAGAGATGCTGCTCACTCACACGGTGCATCGTCTTGCTCTGCTCATAAGAGTACGTAGCTACACGCTGCCAAGATCGATCGGCGTTTCAGGGGAGAGACAACACGAGAAGGCAAGTTGCTGAGACTGCGAGAACGTCCTTTGCTGCTACTATTTCCTTGATATTCTCGACCACAGCCTCGACAGAGCTGTCTTTCTTTGTGTGTCTTCTTGTATCATTACTGTCAATTCGTCCTTATCCACTCTCTATACACACTTTCGCTTTGTCGTTTTCCCAACTAGTTGCACATTTTATCCACCATGATCTCCGTCTCGCGCAGATGGATCCTTACCTGTATCTTGGCTTGTGTAACGCTTTCCCTCGTCTTCAATGTTCTAGAGCAGGACTCTTGGACACCACCTCCACCTCCTCCGCCAATGGAGGCCCCTCCCTTACCGCCAGACTTTAGCTGGAAGACCCTTCCCCGACAATGGCCATTAAATTCGTCTATGATCCCACTACCGACCGGGCCACCTGCCGATATTCCGCGCATTCAGCACAAACCAACCAAGGAAACCCCAGTAGAAAGATTCAAGAGACAGAAGAGGTTGGCAGCTGTTAAGAACAGCTTCAAACATTCGTGGAATGGTTACAAGGAAAATGCTTGGTTGCAAGATGAAGTCCAGCCGCTGTCTGGAGGATATAAGAACGGTTTCGGGGGTTGGGGAGCAACGCTGGTCGACTCCCTTGACACTCTTTGGATCATGGACATGAAGAAGGAATTCGAACAGGCTGTCGATGCATTGAAGCACCTTGATTTCACCATGTCTCCGTCACAGTCGATTAGTGTGTTCGAGACCACAATTCGCTACGTTGGTGGTCTTCTAAGTGCATACGATCTGAGTGAGGAAAGGTATCCTATCTTATTAGAGAAGGCGACCCAACTTGGCGACATGTTGTACGCCTCGTTTGACACTCCAAACAATATGCCGGTCGTTGGGCATTGGAACTGGTTGAAGTGAGTATCTTTTGGGATGACACTAGATATTGGCTTACAATCCGTACAGAGCGGCTAAAGGAGACCTGCAATCGGCACCTTCGAATGCACTTTCTGCCGACATAGGGTCACTTTCGCTTGAGTTCACCAGACTCACGCAGCTTACTGGAGACCCCAAGTATTACGATGCTATTCAGAGGATTATGAATGCTTTCGAGGCCTCGCAGGATACCACGAGACTTCCGGGAATGTGGCCGGTCTCATTGGATGCTCGTAAACTGGATTTCACCAACGATAGAGTATTCACGCTTGGTGCCATGGCCGACTCGCTTTACGAATATTTCCCCAAGGTTCGTGGCTTTCCAAATGATACTCCAGCATGACGACTAATACAGACAGCAATACCTTCTGCTTAACGGCAGAGACAAGCAAACCCAACACATGTATGAGAAGAGTATGGCTGTTGCAAAAGAGCATCTTTTCTACAGACCACTCAACCCTCAGAACCTGGACCTTCTCATTTCCGGTTCCGTCAGACAAATCGGCGCAGGCTACGATCGTAAGAGTGAAGGTCAACATCTGACCTGCTTCGTTGGAGGTATGGTCGGTCTGGGCGCGATGATCTTTGATACACCAGAAGACTTGGATACAGCACGACAGCTTACCGATGGTTGCGTTTGGGCTTACGAGTCAACACCTAGTGGCATGATGCCCGAGATCTTCGAGGCCATTCCTTGTACAGATGATGAGGATTGTAAATGGTCCGAAGAGAGATGGTACAAAGGCCTTGTGATGGCTGTCCACCGAGTCATCAACACTAGCACAAGATCGCTGAAAGAGCAGGCTCAAGCGATCATTGACAAAGGAAGACTCCCACTCGGTTTTGCAAAGGTTGTCGACTCTCGCTACTACCTCCGCCCAGAAGCTATCGAGTCAGTGTTCTATATGTACAGAATTACTGGCGACAAGGCATGGCAAGATAAGGCCTGGAAAATGTTCCAAGCCATCGACTCGCATGCAAGGACCGATATTGCATATGCAGTCGTCCAAGATGTGCGAGATGAACAATCTCAGCTCACCGACACCATGGAGAGCTTCTGGACTGGAGAGACGTTGAAATACTTTTATCTCATTTTCAGCGATCCGGATCTTGTCAGTCTAGACGAATTCGTCTTGAACACAGAGGCTCATCCTTTGCGAAGACCGTCGACCTGAGATATCAGAAGAACATAACACAACAGTACTACAGTACCACTTTTCCTGGGATTCATAGAAAGGGCACCAATAAAAGTTACCTGAACATTGATCATTTTCGTATTGGAAGCGCGAAAACGATTTTATGATCTTCATGTTGACCAACCAGAGATCTCGCATCGCACTCGACCAATCAGCGCCTGCATCTTCACGCCCGACGATTCAGGTCCTCCACAGAAAGCGACAAACTCGACATCATATTGTGATCGAATACAGGTAACAAGACCTGCAAAGTCGATCTTCGTGACGTGACAGGTCTACTGCAGACGCCTCTTTCACGCGCATCTTCATCCAGCAAACCCAACAACGTGGTCCGGTACAACGATCGCGGTTCTGCCGAAGACACGGCAACGGGTACCGGAAGTGAACGACCCTGAATGTAAGGTTGTGTGGTTCAATCAAAGTCGGACAAACAAGGTCTCTTGCCTGCTGCTTGCTTGGTTGATTTCTTCATTCCTCACAGGAAAATGACCTATAAATATGCACTCTTTGTGACAGGCAAGGGTACATATGTAGGGTGGTCAAACGATCAGGAAAAAGGGTTTGTTTGTTGGGCCTCCTTGTTGTTGAGGGCGGAAAGCACATGGTCTTTATGTGCGACCGACCATGTAAGTCGCTGCTCTTCCACCATATGGTCAGCAAGGTTGTTTTGTTTCCTATCATCTTCTTTCTCTTTCCTGCTTGTCAAATATAGCTGTTTGTCATTGTCAGCAATTGCCACTTTTTTCCCTTCACGAGGCAATATTCCAAAGAAGCCTGATAGTTGGCTCTGGCTGCTTTTGGTCATTTATACCAGCAAGGACACGAGTGGCAGCCCAACAACATCCAAATCTAGGCTCCAGGTGTAACGAACGATGATGCACCGCAATACCGCTGGAGTTGGCAGAAGTTACAGCTCGCCATGTATAAATCCCTCTTCCAACGTGGATGTACCGGTTCCGCGACAAACACCGATACAGACGCAAACAGACTCCTTTCTGAGTACAAGAAAGGACTCTATACCACAGCCTCAGTCAACACAATCTTTGCCAGCGCTTGAAGGTAAATCAGAGGTACTCAAGCACAAGCACAACCACACTTCAACATCAACAATGTGTGAGAAAGGCATCCTTATTTGGACCTGCGGCTGCACTCAACTCGAAGACCCACGTCCTTGTCCAAAAGCCGGCCATCGCAACAAGCCCTGCGACGGCTACGGCTTCGTCTGGGCCTATCGCGACCCCATCCCCTACCACACCCACTCCAAATGCCCAACCTGCCTCCACAACGACGAGATCGCCTTGCGCAGAAGAGCAAACGAAGCCCTCCTCGTCAACTCTCACGCCTACCCTACACTCCAATCCGTCGCCAATGGTGATGACAGCCAGAGAGTAAAGACAGGACGACCTCGCTACGATCGCACTGCTTCTGGCACAGAGATATACGTGCCAGAAGGTTGGGTGCCAGAAATGAACAGACTCCCAGGAAACGCAAATGAATACTCCGCTTTTCTCACCGGGAGCTTCGACCCTCTGCTACGTCTCCCTGATACTCACATCCCTCCTCTTACAGACCGCACACAACCGCCACCGATTCTATCAGCCAGGCCGCAACAATTGCAAGGACAGCAGCGATTGAGATTACATGCTCCTCCACAGTTCTGTCAAGGTCCGGTGGTCATGGAGGATGCTGAATATCCTTATGTGGAGTTCAAGGGTGCTTTGGGGGCGCAGAGGCCAGGGATGGCGGGTAGGAGGACCAGTTATACGGGTAGGGTGGCGGAGAAGGGGTGGGCGCCGCCGAGGAGTGGCACGTTGCCGCCGCAGAGCGATGTGGATACTGAGCCGCCCTCGAGGATGCATTCGCCGCAATTGAAGGTTACACCGCCGTAGAAGTGACTATGTGCGGAAGGGTCGATGAAAGAGGATTTGAAGGATGAACGTGTATGGTTGATGACTCTTACGATGTGATGATGAGCGGAGATACCCACTTATGTTTGTGTTGAGTAGTGTTTTTGTGTCGACGTTTAGGAAAGATACTCTATGATCTAATGACTATTGTCTTATTGTCTATCTGTTATGGAAGGGTATATCTACATAGCAAGAGCAATCTATGCCTAGTTCTTTGCGTCTTCAATGGCCCATTGTACAGCATCATAGACATCGTCGACAATGACCGTAGGCTTGTGAGCAGGCTCCCCTCCAGCATACACGCCAGTGCGGAGCAAGATGGACGACCACTTGCTACCGAATGCGCTCTTGTACGAGTTGCCGCCAGCGATATCCGACTCTGTGTCTTTGTTAGCACTAGCTTTCAGTGTAGAAGATGTGCTAACTTACCAGGGTTGTCGCCAACCATGTACACCTTCCTCAAAGGCTCTATCGATTCACCAGTGTACAGGTCGTTTCTGTGTGCGCGCAATCTCTTCTCTGCAAACTCATACGTCTCGTGATAAGGCTTGCCTATAACCTTCTTCTGCAATTGCACGCCTGCGTTCTGGCCTCCGGTGATGGCTGCCCATACACCCTCCAAACCCTCTCTGAAGCCTCCTTGACCCAATCGTGGAAGGTGGTATTTCGCAGCCCACCATAAATCAGGGTTTGAGAAGTAGAGTTTAGGTTGGCCATCTTGTTGGTAGCCATTGTTCGGTAGCGTCTTGTCTCCATTCTTGTTTGACAGTGTTCCCATAATTCCCTCTCTTGACAGCAAAAGATCTGTGATGATTGTGGTGTCCAGACCCCAATCGCGAGGATCGTTGTATACAAAGACTGCATCGATCTTGAGTGACTTGTCCGGGTTCTCGTTCTCGGCATCAATGGGTGCAGGTAGCGGTTTGGCGAACTTTTGGTAGTAGTCGGCGAAGATCTTGGTGAAGGGCCAGATGTCTGGGTAGGCAGTGACGATGTCGCCGGGAGTCACGACAGCCTTGAAACCGTACTTCTGGGCGACCAATTGGCACTTGTCGTAGTCGCCTCCTACGACGAGTACTGTCTTGTCGTGCAGCTCCTTCATGTCTGCAAAGGGTGTATGACTTTGCACAAACATTGATGTGTCCAGCTCGATATCCAGCTTCTTGCTGATCTCGTCCACTCTGTCCGACTCATGCTTGCCGCCGCCATTGGTGAGCAGGATGAAGGGGATGCGTTCGGTTTGTAGCAGCGATAGGGCTTTGTGTGCGCGAGGTAGAGGGTCTGAGGAGCGGAGGAGAACGCCATCGATACTAGATGATGCGTGAGTATCAACATTGGAAAGAGGCGTAGTGTGCGACATACTCAAAGGCAAAGGCAAAGTCGGGGTGTTTCGCGCCAGGCTTGGAGGTGATCAAGGTACGCGACCAATGTGCTGAGCAAGTCGGTTGGCACCATTTCGATAATAATGAAGGCCTAGAAAGGCTTCTCAATGTAGATGTCGCTTTCGTCGCCATGTTTGCTGTGTAGTTTGGAGGTCAAGGAGTCATCTTTGGGTGTTCGCCGATAACTCCATAAATCGATCTACGTCACTGTTTTGGCCCAAACTCGGAAACCCTTTTGTGCAACGGGTATACCACTTAACTTCGACATCTTCGGCACAATTTAGATTGGCTTGCAGGCGTATCTGCTAGAACAAAGTACACCTTTTGTGTAACATGAATGGAACCATCTCACTCCAATGGCTAGTATCACATGCAGGATGAGCCACCTGCCTGCCGACGTCATGGCTGGCGGTTCGCCAACCATCCATGTCGAATAGCAATATATAAATCCAGAGCAGAAGGCGAGTGCTTTCTGTTCAAACCTTGATCTATCAAGTCTCTCTATACTCATACAACTCATCACTATCACTTCTTGAAGAGTAAGTATTCAAAAAACGTCTGACCTCGGCAGGTGTTAACGGCTTATCAAGTATTACAATGGCTTTCGGAGATGACAAGAATTCTGGTGTTGCTGGAGGTGTGACTGCTGTTACTTCCACAGTCGGTAATGGAGTTGGTGGTCTCCTAGGAACTGTTGGCGGTGTGACTGGGGCAGCGGCCAGAGGAAGTAAGTCATGAACCTTTCTCGGTGTCTGGATACATGCTGATAGATGCCTCGAGTTGGTGGTACTGTGACTGGAGTCACAGGCAACGCTGGAAAGCCGCTCGGCGATGCTTTGACTTCGCTCGGAAATGGTGTAGAAGATGGAACCAACAGTATCAAGAAGGGTGTAGAGTCAGCTGGCCAAGGCAAGAAGGCCTGGTAGAGAGAAGCGACCGCGAAGTCTTCTCTCTTCATGAATCATGACTTTCTTTATGTTCCGAAAACCATTCTGATAGTGTGATATCCATCTTGTCTTTCTTACACCCTATGCTATCCAAAGCGAGGCGATCGACATGGAAGCGAGGGAAGCAGGCAGTCTGCATCCTTCCGCGGGAACTGTGATCGTCAACTTCTGATAAATCATCCAACTCCTGTTTTCTGATTGCTTCTTTCTATCACCATTCATCAAGTCCCGGGTCCTATCAGTATACTTTAGCACGTCAACATAACCAAAATGGTGAGTGTGACAGAGAGGTCGTATCTAGTCGAACAACAACCATAACCATGCTAACTCAAGTAGTTGAAAGCAGAAGATCCCCTTGTTCAAGCAGAGCTACTGAACCTGATACATGCAACCGCAACTCTTGTTAAATGTATCGCATTCTATATTGTGATATGTGCACTGAAGTTGCTGGTGGTTCAAGTCATCAAGGTGGACCTTGGGCCCGCTGCCGAAGCTTTTGTCAGAGAATTGCGAAACCACGCCAAACCACCAACATTCCATGCGCAAGGGGGAAACTGGCCGAACGAGGACGCAGGACAAGAGAAAAGAGAAGCTTGAAGAGGTTGGACAAACATGTATCATAGCATAGAGGTCTGTAATGGCAGAAGATGGTCGAATGTGCATGCAGGACGTATGACCCTGTCGGCCGAAGGTAGATCGGCAGGATGTCGGCAAGGCTTCAAAGTTCCCCCAAAGGTGGAGAGATGTGCGGGACTCCCTTGAACGACGTATCTTGGCGTAATAGGTCATTGCTGTATAGCATCGTCAGTCATCCGGGTACATGACAGCGCCCGATGGTTTGAAAGAACAGCCCCGGGGTTTCTGGAAATCGCAAGATGGCGCCGAATGGCACGGGTCGAAAGGGTGAGCGCCGCTGTTCGAAAGTGATGGACCTGAGAGCGAGAGCTGACCCTCACCAAAGCCCCGGCCGGTGGGAAGTCCAAAGCATACGACTTTGTGTCGCGGTCGTTATTGAACGAGGCTCTTGGTACCGACGCGAAGAAGCAGACTCTTAAGATGAAGGACGATGTCGTCAAGAGGTTGCCCAAGGCGTCGAAGCCAGGCAACTGGGACTCGGATGTCATTGGAGGTGAGTCGCATGGTGCGCTGCATTGGTCGACTGGATACTGATGCGCTCTACAGGTGTCGAGAAGGATACGAGCGGAGTCGTGAACCGTGTACCGATGGATGTCGCGCGCGCCTTTGCGACCGGCCATCCCATGCAAGACATCCCAGACGTCGTTCGCTGCAACCATTGCAAGCGCCCCGTGCTCCGACACAAAGCGAAGGCTCACATCGAAGAGTGTATCCAGAAGAAGCAAGAGAAGCAACGCAAGAAGAAGGAAGCAAAGGACGCCCGCGACGCCGCTGCGCGCAGAGCCGAACGTGAAAACGACAACAGCGAATCGGAAGAGGAAGAAGGCATGATGGCTTCCAAGACTGCCGGCAAGAACGACGGCACATCAGGCAAGAAGCGCAAGGCCGAAGACATGACCGAAGGCGGAAAGAAGAAGAAAAAGAAGGACGAGCCCAAGGCCAAGGCCCCTCGTCCCAAGGCGCCCGTCGACGTCGAGAAGCAGTGTGGTGTTCCTCTCGCCAACGGAGCCCAGTGCGCACGCAGTTTGACATGCAAGTCCCATAGTATGGGTGCCAAACGCGCTGTGCCGGGCAGAAGCGCCCCCTATGACAAGCTGCTGGCCGATTACCAGCGCAAGAACCAAGCCAAGCTACAAAGTATGTTGCACTTCAACTCACTCTCGCTCTCATCAATCCATGCTAACTTCCACGAAAGAGCAAGCTCTTGAAGCACAACAACCCTTCCAAGACGACGAGTTCGCCCACGCCGGCCCCATCGACTCAGACGAAGAAAAGGATCTAGTTCTTGCCGCCATTGCCCAATCACGACCCCGTCCGCTCTGGCAATCACAGCCTGTTCAGCGCAGGCGCAAGTACGAATACGTACGCATCAGAGAGATGATGAGCAGTGCTCTGAGCGGTAAAGGTGCTGGCCTCTTCCGCACCGGTCCCCCTCTTGAAGAAGACAATATCAATCTCATCAACGGCATGGACCCCATGATCGCAACTTCGGACAACAGCGACAGAAGAATGAGTGGCGTGCAACGCACCATGGCAGGAACTCATTCTCGCAAGACGAGTGGTGTCCCATGAGCACAGCAGAGCAACATACATGACTAGGAAATTGGCGTTTTAAGGCTCTTTGGGAAGGCGGTTTATTACAGAGATACCCATTTTTCTTTCACTGACGAGCAAAGGAACGAGGGTTACTCCTACTCTAGCAGTAGGCAGAATACACGACGAATGCATGTTTATTTTGTCCCAATTCTTTGTCCCTTCGTCCGAAAGTCTCTTCTCAACACAGTCAAATACCCATGAAAGCTGCAAAAGCCAGATGATTTGCCATCTTGTATGGTCGAGGATAGATTAAACGTGGCTATCGGTTTCAAGCTTTGAGGCAGTCAACGGTGATGCTTGTTTTCAACGGCCGTCGAAATCAACATCAACAACAATGAGGTTTGAACATCGTCGCGCGCCATCATGCCGCATCCTTTCTCTCATTATCGTTCGCCCTGTGTGACAGATAATCAACGGATGCCAACCTGGCCAATCTTCACAAAGGTGTGCCACATCAGTCCTTGTTAAAGACAGCATCCCGCCTTTCTACCCTCAACATATCATTTCGGCATACCAACGATCGGCAGTTGAAACGTCTTTCTATCGACTGCCTTCTCGAACTTTTTTTCTCCATTTCTCCACTGAAGAATCTAAGTCAGACCTGCCTCGAGTTCAATAGTGAGCACGCATTGGGATCGACCTTACCTGCCACTGGCTTGCCCCTGACAAGATCATATGGTACACGGCAATTTACTTGCGTGGCTTTTCGACAAGATGTAAGTATTAAAGACCAGCCTCTACGTCTTGTGTTCTCTTTGCATCCCATCCCATCTCTTCTATCCTTCTATTCAAAATGCGAACCGCTATCGCTGCCTTCCCCTTCTTCTCTTTGGCACTTGGTGCTGTTAATTGGAGTGCCTTCGAGTCATGTGTGACCGAGAGTGGCACTGCATCTGTCAAAAGCGTGTCGACGTCCATGTCCACCACGACGGTTCAACAGCCTGATGTAGTCGTCAAGCACACTTTCCATCCCCAACATCTCGTGACGCTTCGACCTTTCACGAAGACATGGACTCGTACATTCCAGGAAACGGATACCGCTGTTTCCACCATCACCGTTCACTTGACACACACTGAGTTGGTGCCAACGTCCACCATCGTAAACACCTACACGCAAACCCATGTGTCGAACATTTACACCACTGTTCCCGCACCTGCTGGCTTCCTGCCCGTTTCAAACACTACAAACTCTGGGTACCCCAAGGCTCAGTCTCTCAGCAGCTCTTCCGTTGTCGTGTCTTCGGCAGCATCCAGCACTGTATCTTCCAAGTCGAGCGCTGCTCCCTCTTTCACCGGCACTGCTGCTGCCGGTTTCAACTCAACTGGTTCGGCTTCTAGCGGCAGCTTGAGCGGCTCTGCTGGTGTAGATGGCTCTGCAGACCTTGATGCAAGAGGTCTGAAGAACATCAAGCAGTTTGCACATGCTGTTCACTGCTTGAAGAGTGTCCTCGTCCAGAAGACTGTTGACACCATTATCACCGGAACCACACAGACAAGCACTCTTGCTCAACCTACATCCACAATCACTGTCAGCACGACAAGCACCACCATGGTTCAGCCAAAGTTCGGCCGTGGCAAGACTGTCTACACTACAGCCTGGACGACTGTCACCAAGTACTACAACGCATACTCGAACAAGGTCGTGACTGCTGAGATTACATCGACCATCAAGGCCTATGCTGCATGCCAGACCAACAATGTGCTCAGCTCAGTCACTTCCATCTCTGACAAGGCAAAGTACAAGACCACCGTCGCAGGCTCTGCTCAGCAGTGTTGCGAACAATGCCAGCAGTCAAGCAACTGTGTCGGATCTGCCTACCAAGCCCTGCTTCCTCTCGGCGGCCGCTGTTTGATCTACATTGCTGACACCTGCCCGGCTCAAAGCGCAAACTCTCTGCAATACACTCCTTCAAAGTTGTCTTTCGGAAGCTTCACCGTCAGCAATGGTGTTTGTGGCTACATGTTCTCTGCCGGTGGCCAGGTTGCCGCTCATGGCCACGGCTGGTAGTCGATGATCTAAATGAACATTCCATAGACCAAGATTGCCGAGATACGAAGTCCATCTATATAATAATTTATAATATATTCTTATCGCGATATAGTGTTCGGAGTAGACCGCGTGATCTTACAGTACATAACACAATGCTTTTTACTTTCTGGCGACCCGAACTTTTCTGATCGAGTCACATCTAGCCATCAGGTCCTTGAGCCGGTTGACACGACTCGCACCTTCCTCATGGCGCAGAACTCCGAAGCGCATCATCCGCAGTCACGGCTGAGAGCGGACGGGGAAGATGTTGGAGAGTGAGACACGCCGTTCACAATTGCACCATCACCTCAAACGAAGTGTCCACTTGCGTCCCTACACTTGTTCATTCCAAATGTCGGTCTCATGGCGGCAGCGCGATGGATGAAAACATCCAGAGTTTTGTCGTTGAGGATTGAATCGCGACACTCGTGTCAGTGTAGATTTCGGGAGATCTCCACGCAAGAGCATGCATCTCTGCACTGACCTCTCATGTCCTTTCCTCCACAGATCACGGCAAGGCCTTCAGGCGGCCCTGCTATGACTTTTCCGTACCTTGTATCATCTACCTACGACCTGATATATGTGTTCGCTACCGCAGCACATGATATGCGTGCCGGGGTCAAGCAAGTTAGACTCGAAAAGTCCACCCTTCCTGTTCGCACCTTCTCCTTTGACGGGCACCTCAGGGTCCAGCCACAAGAAGCACAAGCCGGGTCTGTTCTTACAAACAGAAACCCAAGTCAGGAAAGAAGGATGAGGTTTCACCAACAGCCAACTATAAGAATATGATACTGGCAACAGCGCCAAGGTGTCTCCAACTCACCAATGTCTGATGGAGGCCTCTACCAAGGCCGCGCGCCCAGCCAAATCAGCGAGTAATTGCAGCCACAATTTATCTTGGATCTTCTTGCCGCTAGATCGCAATATATCCACAACGCTACGGCAGATGGTGTGCCACGATTCGTGGTGCTCCGTTCACGAGTCATCTAAACATGCAAGCAAAAAGTGTCTAGAGCAAAGGCCTCTCAACCCAGAAGGAAAAAAGCGTTTAACAGTTGCTCGAGCATGAACCATCCCTTCGCTTGTTTCGTCGATCGAATGTTTAGTACGGCCCGCATAGGCACGTGGAGATGGATCATGGATGTCGATGCGTTCGTGCATGAATCTTTCTTTGCCTTCTAGCTGATATAAGGGCTGGGTCCCCGCTGGCACTGCGTTCTTGTGGGCGGCCGTCAAAATGTACTCGGGCTTGTCAGACCTGAAGACTTTGATCACTCAGCTGAATGCAACCCAGCAAGCTAATTTGCTAGAGAGCATTTTTGCAGGTGAAAGAAAAGCAACTCCGGATGTTGATCTTGCTCCTCCAGTGGTCAGGACGATATGGATTTTGCTTGCGATGTCCACGCTTGTGGTGACCACTAGATTGGCAGTCAAGTATCGAACAACTCGCCGGCTCTATCTTGATGATGGACTTATGGGAATCGCTTTGGTAAGTTGTAATGCGCAACTGTGAATGCCATGTATACTGAACGGATCACCAGATACTCGCTTGGGTCCACGCTGTCTTTTTACAAGTTTCTTTTAACAACGGGCTTGGCCGTCATGTCTACTATCTGGAGCCCGACCATAGGTACAATGCACTCAAATATGGATTCATTTCTTTGGTATGGAGTTATCTCTGTCCCATGTTCGGCCGTCTTAGCTTTTGCGCGTTCCTTCTCTGCGTTGCCCATACCGACCCTAGAGCTAAAAAGTGGCCTATCTGGACGTTCATCATACTCCAGGTCTTGATCAACGTCACAGCTGCCATTCTTCTCTTGAGCACCTGCGGATCTCATCTTGAGGACCTCTGGATGTTGAACATTGGAGCCTATTTTGAGTACTGCTTGGACATTGATATCCAATCCAACTATGCTTACTTTGCCGGTGGTAAGTGAAACCATGATTGAGCCAATTAAGAAGCTCTGTACTGATTCATACCAGCCTTCAACACCCTGACGGATCTTTTCCTGACCATCCAGCCTGCGATTCTAATCATGCACACCAAAATGCGGATGGGAAACAAAGTCGGCGTTGCTTCTTTGCTTTGTTTGAGCATCATGTGAGTCTTCTAAAACCTCATACTGGAACCACATACTAACATATTCTCCGACAGTGCCATGATTGCTGCCATCGTAAGGACGGTAGCCGCGCATACACTGAGCGACATCAGTGACTATACCTGTATGTGCATGTCATAGTCTAGAAGGATGAAATTGTGGCTGACAACATACACAGACGACCTTACACCTTTTGTAACATGGGTTTCAGTCGAGCTCAATGTCGTGCTTACTGTCACATCAATGCCTCTGTTACGCCCGCTCGCTAGGGAAACACGCGAGCGGACGGCTAGACTTTTATCAATCAACCGCAAGATTAAAGAGCCCTGGGATGACACCATTTCGCTAAGAAGCATGCACACGGGACAAGAAGATGTGGAGAGCAAGACGGGTGCTGGTGTTGGCGTGACCGCGCTCGGCAATCACTCAAGAGATGGCTTCGCATCACAACAAGACCCGGAAAGTGTCATTCGTACCGTCGAAGTGTCAATCAGCTACGAGAAGAATGATTCGCCGTTGATACATGCCGCTCTGGTTGGCTTGGTGCAAGGACAAGCAATGGAACGTCTGGCTGGCCGATGATTCCTGAAGGGCTTGCAATTTCCTTTGTCGCTGCTATGTCTAGCTAATTGATGTATTGAACGGCCTAAAAGCATGCCGCTTGCAACATTTACCCATCCTTGTTTCCAAACGACCAATGCGCGTGTAAAGTGCCGTCTTGGGGACACGTTTGCCAGTTGTGGCCAACTGCGTCAAAAGCTTCCCTGATTTCAGACTTTCTGGTATACGGGAACAAGAACAGCCAAGGCTTGCTTGGCCGTGTCTTTAAGCATGATTCTTAGTCGTCATGTGAGTTCTGTCATTGAGGCTTATGACCGTTGGGTTGCTGAAGCGATGACAGGTCCAACCTCCAGCAGCTTCGAGTGGCTTGACAACATGAGATGAGGCTTGCGTGGCAGGGCAAGAAGCAGCTGGACCAATTGACGTCGATGAGCTCCGAAAAGCAGGGAAAAAGAATGACATGGAAGGATTCAAACGGAAAACTTGAAAGCCAAAATCTAGACTCTCGTAACCGAAGCGTGCTCTGACGAGGCTCTGTCTATCTATTCCTGCCTTTGAACCTTGAGCCAAGGTTAGCAGGGACAATCCCATATGATGGTACGCGTTTCAGCATCACAACTTGGACAAAGCAGATTATCACAGCCACAAAATCAAGGAAAGGCTGAATGGAAAGGCTTCGAAGGAAGATGATGAAAGCCTCAGCCCATTTTGCAGCTTCCAGCCAAAAAAATCCGGGACGCGGGGCAGCAAGTTCAGGAGCTGCCATGACGTGCTTCCAAGTGGGGTAGGTACATCATAGCTACCTAGCTGTGTCTTTTGCACCATCACGACGACATTTATAAAGAGACTTCAACTCCCTCCATCAGGCACTTTCTCATACCATACTCTCTTCTGACATTCACATCTCAATACCAACAACACAACTTGCACATACACCCCTTTCTTCAATTACAACCACATACGAATCACACATCATGTCGAACGTTCCTGGTGAGTCTACCTCTGAGCTCCATCAAGCTTCAAGCTCTTCCAGACCTCAATTCATAGCTAACGCACTCTCCAGCCCATCTTCCCGGTGACCTTGGCGAGCATGACCCTCGCCGCGAGGCCCACCCCCATGGCAACGAGCCCGGATCTGGTGGTCACGAAGTCAAGCTCGGCTCGAGCGAGGCCAAGGGCCTTGACAGCGGCGCCACCGCTGCTGAGCACAGCGGAAACAACGACCCCAGATCAGACAACACCGCCGCACACGCTCTCGAGGGTGGCAGCACCGAGACCATGGACCGCCAAAAGCGTCAGCACAACACTAGCATTCCCGGTGGCCGCACTGGCCATGACGGTGTTGATGACCACCTCACCCGTGGTGGCTACGAGCAAGAGAACACTCGTGGTACCGGCCTCACTGGCAACCACGGTTCGCACACCGGCTCTGGTTTGACCGGTTCTTCCCACACCGGCTCAGGCCTCACCGGCTCGAACACCACTGGCTCCGGCCTCACTGGTTCCCACACTCACCACCACGGCTCGACTGGCTCCGGTCTGACCGGTGGTCTTTCGCAGTCTGGCACTGAGCCCATCTCTGGCACCAGAGGCTCCGGCATTGGCGGCGCTCCCTACGATGCTGGCAACCTCCAGTCATCTGGCTTCAGCGGCTCTGACCCCCAGGAGCGTCACCAGCTCCACCACGGCACTGCCTCCCACGGCCATGACTTCAGCCACAACCACACCACCCGCACTGGCGAGCTCCTCGACCCTGCCAGCGGTAGAGACACTGGTATTCCCGGCTACACCGGCGGTGCCTCTGGCCTCACTGGCTCAAACACCCACGGTACTGGCTTGACCGGTTCTCACACTGGTTCCGGTCTCACCGGCTCGCACACCGGCACTGGCCTCACTGGTTCATCGCACACCGGCTCTGGCCTTACTGGCTCATCCGCTACTGGTACCGGCTACGGCCAGACCGGCTCCCACACTGGTGAGGGCATCCTCCGCGAGGGCGAGCGTGCTGTCCACACTGGCACTCACGGCTCGACTGGCTCTGGCTTGACCGGCTCTCATACCGACTCAGGTCTTACCGGTTCATCCCACACTGGTTCGGGCCTTACTGGCTCGCACACTGGTACCGGTTTGACCGGCTCCAACACTGGTTACGGCCAGACTGGCTCCACCGGCGAGCGTCTCAGAGAGGATGTTCGTGAGGGTGAGCGCGCTGTTGGCTCTGGCACCCACAACACCACTGGCTCCGGTCTTACCGGTTCCACCACTGGTCACCACGGCTCAACCGGCTCTGGCTTGACTGGTTCCACCACCACCGGTCACCACGGTGAGACCACTGGTGAGCGCCTCAGAGATGACGTCCGCGAGGGCGAGCACGCCACTGGCCACAACACCACCGGTACCACCGGCGAGCACAAGAAGGCTTCGCTTCTCGACAAGTTGAACCCTCTCAAGGACTCTGACGGTGACGGCAAGAAGGGTTTCATGAAGTAAACTTCTGGAACATCAACACAGATACCCCCATAAAGCACGATTAGTCATGACCGATACTTTAATGTAGTATAACGAACCTTTACTGAATGAATTTTAACTTCTTCATCAAATCATTTGTTTCCTCTTCTCGAATCGTGATGCCTTCTTGTTTCTTCTCCTGGCAATTTACCACAATGTACCTGATCATGTTGCAAAGCCAGACAGACTTCTTCTAACGTTGCCGATCGATCAGTGCGACCCTGCCATGTCAACTTAACCTTGACACTTTTTGACACCCTTCCATTTCGGTTCCATATCGAACAGGGATCCGGCGTCTTGTATTTTCGAAACGACAGCGGCAGAAAAGGTTCCATCAGAGATAGGAAACGCGCCTTAGGGCTTTACACAAAGTACACGGAGATGTTTTCCGGTCCAGGCGTGCTGCCACACGGTTTTCGTTCTCGGCTTGCATCTGCACATACCCATTAGAAGCCCTAGAGTCTGTGGGTTCGAGAGCCACTTTATCGAAGAAAGTGTGATAGATTAAAATATGGCTTGGAGATTTCTGATATCGGGAGGTGAGGAAAGTAAGGGCTAGGATTTGGCGAACTGCTGGGGTGTGTGATTTGGAAGAGAAGGTGCTGGGGTTATGAGGTTTGGTGGAAGGTGGAAGGTCGTTGATGTGAGAGAAAATCAATCTTAAGCACTCTAGTGGGCAGATTTTTGGGAAAATATCATGAGAAAATCAAGATGCACATCTGACAATGTAGACGAGCCTTGTTCCAAAGAGTTGAAACTGACTCTGAATGTCATGATTGAAATGCTCTGGAGAAATGAAGCTGCATGCAGCATGCTTGAAGCGAGGCCGAACTTGGCATCCATATCTTTGAACTTCAATCTCTCACAACCACACCGCTGTTCACTCAGCGGTCGAGATGCCTAGCATCCAGGACAGCATCAACTCAATCAAAGACCAGATCAGCGACCATGACTATGCGCGTCAGTCGCACGAACAAACTCAGCGCGAACATAAGCGCATCCTGGACGAATATGACCGTATGACGCGCCACCGTTCAACACGCATGCGCGAAGAGAAGGACACCCATACAGAGCGTAGGACTGAGAGACGTAGATCCAGATCACCACCATCCATGCGCTTTCGTTTCAAGGATGGCAAGACCAGCAGTGGCAGTAGTGACAGGCGCAAGAGCAAGCATCGATCACACAGACATAGGCACCGATCCAGGCACACCGACGAGGATGAACCGAGCATCAATCAATACACCGCTCACCCCTCCTCCCGCCCACGCGACCCTACATTCCTAGATCCTTCCCTCTCAGCGTCACCTCAACCCGAGCCAAACACCGCCCACGACCATGTAGACCCCGATTCTGCCTTTCGCGAATCTCTGTTCGACGCCATGGCAGATGATGAAGGTGCTGCTTATTGGGAAGGCGTATACGGAGATTCGATCCACTCATATCCTCGCCCTTCTGTCAAAGACGATCAAGGCCATCTGGAGAAAATGACAGACGATCAATATGTCGAGTACGTCAAGGCCAAGATGTGGGAGAAGAAGAACCCGGAGTTGCTTCGGGAGCGACAAGCTCGGGAAGAGCGCGAACAAGAGGCTCAAGATGGAAGATCGAGGAAGAGAAGACACGACAGCGAGGACGAGTACGAGGAAGACTTCGAATGGGTCGGCAATGAAGAGAAGGGCTATGAGAAGAGGTCTACACGGACACGCCGCCCGAAGCCAGATACTCGGAACGTCCCTCGCGACAAAGGCTTCATGTCCGATGTCGACGCTGCTCTTGCACGAGGCGCCAAACGCAAAGAAGCAAAGAAGTGGCAGCAAGCGTGGTCCTCATACCAACAGCGATGGCAAGACCTCAAAGCCAACGCCGCACAACTCGAAGGCGAAGAATTACTCAAAGCCATCCCCTGGCCTGTCCATTCTCTCAGCTCCAAAGACGTCTCAAAGCAGAACATTGAAGACTTCTTCTCAAATGTTCCACTGGATTCCGAAGAAATACGAACCAAAACTCTCAAAGATGAAAGTGTCAATTGGCATCCTGATAGATTCCAACGTCGCTTTGGTGGAAGCAACGTTGACGAGGAGACGCTCAAATTGGCTACGAGCGTTTTCCAGACTATATATGAGATGTGGGAGCGTACGCGACCTGCGAAATGACAAAAGGCTTGTTTCCAAAGTAGTAAGTAGCATCCATACACTACTTTCGACACAATCAGTTTACGCTGTGTCCGACCACTATTTCATCTTTTCGTCATAATGATTACAGCCCGAGTTCTTCTAGCAATGAATTACTCAAGATCAACGCACGGCCAAACTCGTGCTTCTGCATGTTCGGAGCATGCCTTGCACATGCTTCAGATCTGTCATATATATGCCAGCTCATCAGGAAAGGAAGGGCACGACCAACATCAGTCCTACAACGCCTTGTATGACGATGCCACGTGCGATGGCACGCGCACTGCATTGTTATAGTAACGAGAAGGCACGATCACCTCTGAGGTACTCGACCTCATTGCTGGACCATCTCTCTTGACCAAAGAACTACAAAACCATTCATCAAAACTTCCTTCCCCTACCAAAAGGACTACAATAAGAAACACCCTTGAGTAGAACATCTCTCGCACAAGAAACTCGCCCGACAAAACATCCCGAAACCGAGTATCAATACTCTCAGAGATCAACGACCAGATACCCATATCAGATTCCAAGTTTCGACCCCAATCTTAACGTACGCCCTTCTCATCAGCAACCTCATCCCAATCCCTAACCATTTTCTAGCCTATCCCATCCACCAAACGCACAATGTGTCGCGCAAGAGACACCACCTATCTCGTCTGCGGCTGTGTCCAACGCAGTCCCGACATCTGCATACCCGTGCTCAGAGCTGGTGCCTCCAGTCGGTCCGACAACATGCAGTGGTGCTCGAACTGGGATCACGCTTCTGTCATTGTCAGAGAGGTCAAAAACCAGAGATGTCATGCTCATGAGAGAAAGGCGCTCGAAGTGGCTGCCGAGAGAGGGGAAGAGGCTGCTATGCAGGAGGACTGATGGTTTTATGTTGTCACGGTTGAAGAAGTGGAGTGGCAGAAATGATCGGAGCATCAGAAGATGATTGAAGACGAAAGGGAAGCTAAGGGGTTGGTTTGGTATTATGATTGCATGATGTTGCATATGACGGATTTACGAGAAGCATGATGTTATGACGAAGAACGAATAGGATGCATCAATGATTGCAAGAAAACGGCATGTATATTCAAACCAAAAAAAAGCTACAAGCATGTTTCCAACTTCTCTTATTGGTCTCCTCCAACGTCTCAATTTGTTTTGGTGAGCTTTGTCTTTCATCAAGCGCTTCTCTAACACCCACTGGTCATGGCCACATAGTTCTTGCAGCAATCATGCGGTCCCACTTGAGTGATGACAACAAACAAGTGTCCATGTCAAGTTATATCCTTTTGGTGTATCTCAATTCCAACACCTCTTTCTCTATCCTCATCAAGTATACCCAACATGCTTCAACCCCTCAATCATCCCTCCACTCATCATAGCCCACCTCAAAACATTAGTCCCCTGAACCTCTCCCCCAGCAGCAGCCCTAAACCCCTTAACGAATTCCTCCGCAACCCTCAACCCCTTCAAAACACTCTTTCCCTCCACCGTCTTTTCCATCTCCTCCACAATCCACTCCGCCAACACCGCTTCCTCCCCCGAACCCAAGATATCCTTATTAATACCGCCAGCGAATTTGACCAACTGGCGTAATGTAGCAGCAGCCTGAGCGGCAAATTCCCTGTAGCGTAAGGGACCTTGACAGAATGTGATATGCTGCTCGTGTTTTGGCAGTACATCTGCAAACTCCACAAACACTTCTACCCATTTGATCAATTCTTCTATACTCAACACACCCCTACTGACATGTTTGAACCTCAATTTCCCCAACCTACACCCCTGCTCTCTCAACCACTGTAACGTCTTTCTTAAACATTTGACTCCATCGTCTAGAGGAGAGCGTAAATCGTAGATGAATTCGTGGTTGAGGAAATGCAGGTGTAATGTTTCGTTTCTGAGTATGGAGCAGGTTTTTGAGAGTGGGGGAGATGTCCAGGTGTTGTGTCCGCAATATGTTGAGAGGAGGAGTGGTTGGGAGGGACCCAGGACGTAGGAGTAGATTTGTAGGCGGAGTTCGGCGGGTAGAGTGAGCAGGGTCGGTGTGCTTGTGCTGTTAAGCGTAGAATCCATTTTTTTTTTGAGCCAGCAACAAGAACGATGTCGAATACTCCGATTTTGAGTACGTGTAACAAGTGAGAGAGATAGGTTCAGAGATAGTGATTTGAATAGATCAAAAATAAGGTAGCAAACAAAATAGTAGTAGGGGAGATGGACAACTACTTATCAGATCAAGATTATCGCGCAGAATGGCCTGATCAATCTGATAAGATTTACCCGTCGCGATATCGGACTTGCGTGCGCCCTTTTTCTTACTCAATCGACTCCTCTCCGCGTCCTGTACCCGAAAGAAGAGGTTGGGACGCGTATGATTCTGTGGAGCCGGCGTTTTAGGATATGAAGACGTGTTGTCAATGCTTGCTGATGGCTGAAAAATGGCTGCAAATCGTTCAGATCAATGAGTCGTCCGGTGAGAGAGAGACGGAACTTTGCTAGGTCTGTTTTCGTTCGATATGATCTTTCACTCTCTCCGACGTCCAGTATGGGCTGAAAACTGCTGTAAAAAGGCGCAACGTCTTTGAGATTGATAATGTCTCTAGTGAGATGAGAGTATGAATTCGTCAAGTTATTCTAGCGAGGTAGCACGACCTATGATATCTAGTGATAGTAGGTTCGATTGCCACCGGTACCATGTGCCAATCCCTTTTCATAAATTGCATCAATTCGTCAAGTATACTACTATCGTCAGTATCGAGTGCGTGTGACGATAGCACTTTCCTGAGAAATGCAGGCACCTTCTCCCCTGCCCTTGACGCGCTGATGGCATAGGCGTACCCGAGTCTGCGCAGCAGACCCACGGCGTGACCGGCGAAGCCCGTTTGGTCCATCCGAGAATCCTTGCGAAGAGACTGACTGTATGGAGCCGTAGTACGGATGACAAGCAAGGCCCAAAGACACATAGGTTCAAATATCGTATCCTCGAGTATGCTCAGATCGTTGCTGGGCGGCTGTGGGGATCCAGCTCGAAACGATTCGTTGTCCGCGTGGTATGTACTGTGCTTGCGGAGTACCATGCAATAGGCCGCCATGTGTAGAAGACTGTGCGCGGTGTCGAGTACCTCATCGTCAAGCCAACCTTGTACAGGCGAAAAAGTGAGCACCCGAAACTTGTTCACATGCCAGTCCTCGATCTTCTCCAGAGAAATTTGCAGTAGATTATCGGAAGCCCCCCTGTCGTCTCGTACTTCGGCCAGTATCTTCAGTAGCGAGGGCTGTATGATGGATAGACTCAAAGCTTCGCTGTATACATTTCCAGGATGGTACGAGTGTTGAGTTTGAAACGGTTGATTTTTAGCCCATAAAAAGGCTGGGGGAAGTCTGACAAACATACGGCCGTCGTGACGGGATCTCTTCAACATTACATCCAGATGAGGCGGTTGATTAAAGAGTGGCGGTACGTTGTCCATACCGTTCACCTTTCTTATACGCTCAATGAGAATCCCTGCAATGGTGAGATCGCCATACTCGACTTCGAATGCTGTCAAAGTGCTGACAGCAGCAAGTGCTATCGGGTCGTCGTTGCCGTAGTTTTCGATTTGATGGCTGATGGCTCTGCAAGCATGGTCGCGGAGATAGGTAGTGAGATGAGATTCCCGAGGATGTTGTCTACTAAAGGTTTCGTAGTAGAGAGCTCCGAGTAGGAGCGGAAATAAGAGGGCTTTATGTTGTTTAGCCTGAGGCCAAAGTTCGTCGAGTAGGACGTGGCGAGACGGCTGCTTGACTGTAGCGTCCATTTTGGAACCGGGTGATGCGATACAAGCCAAGTCTGGAGTCAATTAGTGAGCGTTTCATCATGATCCGTAACACAGGGTACGCACAGATATCAACAAGTCTTCCGAGAGTCGGATCTCTGCAGTTCCAGCTTCGAACATGACAGCGGTCTGGATGTATGGCGACTGAAAATGGGGACATCAAAAGCAAGCGTGGATTGTCCGCGAGGAGCAACTTCCCTGTGCGGTTCATCCAAGGGTTGGTGAAGCGAGTAGGGGAGGCTTTAGCAAGATTTTTGGGAGCACATTCGGGCAGTCTGACCCGACGGCACCATTTTGCATAGCCCGGTTCATGCTCAGGGCTACTCTCAAAGAGGTCCGTTCGAAGAGCAGGACCATCAGTGCTGAAGACTCTGAGGTCGTTATGGTAATCGAAGATGTAGTCCGAATCTGGATGATTTTCCATGAACGAGGCTTCTTTTTCGCCGTACGACTGTCGGACCATTTCCAGAGTCCTTCTCCTTGTAACATCCTATGTTAATTCTCCGGTGGGAGAATGTCGATCAGATCCATGGAGTATTTCGATTGAAGTGTATGATGCTTTTTAGAAGATGTTGCCTTGATGCAATGTTTGTTGATGATTATGTTGTAATGGAGATGTAGAACAAGAAGAGGTCATTTGTCCTACTAGCACGCAGTAGGTGCTGAGTTAGACCTCGTGGCATGCGGGAGATAACATCAAGCGTACGAGGTCTTTCTTATACAGCGCATGCCAACTCTAGCTCTACCTAATAATGGTATTCTTGTTAGCTACTGAGATACACAATGATATTGAGAACCTGATGAAGGTATACTAAAAGACGGCCTTTTCTTCTATCTTATTAGATGTTTTTCAATTTCTTGGAGACTTTGTGCATTTCTATAGCCAACTCGTTGCAGCATCTAGCGCTTGGAAGAAGGTAGCAACAGGAAGGCGCCACCGAGGTCAAACACACAAGACTTCCGTTGCTCGTTGTACAACGGACTCGGTGAATGTTACCTTCCAAATGTTCCTTTAGTAACATCGGCTACCACATATTTCTCGAGCTTGAATTGTCAAGGACCAAGGAGGACACTTCACCAGTCATTACTCCCGCGCAAGTCTCTAGTGAAATGCACGATAGTGAAACCAGAGTCAAATCCAGTGAGAGCGTGTTGAGTCGCTCGACTTTACATCGATCTCGACTTAGCAGTTGTTGTCAGATGTTTGAGACAGATCTGTGTGGTGTTGTGTGGATTCCAGGTTGGGAGGTACCAAATCAACCTTGCTCCGACCTCGCTTTGCTGCCATCATAAATTGCACAAAAATGCACAATATTTTGCGAACTCAACACATCGCTCTGAGGAGATTGATGCGTGACTGCACACGCTCTCAGTGAGCATTGCCTTGGATCCTGACAATATTGCGTCCTTGTGTAGCTGAAGATTGATCGTTTCTCTGCTCCACAGAGGATCCTACTGCCGAACGGATCTGCCCAAAATTGACTCTTTTGACAAAGACATATTTCCTCCAGAAGTCTAACAGCGCTGTGACAATCATTCGGAAGGTATTAACAAAATGCCTTTCTTGCTATTTCAATGATGTATTGCTGACTTCTGGAGGCGCACTTGTTGGATTCGATCTTTGCTGGTTCATATTGATCATCGTACTGACACTCGACCCGAGACGCGATTGAGCAAGTGTTTGAATCTTTGCAAGAGCAACATCTAAATTTGAATCGAGAAGGCTTTTTGGACCAGCAAGATCTGGAAGGATTGATCAATCGCCATGACTTCTTCTCACCCTCTACCCCCGGATCTTCTGGAATCCCAGATATCAACAGTGGACCTTCTCCTAGCCATGTTTCCAGAACCCAATGAATCCGACATCTCACAATACGATCTCGCTCTGATAACTTCTATTCGAGAAGAAGGTGCAGAGAACATCACCTCAACACCATCAGAAATCAACCTAGCCGTACATGTAACCCTAGACGCCACTCACTCGATTCAAGTAAACATCACAGCACCCCTACGGAGTACAGAGCCATCACCCCCAGAACCACCCGAACCAACCTTCTCCCTCCGCCAACCAACCTGGCTAGATAAAGCCTCCCTCTCAGACCTAACCTCCTCCCTTCCCCCCGACATCTTCAGCGCCCTAGACTACCTCCGCGACTCAGGCCCAGCAGTAATCCCTCCCACCACCCCTTCCACCACCTCCAAGACCGAAACCTCCTCAGCCCCTCTAGTACGCGTATGGTTCTACTTCCCCTCCCTCTCCACCCGCGAAAAGCGCAACCACATGGTCTCCTGGGCACCCTCCCACCACCTCACCGGTTTCGTGCTCGCCGGAAAACCCGGCCTGCTGTGTCTAGAAGGAACACCCTCCAACATCGACGCCTACATGAATGAGATAAAAACCGTTTCATGGGGAGATATCCCTTCGCACCAGAAAAAAGTATCAGAGAGGTATAGAGAGGTTGGTGAGGAAGGGGGGAATGGGGTAGAGAGGAAATTTGAGAGGATGGAGGAGATTACGGATACGGTTGGAGAGAAGCATGGGGCTAGGCAGAATAGAGGGGATATGGCTGCTATTGAGAATTGGTTGAAGGAGAAGGGGTTGGGGGAGATGTTTGAGATGGTTATTTTGCAGAGCTAAGACACGAAAGTGTGATTTTGTAGCATCAAATTATCTAGTAGTCAGGCCATTCTGGATCTACTTCGTTCCTCCAAGCTCTGAATCCACCCTTTACATCCTTCAAACTTCTGATGCCTGGATTCGCTGCTTCTAGCATTTGAACGGCTAATTGTGAGTCATTGCCTAGTTTACATACAACCAGCACATCCCTATCCTTCAAATCTTCCATGACTTGAGGGTCGTCGCGAAGACGATTTGATAGTCCTTGCCATGGAAGATTTATACTACTGGGTAGATTGCAAAGTTCGAATTGAGTAGGGTCGCGTACATCGAGGATAATCGGCGCGTCATCGTCGTGGGGTGAGGTGGAGGATAGAGTGGATAGGAGGTCGCTGGCGTTGATGCGAGACGAAGATGGCAGCACATCCACTGGGTTCGTTACACCGCAGAAGGCTATGTAGTCCATTGAGCCCGAAGTCAAGCTGGCAGGGGTGACTGTGTGATTTGCCGAGCACGAGGCACAATCAGCACGTCGTGAGCGTAGCTTCACATTTCTGAACTGGGGTATGCTGTAGGCAGAGAAAAGAAGCAGCGACGGTGGGGGAGCCGCTGTTTCTGGAGAAGCAGTGATAAGTTTGATCGCTTCGAGGGCTTGTAAAATACCCATGACACCGACTACGGGTCCAAGGATGCCGCCCTCGCCGCACCTAACGACCGATTCGGCAGGTGGTGGACGCGGGAACACACAACGATAGCAAGGACCGCCGTCTGATGCACCGGGTGCACGAGGAGGGTTGTTGAGCACCGTCAATTGACCTTCCGTCCGCAAAGCAGAAGCTGATACTAGGGGCTTTCCTGACAAAACACAAGCATCCGAGATCAAGTAACGCGAGGTAGGATGATCGGTGCAGTCGAGTACGAAGTCATAGTTCTCAAAAATGTCCAGAGCAGTGGTCGGAGTGAGATGTGCTCGGTGAGGGATATAGTTGACATTTGGGTTCAAGTTCCGTAGATATGACAGAGCACTATCGACCTTGAACATGCCAATGCGATCGGTCGAGTGAGCGACTTGACGGTGGAGATTCGATTCCTCGACAGTGTCGCCATCTACTAGACCTAGAGTACCGACGCCTGCGCCAGCGAGATATGCAGCAGCTGGACAACCCAGACCTCCAGCACCGACAATCAAAACCCGAGCGGCTTTCAAACGCAGTTGACCTTGTAGGCCGACCTGCGGCATAATGAGTTGGCGACCATAGCGCTTGAACTCGGCATTGGTGAGAGAGAATCTCTGTTGTGGTTGCGGTTGATGCTGATAGTACTGATGTTGTGGATTGTTCAAGGCTCCCATAATCTCTTGCTGCCAGTCCGTCTCGAGTTTGCCGGCATCTTGGGCGCGGTGTTGGGCTTCTTCGGCGTGAGCTAGTTGTTCTCGAAGTTGGGAGAGTTGGTCCTCGGTGGCCTGGATCTGTTCACGGAGAGCTGTGACCTGAGCATCGACGGCCGATGTCGAGAACATGTGCGCCATGTCTAGTTGTAAGAGTCAGGAAACAGGTAGGACATGGTCGGGCTGCAAGAGTGAAGCTTGGTGAACAGGCGGGGCTTCCAAAGCGGCTCTTTTCCG
The DNA here is from genome assembly GCA_022813425.1 of Aureobasidium lini. Taxonomy (NCBI): domain Eukaryota; kingdom Fungi; phylum Ascomycota; class Dothideomycetes; order Dothideales; family Saccotheciaceae; genus Aureobasidium; species Aureobasidium lini. Next base: position 124,542 of record JAKLML010000009.1, on the reverse strand, counting down.
CGACAAGGAACAGCGTCGAAGAACTTTTTGCGCAAAACCAATTCCTCACCCACAACCAAGCAACCATGTCGCAAGAACAGTCACCGGAGCCATCGCAAGAACTGCCTCTGCCTGTCAACTGGCCTGAAGATGTCGAATACCTCCGCCGACCAAAGGTCTCGCCCAACGTACCTGACGTCGTCCTCAAGATACTCAACAGACCGACGGCAGCAACAGCTACCTTTACTCGCTTCTCTGCCGATGCCCTCAATTTTCCAGACCCGAACGTCCGCATCGTCCCCTTGAACGACCCCGAACACCCAGCCAATGGTCAATATGGTCTCGCTGCCAACAAGCACTTCTTCCCTGGCAACTTCATCCTACCTTACATCGGCTGCCTGCACACAAACGACCCCAAAGATACTGATCCGGAATCCACCTATGACATCTCGGTCGACAGAGAACTCGGTCTCTCTCAAGACGCCGCAAGGTCTGGCAACGAAGCTCGCTTCATCAACGACTATCGCGGCATCGACGAGAGACCCAACGCCGAGTTTCGCGACATCTGGGTTCAGACTGCTGAGAAGAAGTGGGAGAGATGGATAGGCATCTTTGTCAAGACGCCTGGCAAGAATGCTATGAGAAAGAGTGGCATTAGACCGGGAGAGGAGATTCTTGTCAGCTACGGCAAGGGCTTCTGGAAAGATAGAACAGACGAGCCCGCTCCCTTTGAGAAGAAGAAGTGGCTGTGATGGACACGAGTCCAGCGACTACTTCCTGCACACCAACACATTGCAACCCGACTCTTTGCGCCTGCATGCTCTGGCTACGAAGGGGACACGAACCCTCGTCCGCTTTTTCCGACTTGCCTGTCCAAGTCCAGACTTGCAGACGTGGTCTTCGACACGTTTTCCATGACTATCCGACCCTGAATTGCCGGTCTCTAGCGCCCTCTTTAGAGATGCGTTCGACACGGGAACCGCGTGGAAAAGCCTCGTCTTCTGACGTCACTGCCTGAGTGTTTTGGCATTTTCCAAACGGCTGTCAAGAAACCCTCCACAAGTCTCGATGCCCAAAGGCCATCACGCGCTCGCGAAACATCGCGTTCGCATACGCCTTCTTCAGGTACCCCAATCTGCTGACAGCCTGACCTGCATATGCACCAAGTGTCAAGGAGCCAGCCACCGGGTAATTTCAATCGTGCGGCCCGGCGGATCAAATCCAAGCAAAAAGCCCACATCAAGATCATCAGGGTCAACCTGGCTAAATTGAAGGGACCGTGATGGCTATCTTATGTCATTCATGACTTTTTATGAAGTGAGAAGTAGGTCAGCCATGGAGAATTTCCCGATCAGCTTCATCATCATGTACCGCAGCAATTTTCCAGTAGAAATAGATAGAGAAATACATAAGCCGGGGTGCCTGCAGAGAGAGATCCAGGATCTGTTATACGAGTGGTACAACGGTACAACCAAGCACCGTCTAAGCGTGGAAACTCGTGCCAAAATTTACTACGTACGCACGCACTCCTACCTATCCAAGAAATCTATCATTCCTCAATCCTCATAGTGACATTTCCCTGTTATTTTGACCGTCTTATTTACTTATTTCGTTCCAACAAAAATAGGCCAGTGCACCGAGGCCCCATTACGACATAGCCGTTCGCCGCACGCGGCTCTTGCTCTGCCACGGCGTTTGAAAGTATATAGGACCCCAGAACGCCATCTTTCGGCAAGGGGACTTTGATAGGTACCGCTGCCACTCGTACCCTACACTCAGCTTCTTGGAAAGTATACGTTTGCCGAACAACCCCTCTCTTGGACTCTTGACATCAGCTGGACAATCCTTTGGAATAACGATTCTCCTGCGGAGATTGGTCCGAAAAGAAAAGTCATCGAAAAAACTCTGGACGAGAGGAGGAAAGGACAATGGCGAGTCCTTTTGCGTCAATCGCGAGCCAGCGAGTCTCTGCTCAAAAACCACCGCGACAGACGCCAGAATTGGATTTCGACAGATGCGCTGCTTTGCACAATACCATCTCGATCTATGGCTGGCTACGCAGCGGCCGCAAGGTCGCAGATATGGACCGTAAAACATGGTGGATGAAGCATGGCACCAAAACACTGGAAGTTCTATTACGGCCCTCTCTAGTGAAATACTTGAAGAAAATCTTTGATCTACCTGGAGGTGACGGAAGTCACTTTTTCTACTACATCAGCAGACTTGCCAAAACGAGGGAGATGTTCTATCTAGGAGATTTGTTGGACGATAACGAGAAGAAGCTGAAAGGAGAGAAGCATCGATTCATCACTTTGTACATGACGAACAAGGAGTTGGTCAGTCAACGGAGTGGCATCGTGTAAGAAAATACTCCAACATTGATGGGAAACACGCGCTTTTTCTCTACAAGAATTGCAAGCAGATGGTTCTTTGAAAATCAAAGACGATTTGACTAATCATGAATCTCAGATATGACCAAGAAACTGGCAAGGCAATTTTCATGCCCACTTTCCTGCACATTTTCGACCTTTACGATGGAAACTTACCCTGGCAAAGACTGGAATCAATTCTTAGCGCCTACATCGACATGATTGAAGCTGGAAAAGCAGTGGCCTTGCATGAATCAATTGGCCGTGAGCCCCGTCTTGGTCCTGTGGAAGGTCCAGATGGCCAGACCTCATGGCAAGAGATCGCACCTCCAGGACCGAAAGTGGACCCATATACGGGAGCCAAACGATCACGTTATGACACACATCCTTGGAGTCTGGTTTCCTATACTCATGGCGATTTGACGACCTGCTTGAGACTCTGGGAAGAGCTCTTCACCATCATTGAGATCAAAAGTGGCCTAAGAGACGAAGAGGAAGACCCAAACACCACCCCCCTTTGCAGTCGCTCTGGTCTCTCCGCCGCTGGTGTGCCTCGAGGATTTGCCTACGACCTCCTCTCACACGCCCGCCAACCACGAATCTGGTACATCGCCCCTGGTATCCGCCTCCCCCAAGCTTCCGAGTTCGTGAACCAACCTTTCAAGCACGTGGCCGCCAAATACCCCAAAGAAACCGAAGGCATCAAAATGCCCTTCCTGTTTTTCCGCGCTGAGGGCCATGTGACATCCAAACAAGCAAACTTCCGCTGGCCCTTCAGCACAGTCCAAGAGGTCCCTTGCGGGTTATATCTAGACTCCTACCCCAACAAAGAAAACCCCTTTGAAGATGCTTGTCGTTTGGTGCTGCCATTCGCCGTCGGCGGCAACAAGAAAGCCAGAACTAGTGATGGCAGGATTATGCAAAAGAGTCATACTGAAGTTTATGCTCACGGCATCAACCCATTCACTCTTCGCCATGGTCCAAAGCTTACGGCGATCTTGGAGAATTGGTTGATGAATGTCAAGAGTGGGCATTGGACTGTCGATGAGCAGGGTGTTTCTGGCGGTGTAGAGGCTTGGAAACAGGCGGATACGGAAGAGCATTGGGAGAAGTATGTTTCGGCGCATTTGGCATTGTAATTTAGCATGGATGATAGCATGAATCATAGCGTGAGCGTTCTTTTGCATCTGATAATTTGAGAGCCGTCTAGTCTTGGTTGTGGTTCGACATGCCTCGGGCAAAGCGCATTTCTGTGCAGTTAATATCGGACTCCAGTGTTCATGGTAACTGGCTAAATGATATGTTAAAACCCAGTTTTGTGCAGCATCGTGATTGCCTGTTGCAGAGTCAGTATTTCGAGATGCCAAGATTGAGCATTCCGCGGCTTTGGTATCTCCAGTCTACCGCCCGAGTGCCGTCCTCACAACGTCACCAGGGTCGCTTTCCAAGATCGGCACCTGCATCTTTTCCTACACCTTCGCCTTTCGCATATCACATTCATATCATTCCAATACAATTTTTCCCCATCAGATCTTATCTTACTTATCCCGGACTCTTGGATCTTCGGAGTTCAGCAAACGATGTCGTTTCTAGACGCGAATCAATCTCGTCAAGTCACACAAGCATACCGCACACTAGGCATAACACCAATAACCTCCTCCTACCACACCGGCACACGAACATTTACAAAACACCGCCGCAGCATCGCCATCCAAGATGAAAAAATAGCACTTTTGCGCGAACCCTCTGCCAAAGACCCAAGGATAGATCCGTCACAGCCTTTTCCTCTTTTGGATCTGCCCGCGGAAATCAGAGTTCGCATATATCAATACGCTCTGGTGCGGCAACGACGATTACATCTGGAGATCGCGAGGACGCCGAATTTAGCTTGTGTGAGCAAGCAATTGCGACGGGAAGTGCTACCCGTGTTTTTACGGGTAAATTGTTTCCAAGCAAGCTATACCAGAGGCTTGGACAAAACTTATGGATTGTCATTTTCCGACACCACGTTATCATGGCTCCACTCTCTTCCCTTGACGACGAAACTGATCCGCGATATTCGCGTCACGTTTCAAGGTGATTTAGGCCAAGGCGGTCATATTTCTACGATATTCCAGATTATCGCTGGAGGCAGAGAGGTTTTTGTCAATCATTATAATCGCTGGTGTCCTTTTTGCATCGATGGGTATTTCGGCGCTTACTATCATCTTCCCCATCCGAACTACGATCACCCCTGCTTAAAGTCCAACCCCTTGAAGCTGAAAAATATGCATGATGATTTCGTCCGAGCGGTTCAACATTGCTATTTCACAGACGACGGGATGGAAGAACATTGGGGCAAAGGAGGTTTATCGTTGGCAGAAGTTGTTGATTTGGCAAAAGCGGCGGATAAAATCAAGGAAGATCCGGAAGTCTTTTTGCGGTTTGCGTTTTGTGTGGAAAAGGTTGTGGAACATGCGGAGAAGATATCTGAGTGGGCCACTGTGTATAGTCGGTATCTTGAGAGGCAGAGGGAGAGGGAGTTGGAAGAGAGCGCGGAGGGAGAGGATACAGGAGAGGAGGTCTCAAACGCGGTGATATGAAAGCAACACAGACGGGATCCGACCGATACTTGCCGTGGACTACAGATATTCATCATGGAAGACCACAGCCATGTCTGACTAGAGGCACAACGCCCTCAAAACAATCGACAGGAACATGTTCGCCACGAGGTCCTTATTGTCACGTCCTGTCCACACATCTGCATGCGCAGCTCCTAGATGTCTATCATCATGTATTGTGCACGTCTGCTCTGTCGAGACCACGATTTGAATGACCTTTATATTCGAAGCGGTGGTATACAAATCACAATCACACAGCTAACCACGCCAGCAGCATGTGATCCTCCTCGCTGAATATACTCTATCCTCGGCCTCCTCACAGCTTCCCAAAACCCTCTTGTATTGTCCAAAGTATTGATCATCTCTTCAAATTCGCCTCTTATCTGATTGGCGCTGGAAATCACAAACTCGGTGCCAAAAGCCGCTTGCACGTATATCCAACCACCCAGTGTTAGATCCAAAGCCGCTGCAGCAGTCGCTTGCGATGTGCTCGAATCTTCACACCTCACACATCTGATTGGCGGGAGTTGATCTCGCATCTTTTTAATCCTTGATGAAGCAGAGTCCTGGCTCTCGACAAAGGCCACAATCTTGGATCTCAGAGATGACTTGATTCTCTTGGATTGGCGGTCGTCGCCGTGGTGGATTTGGAGAATCCATTCATTCTTGACACAACTTCGTCTGAGGCCTTCGATGTTCCATGGGTTGGTGTCCCAGCAGAGGATTTTGGAGAAGCCGGCTGCTGCGCATTGGAGCGCGAATGAAGATGGGGAGATGGAGAGATCTATCGCTGTGCTTTCTTTGGCGATCGAAGGGTTGAGGATGGTTATGTGTGGTAGGTTGGTCGTGGGTGATGTGGTGTAGCGAGGAGCTCGGTATTGTGTGATTCCATTGACCTTGGTGGTCACCCAGAGGGCGTTGTCGAAGTCTTCTCTTGTTGGGTTTGCTTTTGCATCCACGGATCCAGAAGTTTCATGCGAGGAAGTGGTGTTTTGGGGGAAAGGTGCGGGCTTGGTGTCCTCCTCTTTCGCAGAGATAACGGACACACCACTATCATGTCTCACTCCGTCGAGTGAAGGTCTTGTGGTATCGGTTGAATTGTCTAAACGGTGGTCGGAGACGGACTGGAAGATGCCTTCAATCTCGTCGCCTTCGAGATTGCTTAGCAAGTTCCCCCATGACTCCATCTGTGGTTGTTCTGCGTTGCTGCAGTACAGCAGCAGTGGCAGCGTGATGGACCGCGATTGCTGAGATGTGGTGAAGAGGTCTTGGACCAAGTGTTCGACATTTGTTGTTGCTGATGTTTAGAAGGGAGGAAGGAAGGAAAAAAAGAAGCAAGGAAGGGATTTGATCAATATGTCAAAAGTCACCCTTGGTTCCTGACTTGCGATCCTGAGTGCTGTGATGTGCGGTCGGCGGAGATCGGGAGGATTAGTTAGGTTCTAGTGACGATGATCTTCACGGGTTTCTAGCAACCGAGACGCCTGATAGCCTCGTCATTGTATGATCTTCTATCTTGGCCTTGTTACGGCGCATCCAAAGTAGTCCCGGTAGATACCCGTCTTGACGGGACACAGCATCCGAATCGCATATTGATTTCACCTTGGCGAGTGTTGGGTATGCTCTTGCCCTAGATTTCGAGTTCCTAATGTTATCGACCAAAGTACCATGATCTCTGTGCAGGTTCAGATGTCAGTATCATGCACTTGCTTGGTAATTGATGATCTTTGATCCTTTTCATCAAACTCTACTTGCTAAGGTTGTAAGGTTACGAAAGTTTCCACGCACGTGGGTGACAGAAGCTTGGATGTTGCCAAGATGAGGGTCCTGCGGAAGCGGAAGACTCTCCGTCTCCGGTAGTAGTCAAATTTCCCGAGCACACGACAATGCTGCTGCCCAAGGCACGCAAGGCACGCAAGGCTGATGTTGGCTTTTGTTCCTTTCGCAGCCATCTCGGGAATATGTGGTCGCTTGTTAGAAGCCTCAGAGTCGTGTACGTTCAATCGTCGCTAGGGTCGTCCATCACCAGCACAATCGGGCTGCCTGAACGCCCTTCGAATTCCAAACATGTACCATGACTCTTCAGGCAGGATTTATAATCGATACGTCAAGTGAGAAGTAAAGCCGGAGCTTGATCCAAAGTTGTTGTATTTTCAGTCCAAGAAGCGACGTACTTAGCCGAGAAAGTGAGCTGACATTGAGGCTCTTTCCAAATGGCTTGTCAGGTTCCATCCTCTGAAGCAGGATTGATTATGCACGCTTGATCTCCCATTTTTGGCCCTGGATGCTGACTTCTTCGCTGGCCTTCTCGTCATAATCGTACCAGTCACCTTCAGTCAGGTCGATGGCGTCGAATTTTGTGTTTGAGTCGATGCCTGTGGCCTTCCACTCGCCCTGGATATACTGTTAGTGGCAGCGTACCGGAAGTTTCAGTAGGTCGAAAGTACATCAGGCTTGAACTCGACAAACTCGAGACCTCTGCAGTCAATCTCGATGATCTTCTGACTCTTGGGAGTGTCGTTTTGGGCGTAGGCTTTGGGTGCCTCCTTGATGGTAGCAGAGTGCTCTCTCTGAGGTTGAGTCAATACCTCGGCCTTCGAAAAAGCCATGTGAACAAACCAACCTTGCAGTTCTTGCACTTCCAAACAAAGTTGGCCTCGCCTCTGCTGCCAGATACTTCGTTTTGTTCCTAGCGAGATATTGGTGAACGTAGTATAGGTATGGGTAGTAGAGGAAACCTACGAATCTGCTCACGCTGACCCAGTTGGGGTGAACCTCACGACATGAAGTACATTGGACCTTGAATGTGTAGTAGAAAGGGCTGTCTTCAGTGTCGATGGGGGCGAGATCGGTTACGCTGTTTGAGAGTGTTGGTAACGCATAATTATCTTCACAAGCCCACGACTACAAGACCTACCCGTTGAGTTCGGCAGTCAAAGTGAGAGCCAACATGATGTGAGTTGAACGATTCGAAAGGAAATGGTCGTGATGATTGATGCTCAAAGAGCTGCAAGCAAGAGCGCGGGAGAGAGTGCCAAGGCCGAGCGGAATGTGCTTGACTCGCCAAAAAATGCCCGCCGAATGAATCACCAGAGGGCGGCAGAAGACGGGCTCAGTACCATCTTACTCCCGGCGATACCCAAGAACTGGCGGAGGGCAATTCTACGGGGGACGCGATGCAGCTGGAGTAAGATGCAAGCACTTTGGTCCCGAATAGCGCAGACCGGACTCAGCTGCCATTGCCCGTCATGTGTGTCGGCTGGTGCCAGCGGAGTTGCCAGACGGACAACTACTGCGGCGGGCAGGAGGCCAGTGAGATGGGCTCTTTCTTCGACATTCGTATACTCAGGCATCTTTGCCGCAGCCGCGACTACCGACGCTGGCTTCAAGCAGAAGAGACGTGACCAGTGGGACCGCGCGATCGCCGACATTAAACACGATCTGGACCAACCGACCGAAGAGAAGACGACTGTAAGACAGGAAGAGGCTGTCAAACCCAAGCAAGAGAAGGAAGAGACCGTACGATACAAGCCGCTGTTCGACGATCCACAAGAAGTCATTCTCGAGAATCAGTCATACCAAGATGGTCCCGCATGGCCCACGAACACAGGCGCCCCTCTGAAGAAAGGCTTCGTTCCTCCGAACTCCATCTACGCCGGCTATATCACCCGAAATAGAGCTCTCGCTTCCCGTTGGACTTCAAAGAAGATGCGTACCACCGAATTGGCCGTCGACAAGCTGATCCTCCGTATGCTTCTGCATCTGGAAGACCTAGGCTGTCGCGACGAAATGCATCTCACTGTGCCGACTTCCTGCCTCAATCTGTTTGCCGCTCCTACACGTAACCTGAAGGCCCTTTTGCTCTACACGAATGACCAGCACATGGAGGCCACTACCTATCCAGACCAATGGGCGCACATCAACAATCTCCCACGTCAACATAGATGGGGTGTCACATACAAACAAGATAATCTGGGAGAGTTTCATCGTACCGCTGAAAATCTGAATACTGCTCTGGGTCAACTGTTCGAGAAGAAACAATCAGGTCAACTGGCATACAAGGATATGGTCGCAAAGATAGCCTACAATCTTTACATCTCACCAGCACCCCCGAGTCTGGAATGCTGGAACACTCTCTTGTGTGGCTTCATGGATACTGACGCGAAAAACGTTGATTTGGTAGAACCGACTCTATCTGCTATCCGCAATGCCAATGTACGCATGAACGAGACGACTCTGAAGGCTACACTCAAGTACTTCATCATGATCAATTCTCGAACAAGGTTCGCCAACTTCGTCGATCGGATGCGTGGCTTACATGGAGGTGTAGCCATGGCTAGACCAGGTATCACTGTCAATGACTCAGGCCGTGCACGTTTAGTCGTGGATCAACAGACAGGCAAGATTTATCAGAAGCCATACCCAACACCGGGCGTCTTTGAAGTGCTCGTTCAAGGAGTGTTGCACTTTGTCGGCTTCGAAGCCGCACTTAGAGTGTGCAAAGACATGGGTCAACACGGATGGGGGTTATCAATCCGCGGTCTGACGCCACTACTTGATGATCGAGCCCGAAATGCCGATTATGAAGCCGGATGTCAGGTGTGGGATTTGATCAAGAAGTTGCAAACCGAGAGTCAACGGAAGGGTCAACCAGAGAAGTTGTTCGCGCAGACATACTCAGCCATGTTGCGACTTTGCAGTGCTTGCAACGAGATGGCCCGCTTCGATGAAGTCCTACGCGAGGCTCGTGCTGCCAAATACGGCCACCAGGAGTTATTGGACTTGTTCAGGCATGAGATGCACGCAGAGCCTGGGATTCGACAACTGAAGCCTGGTTGGAGAAACATTGCCAATTACGTCAAGACTGTTACACAAGCTGAGTTTGAGAGCATTGAAGAGAAGGAGCCCGAGGAGAGTGGTCCATCAACACCGGATTCTTCCAAGGACGCACCACCTCGCAAGTCTAAATCAGTCTCTGGGATGTATCTTTCTGATGACGAGGATTGGCTGGGTTCGATGCCCTCAACAGGGAATAGCATCAACAAGGCCAAGATCGACAAGAAGCTCGACGACTGGCCCTTCTCACCCACAGAACTCTAGACAAGAGAATAGAACGACATATGAATAGTGCACATATAGCAGATCATGCATTGGGTCGCGGCGTTTGGAGGATCCCAGGGAAGGGAGCACATCACACGAATGATGCATTTTGTTTGGAGATTCGGCGCGTAGGGTGTAGGAACATGTACAAAGAGCCATGAGAACGCATTAGAAGTTGTAAATATGATTTCGCTATTACTTTTAATCACAATGATGATCATTTAGGCAAGGGCAACAGCAGCCTTGTAGATCTGGTAGAAGCAGAGAGCCAGACCTGCTGTCCATGTCAAGGAGCGAGCGTGACTGTACTTTTCCGACGATGTGTTGATCTAGATCTGATATTAGCATAACCGCGAACGATATCTCAGGGTTGTAACAAACATACGTAGAGAATGGTGTACAGTGCTCTGATACCCAAGAAGACAGCAGAGAATTGGGCATTGCCAACGTCGGTTCTTGTGAGCTTTTCGGCAAAGACACCAGAAAGAGTAGCTGCGATGAACAGAGGCATGCTCTCGAAGCTGTTCTTGTGTGCGGCCTCTGCGCGTTCGTAGGTTGCGAAGACGGCGGCTGGGAGAGTCTTCTTCAGGTGCTGGACCTGACTTTCACCTCTGCTGTTTGCATTTGACCATTGAGTCTGCTTGGACACAGTAGACATGGCATATCTGAGACTCATTAGCGATTACGATCAGTATGATAAGTAGAAATTACTCACGCATGAGGAGCAATGGCCATGATCGTGTAGACCGGAATAGCGAGAAGAGAGTAGTCTGGCATTTTGATGTCGATTTATCACAGGTTGAGAGAGATATGGAATTGGTGAGAGAGGGGAATGCTCGAGTACTTTATCATTTCTACATCTCCTCTCGGGTCCGGAACTTGATGGTCCGGAATTCTACTCGGAATTAATGACGCTGTGCATAACGCTGTCAGCGCGCGTATACGAATACGAATGATCAAGGTGGTTGGTTCTTTGTCTTATCTTATCTCAAGCCTTGGCAGGCCATCACAGCGGGGTTGGCCCTTGGATTTTCTCGGGAAGTTTGTGTGGCGGCGCTGACTGAGAGAAGTTCCTTCGAGAACAATTTTGGTGACGAGAATTAATTCCTCTTGTTTCCTGCATTCGCCTTTGGCCTTTCGTCGCCTCTTACTACTTTCAAGGCACCTATTGAAGTGTCGACCCAAGCCTCTCGTCATTTCAGCGACGCAGTCTTCCGCACTCAAACCAGTTTTCACCTTTATCAGCGCCCATCATGTCGATGGATCTCGACTCGGTGTCGATGGCACCCGCTGCTCAGCGCGAGGTGACCAACGCTACGTGAGTCCTGCCTCGGAGCTCTCATATCTTTGGACTGTACTGACGAGAAACAGCATTCTCTGTTGCAACTGTGGCGCTCCCATTGACGGAACTGTCGCAGCCGGCGCTCTCTGTTACGATTGTATCAAGCTCACCATCGATGTCTCGCAAGGCATTCAAAGAGAAGGAACCCTCCACCAGTGCAGAGATTGCGACCGTTGGTTGTCTCCTCCCAACCAGTGGCTCGTCGCCCAGCCCGAATCGCGTGAACTTCTCGCCCTCTGTCTGCGCAAGCTGCGCGGTCTGAACAAAGTCCGCATTATCGACGCCTCCTTCATCTGGACCGAACCTCACTCTCGTCGTATCAAGTTGAAGATCACCATCCAGCAAGAAGCTTTCCAAGGAACCATCCTCCAGCAAACCTTCGAAGTCGAGTTCGTTCAGGCCAACCAGCAGTGCCCCGATTGTCAAAAGAGTTTCACACACAACACATGGCGCGCCGTCGTCCAGGTCCGCCAAAAGGTCACCCATAAGCGTACTTTCCTCTACCTCGAGCAACTTATCCTCAAGCACGGCGCTCACCGCGATGCAATCAACATCAAGGAAATTCACGACGGTATTGATTTCTTCTTCTCCGCGAGAAACCACGCAGAGAAGTTTGTGGATTTCTTGAGCAGTGTCGTACCTATGAAGAGCAAGAAGTCGCAAGAGCTGATTTCGATGAACATTCACACTTCCGAGAAGACCTACAAGTTCGCTTTCTCTTGCGAGATTGTGCCAATCTGTAAAGATGATCTGGTCGCCCTTCCCATCAAGCTCGCCAAGCAGATCGGAAACATGTTCCCTCTGGCTCTCTGCTACCGTGTCGGTACCGCTGTCAACTTGCTCGACCCCAATACTCTCCAGACCGCCGAAGTCGCTACTCCAATCTACTGGCGCGCTCCTTTCACTCCCATCGCAGATATTCCCCAGCTTGTCGAGTTCATTGTCATGGATGTTGAGATCACTGGCCCCACAAAGGGACGTTTCGTTCTTGCCGACTGCACTGTTGCCCGCGCCGCCGATCTCGGTGTAAACGACACAACTTACTTCTGCCGTACTCACCTCGGTGCTCTTCTGAACCCTGGTGACAGTGTTATGGGTTACCTTCTCGCAGGAACCCAGTTCAACAACAACGAGTTCGAGGCCATTGAGCAGAGCAAGACATACAAGTCCGCCATTCCCGATGTAATTCTTGTCAAGAAGCACTACCCTCGTCGCAAGAAGGCTTCCGGCCAAAAGCGAAACTGGAAGCTCAAGCGTATGGCTAAGGAGGAGAGCGAGATGGCTCCCCGCAAGCAAGACCAGGAGCGCCTCGAGCGCGACTTTGAGCTCTTCTTGCGTGATGTCGAAGAAGATGAGGAGCTTCGTCACACCATGCAAGTCTACAAGGCTCAACAAGAGGCCAACGCCATGGAGATGGAGACTGATGATGAGGACGAGGATGAGCAAGGCCCTCAAATTCCTATGGACCAACTGCTCGACGAGTTCGAGGAGATGAACATGCAAGATGCCGCATAAGGATCTGTTTGTATCTTCTTGAATATGTTTTTGGCATGATCACTCAATAGGGGAATTTGAGGTATCTTTTTCACGGCGTTCATAGCATGTAAGGCGTCCATGTTCGTTTTTCCTTATCATTCTTATTTCGGACGCTCAGAGATATCCATCAATGTCAAGCTGCAAAAAGCGGCGCACTTCGATCAATCTCACGCGTGCCTTCCTGATTTGCTCAACTTCGAGAACGCGACTTCAACTGCTGCCTCAGGCTTCGACTGCTCTTTCCCAATGTCAAACCTCACTTCTGGTTTGACACGTCACTCCGTCGAGGCGGCATTGCTGCACTTTCTTGGTATCCCGTTGCATCGTCTGCTTTTTCTCTATCATCTTCGTGGTGATACTACCCAACCTTCGTGTCTTCACCACCCTGTTCTACACCTTCTCTTGCACTCCACTATATCTGGTCACAACCTCACCCTGGCAAGCGCATTGCGCACCTCTCTTCGTCTCAATCCCGATCTGCCCATCTGCGCACCTCCGCCGCATCATTCGCAATCCTTTTGTACCAAGCCTTCTTGGTCACGGCCCAACTCACACCCTTTAAAGCATCGTCACAGTCAACGCTTCCGTCTGGCATCTTGTCCGATCCAAAGCGGCCTACCATCGGCCTCGCTCTGGCGTAGATCTCACCCAGTCAACCCAGCACTATCTTGTGTCGAACCAAGATGACCACCCAGGACAACTTCGATATTGCCATGCCTACACAAGATCAACGAGACGTTGTCAGACCTTCCACCGAACTTGGCACGCCATCGCTCTCCATTGTTCAAGTCTCCCGCAGTCCTTCCTTACCAAGTGGTAGCCCTTTCTGGGATCAAGCGGATCAGATGTCCCTGCCCAGCAGCCCCTCACCCAGTCGTGTTCCCGAGTCTACCATGGACCTCGATCGTTACGTGCAGCGCGGATACTCTGAGGATCTTTCACTTCCGCCTCGCCAGATTGAGAAACCTTTTCGCTTCCTGGATCTGCCTGCTGAGCTTCGCATCATCATTTATGAGTATGGAATAGACAAGTGGAACAGTTGGGTTCCTTGGGAGTGTCCTAAGCCACCTTGCTTTCGTCACTATCACACCTTATACGAGAAGAAAAAATACTACTTGGCGCAAGAATGGCTCGGCCCCCCTCTTGCCATGGTTAACAAACAGCTCAGGCATGAAGTTCTGCCTGTTTACTACGCAACCAATGATTTCGACTGGTATTGGGATCCTGAACACATCCGCTCCGAGGGCAGCCAATTCGATTTGGATAGTGGTGCCAGATTTTTGAAAGGTGCGCTCAATTTCCTCGAGAAGAACAACCTTCAGATAAAAAGCATCACTGTCCGCGGATCCGTCTACAATTACCCGAACCTGTGGTCGCTCAAGGAGCTGTTGACGTCGGTGAGGGTACTTGCACCACTCCGTCGTTCCTTGATCCAGACAGGTAAAGCACATCCAGCACTTGGTCGGATTGACTTCGACTATGGCTCCGAGGTCGGTCGCCAGATCTTCCACTTTGCTGGCACACTGGGACCAAAAGCACTCGGTAACAACTTCTTGCTGGAATCCGAACTTCGTTCGTTTCTTCATCGAAACAGGGCGACTCGAAAATTCGTTCGATCGATTGAGTGCCGCGAAGACGAACAACGTTGGGAAGAGAGTGGTATCAGGGCTGACAGAAAAGAAAGGTTGCTGGAGAACACAGTCAAAGGAGGAGAGAGATGGAACGGTGTTCTTCGAAGCCGTGTTTCGAAGAACCTAAAGTGATACAGAATGGGCTGAACATGCAGTGTTCTTCGAGATGATGGAGGATGACGGGGTTGCAACTGTGGGTGCATATTGTGATGTTGATCGATGTTGAGATTGACACTATGGCTTGATGGGAGTTTTCGTCTGTGGCTTGCACAACATGAAAGTGTTTTGCTGTTTGGGAACAGGCGGAGAACATTTGCTAGATGGCATTTGCTCTTGATCCAGATACGAAGGTACCAAGTCTACACGTAGCTTACGACATGGTCGAAATGCAAGTTTCCTTACTCTTGATGTTGTCCGTCATCCATATGAGTACTCGCCAGTCGTACTGTATCGATTTACCACTCTATGCACAGAACCACTCCTCTTTCAGAAGAGTCATATCTGGAGTAGTTCCTGCTGCAGAGGCAAAAGATCCTTTGGAAGCAGTGAGCTCTGTGCAAACCAATGGTTTGAATGGGGATCTCATTGTCAGTGGCATAACTCAAGCACGTTTTCGCTTCGTTCGCCATACGGTTTGACAGAGAAGGCTTATTGGAAAGACAAGATGTGATCAAAAGTAGTTTTCCTGCCTGTACTATCCTACGGCTAACTCAGAGTAGTCCAACCTCCAAGATCAGCCGTATCGAAATCTCCCCAATTTCGAACTCCAAAACACCAAAGTCGCAAAACCACAAGACCGTCCTCCCGCGCAGCCAATCTATCCATCCAACCCCCTCTATCCAACTCGCAACTTCCTTTCCATCTCTCAGGCCTCAAAACGGGTCCACCATCCCCTCCATCCTCTCCTCCCCCCTCCCATGCAATATCCTCGCCACCGTCGCCTTCTTCTCTTCATCCCCATCTGCCCATCTGTTCAATTGCCACATATTCGCTTCCATCTTATCCTTGAACCTTTCCCTCGGTTTGTAGACAGCAGATCTCTGGATTGTTTTTGTATTCTTGATGCGGGCTTTTCTTGCCAGATGAGCGGTGTTTCGAAAGTAGTGGGGGCGGATGTCGGAGTGTAAGTCCAGAGCGCTGAGATGGTGGGATAGATGGGTGGAAACTTCGAGGTCTCGAGGGGATGGGATGACGGGGGAGAGGTTTGGAGATGTTGGGAGGGCTGAAGATGGTTGGTTTTGGGGAGAAGATTGGTTTGGAGAAGATGAACGGGCTGAGGCTTTGCGGAGGAGTTTTCTGGATGAGGGGGAGGAGGTGATGGGGTAGCCGTTTTCGTTGCGAGATTCGCGGAGGGCTTCTTTCATGTCGGCGGAGATGTGGGCGAGTGTGTTGGTGTCAAGTATCATGGGGTCGCGAGGGGAGGCTGTGCCGTCGAAAGTCATGATTTGGTCGTCGTAGTTGTGGTTGTCGTTGTCTTCGTGTTCATCGTCGCCGTAAAAGCTTGCTGGCAAAGGCGAAGGCTTGTAGGGGTAAGGTACTGGACTGATGAGGGTGAGACCCGTGCCTGGCGAGGGTGGATAGTGGCGGCAGTCTGTAAGTTCCCAGAATACGGCAGTTCGCAGACACTTTGGGCGACGAGGTCTTGGGGACATGGTCATAGGTGGGAGAGGGCTTTGTTCGTCATCCGAGGGAGTTCCGGGAGGTGTTGTATATGGATCTATGTTGACGTGACTTTGAACTGTTGCGATGATTAGCATGTTGTGATAGGAATACATGATAACGAACGCTTGATGGACGAAACCTACTGATCGATGAGGAAGACGACTTACGTGACGGCTGGTTTCCCATGACTGGCTGAGCACACAAGTGGGATGTTGTGTCGAAAGAGACCATGCGGAGTATCACGTCTCAATACTTCACTCCGGTATGCCTTTCATGTGTCGTCACAATACATCCGCAACACGAACCCCGTAACACGGTCTTCTGCTTCGATCGCTCTAGCTCAATTCGGCCGTCCGGGATCAAGCACGACTAAGATGCATGTTGTTCGTCCTCCCTGTTCGCCTTCCTTTCCCTGACCGTAGACCAATAAACAGCACCAGCAATACCAGCAACCCCTACAGCAAGAAACGCAGCGCCATGGAAAGCAGGCTTGAACAGCCCCTGCTCCAACAAGCGCATATTCGAGAAATACCTAGTGGTTCCATACGCAATACTACCAGCTCCGCTACCCAGCAAAGCACCTACAAGTGCATCGGACTTGTCATTGTGAGTCTTGTCTTGATGGAAACGCTTCTTGTGCTTGGTCGGTAGGATTTCGGCAAGGTCGAGTTGGTTGAATCTTTCCACACCGATTCCGAGAGCGAGGAAGCCGAGACCGGTGCGCATCCAGGCGAGATAGGTTCGTTCTGATGCCAGATGATCGCGAGCGGTCGATCCGGTGTTTTTGAAGACTGGCGTGCTAAATCTCGAGAAGAAAGACATGTTGCTGATAAGGCTTGGATATGTTGCTGAAATCCTCAATGTACCCGAACTTGGTTCCAGAGAACGGTAGATATACAATGCTAAGATCTAAAGAGAAAGAGATAAGAAATCACTGATTAACATTGATATCGAAATCAAGGAAATTTCAGCCGGGCAGCGATGTCATCCATAGCCGAGAAATGATGGTATTCTTGGCACGAGCTTCCATGTTATTCCATCGAGTCACTCCGAGTCCTTTCCACGACACACACGTATCCGAATGAACCGTCGCACGTTTATAACGTGGGTAGTGCCCTGCTTCATTGCCATCTTCTTCGCAATGCAACTCTTCAGATTTCTCCCTCGCGCCCGACTGACCAGCCTAGCTGACTTCCAACAATCTGCCTTCGTCCCCACTTCCTGGAAACACTACTACACGGCTACTTCAAACGAAAAGATGTCGGACCCCAATGCACAATCGCAAGAACAAGAAGAGAAGAAGGGAACACCTCTGGGCCTGCCCGAACCTCCCGCAGGGAGCATCAAACTCGACGTCGGATCTGGAGAAGGTGTCGCGCTCGACCACCTGGGACCCATGGTCGTCAACAAAGATGGCACAATCTCGAGAATCACAAATTGGGACAAGATGGCGGATATTGAGAAGAAGAACACTATGAGGATCCTGCAGAAGAGAAACAAGCAACGTTTGGATGCTCTCAAGCAGGCTGGCGAGGAGGGTGCATCAAAGTGATCTCTTACATACATCCTCGATGCTGTCTTCGAGCCACAACCATGCGCCCCTACTATGAGGAAGATTACTCGGCAAGGCACCACATCAGTCTTCGCTTTTGGGAATGGATGCTCTCCGCCTTGCGCATGCAGGGACGCATGCATTTGCCATGAACATGAATCTTCTCGGGTGCTGCCCATGAGATCCAGACCTTTTTTCCTTTAGCATCGCTCTTTGATGGGATCCTACTTGCTGCGGACACTCATCGCGGGGTCGAAAAATTCCCGCAGATGGATACATAGTCATTCCTCGCTCATAAAGCTAGCTACAAGACTAGACTAGTGCTACAAAGATAGCAAGACATCATCAGCAGAACAAGACAACCAAATCACCAACGAAAATCAAACCTCAGGGACAAGCTGCCTCGGAACAACTTAAAATGTCAATTTGGAGGAACTTGATCTAGGTAGCTTGTTCATTATTTCAAGTCTCCAACCCTCATGTTATGGTCACTGACCGTAAACAGTGACTTCCGAGATCCCCCTTGCCCAGTCCGCCTCGTTTTCATTATGAGCGTTCTCAATCGAACTGATATTCAGCCTCACATATCTGAACTTCTCCTGCGACTGCGAAGCCACGCTCACAAATCCGACATCGACGTTATCATGTTTAGACCCAATGAGACTGAACGAGCTGCCATCAGCACTACCAGTGACATTGAAGTCGTAATATGTCTCAGAGCCCTGGACCATGTTCGTCGACAGTTCAACTCGAGACACAGTTGAAGCGTTACCGAGGTCAATCTGATACCAGAAGGGGACTTGAGAGGGCGTGAAGAAGGCGTCGGGGGTGTCCTGGGTGCCATCGTTGGCGAGGGTGATATTGGCGCTGCCGGCATTCGAGCTTGAAGGTTGACCTACCGACAAGATCTTGCCTTCCTGTACACCGAAAATACCCTGACCTGCTTCAGAAACTTGATCAGAGTATCTGACCGTCGGGTAGAAATGATATGCGGCGAATCCCTCGGCTTCAGAGAAAGAGATGGGCAGTGCCAACTGTCTGTTCGGACCTCCAGCAATAGGCCAATTCGCCGACCACCTATCCGCAAGCATAAACGATTGCCCACTAGGCAAACTCTCCACGACACCCGACTGCGAAGCAAACGTCGCCGTATTTCCAATATCCACAGCAGCACTCCAAGGTCCAGCCATGCTCTTCGCAGCAATAAATTGCGGCTGAGAAGGCAACCACCCCGCCGCTCTAGAGGTAAACAGATAAAACCATCCATTCTGCTTGACCACAGCAGGAGCTTCTCGATAAGCTGCCTTGTTGACTTGCACAAGTAACTCATCCACAGCAGTCCAATTCTTCGTCAATGAATAAATATTCATATCCGTATTCGTGTTTGTGGAAGAGATCAACCATGCCTCCTCTCCATCGGCAAAGAACGTCATATCCCTAGAATCGTGGCCAAGAGGTTGAAACGCGCCATCGAATATCAATTCGCCACCGGGACTTGCATGCGCGACTGCAACTTGTCCTAATGCGTAATCTTGACTACGTTCGAAATGTGCCCACATGATGAAATGGCCATCAGGGTGTTTGAGAAATTGCTGGCGCTCGAGTTTGCAGCTGTAATTCGCTGAAGCACAGAGGATTGTGCTGGTCAGTACTGTGCGGTTGCCAGTGTATGTGTAACCATCTGAAGACGTCTTCTCTACGAAACGGCTGAAGCTGCCGTTTGAGTAGGCTTCATAGTCGTATTTGTAGTAGGTTCCATTGGAGACGAGTTCGCTTTTCAGTAGGGCGGTTGAAGGTACGGTGTTGTCGTAGATATTGTAGTCGGCTGATGGGGAGAAGGGTGTTGGGGAAACAAGGGCTGATTGATCGATGGTGGTTTGGTTGTTCTTTGCGGTGATGCGCCAGCCCAGGGGTTGGTTGAGTGGCAGATCATATACATCATGTATGTTTCCGGCCGTGGTTCCCACAGTAGAGAAGTCTCCATCGCTACTGCGTTGTTCAACATCATAGACTGACGCGCCAGCAACTGCTTGCCAGGAGAGTTTGGCATTGTTGACAGTATCTTGTCCCGAGAGCTGGAAAAGTTGCCCAGCAGAAGGGAAGTCTGCCGCAGCCAGATGGGCATACAGAAGGAGAATAGTAGATGAGCTGATGAACCCCATGTCTAGAAAATCACAGGTGGATTCTGATTCTCAGACTCTTTTGATGAACATAATATCAAAGTAGAGGCCTCAGTCTTCTTATATCACCTCTCGTCATCGTATTCGTATAGTGTATACAGCGCTAGATATGTATTGTAGATCACTGTTGACTATACATGATCAAGTTTTTGGCTTTATACGAACAGTCAACTGCTATAAATGAATTAGCTTTTGACCGTCTCTACAGCGATCTGCTATTATCCTGAATTCTTCCGTCCATAGTTTAGTACCATCAGTCCACAAGAAGAACACAGAAGCGGGGTAATGGTGAGATGATTGCTCAGTCGCGATCATGGTCACGACTTCGCTGTTTTGTTCATCGTAGAGCTGAAGATCACGGGTTGTAGTTACGATTTGGTGGAAAGCAAGTTTGGTATTCTGTTAGGGTGTTGAACTCTCGCTGGCTATCTACTGGTATGTTGAACCTCCGTCACCTATTCCAACCACAGTCGGCCCGCATTACACACATCGCGCTTTGTTTCAATATCTCAAAGTAAGGGGCGATAGAAGGCGACAGGCGACCTTCAACTACTTCTCCAGACAGACTTGAGTATAATAAGTTCCAAAAGCCAAGGCAGCGGAAGCACAGCAAGAGACTGCCTCGGCCGGCTGGTCCTTGAGATCACAAGCAGCGATCGAGGTCGCAAAAGAGCCAGTGGCCCAGTTGGCGTACGATCTACACTTGTCCGGGTGAGGAGCGGAAGAGCATGAGTTCTTTGGGTTAGAAGAGATTTGGGCTTCTTTGAGCTGTCTGCAGTTGCGGGCGCGTTTGCCCAAGAATACATGATCGAGCTTGGGAGCGCGAGTAATAGGCGAGAGCCCGTTGTCGGGTTCAATATCCAGAAGTTTTGCTTGAGCTTCGATGGCTTCGAAGTAGCTATCAAAGAGGGAAGTGGGCACGCAAAGGGAAGGGTTGTCGGCGTACTCGGTGGGCATCTCCGGAAGATTGATGCCTGTGTCGGTGTTGTTGGCGTTCATGTATTCAAAGGTGAAGCCCAGTGCTTGGATATGGGCTCCGGTGGCGCAGTTGAGAGAAGTAGAGTTCTCTGCGCTCTGAATAAGAGCATTGGCTGTGGTGATGCTAAGAGCAATGAGAGCAATCTTGGGGGAGATCATGGTCGGAAGAATGAGATGTGC
Source organism: Aureobasidium lini (assembly GCA_022813425.1). Taxonomy (NCBI): domain Eukaryota; kingdom Fungi; phylum Ascomycota; class Dothideomycetes; order Dothideales; family Saccotheciaceae; genus Aureobasidium; species Aureobasidium lini. The sequence continues at coordinate 103,433 of JAKLML010000009.1, read as the reverse complement.
TTGATTGAAGATTGATGACTTTGTGTTGTTTGTGAGAGATGATTTCTCTTGAGATGCGAGGCAGATTTTTATAGCTAGATAGCTAGAGAACGACCTGTATCAGAGATCACTCTGACCTTACCTCCTCATGTCTGGTACGATGCTGTTGTCCCGGTCCAGCCAACGGCGTTGTCAGCAGAGTAGTTGAGTGTGATAAATTTCCTCAACGAGAAGCAGAGATGATGCCGTCGTCTCGAGTCGCCGAGTATAGGTCTTTGCGAACAGTCAACCAGGAAATGTCTGTATAGCATAAGCTTTGCTCGTTGAACGAGCCAAAGTCAGTGTCGCTACCAAGACAGACACGTTTTCATCCCATCCAAAGTGGCATTAAAGTCAGATCATGTTACCTCGATGCAACACGAGAAAGTGGACGGAGTCTTGGAAATGTTCAGAACGCAGTGCGGGCATTCTTCCAGCAGTGTATTGCAAAGTTGACTGCATACCAGTTTCAGTGAACGCGAGGTCCACAGCGTACTGGAATCTCGTGAGTCTATCTTACGAGACGTTGACCTGCATGAGTGGTAGCAGACATCAACATTGAGAGAGCCGAGGCTCCATTCCTGCGTATCCATCCGTGGGGATAGCTATACCGAAGCGTATCGACGCGACTTGTGCCGATGGACTGGAGAACAGACAACAATCTTAGCGGAGCTGTCGCTGACGTTTTTGAGTACTTCTTACTGAGCCTGTTGTTGCATGTGGAGGAGGTCAGCTATGATTGATGATAATCAGAGTTGTAGGAAGAAGCAGCACGGCAGGATGATGTTCCGAAGATGCAATGCGTGGAAAGGGCAACTGCAACCGTGGCGGAACTTCGGGCGGTGATCTTCCAAACTCTCTCCCACGATCAAAATGTTAAACTCACCACAACACACCACGTGTATAGGAATCACCCGTGATCTAAGTTCCGATGGAGATGAAAGCAGGTCAGGGCTAGAGATCGTTCCTGCACGGCAAACTTGGACCGAACGATATCTGCATGATATGCAGCTACAGCCGACTTGATGAACCTCGAGGCTCCAAGCTGACAGTGCAAAGCATCTGCTTGATCTATGGGGCTGGATGTGGGAAGTTGAGAACATGTGGTTCTCTCATCAGCTGAGGCTTGCGATATCTGAGAAGTACTCACGCTGACTTAGACAACTACATCTCAACAGGCGGCGTGTCAACATCTTCTCAATCCTCGCTCGCCGAATCCAATAGTAAGACATCCTTCAACAACTGAAGCGCATCATCATTAAGGAGTTCCCCATCCTTCTAGTCGCAACGGCAATGTCCAAGAATTTGCTCAAGTATCCCAATGCTTCTCGTTGCAAGTCTATATCTCGTATTTATGAATCTGGGCCATTCTTCTGTCAATATCTATCGACCATAGCTTGATAGAACAAAACCACACCTTTGGTATCGACTCCGCGATTGGAGATTCGAGGTCAAACGAGCTCGTAAAACCGGTGATTCAAGGAGATACTACTACCAAGGTCACAGCCTATAGTCTTTCTTCACGGCAACTCAACTTTCTTTAGGTCAATCGAAGCGAGGACGAGCATGGGACATTCAGCATTTGAACATCAATTATGCCTCCGAGACAAAGACATATAAGAACCCGAGCACCTGCCTAGGTCAACACTTATTCACAGCACTCCGTTCAAAGCCAACTACCCAATTTTCAACCATTTCGAATACAATGCAGTACTTGTCTGCCATCCTCGCTCTCTTCGGTACTCTGTATGTCTCTTTCTCTTATATGATACACGATGTCAATCACGGCAATACACTGACAACGAACTCAAATAGTGCCATTGCAGGCAAACACCACAACTGCGGCTGCAACGTCCGTGGCGCCTACAGCGAAGAGCTTAGTCAAGCAACTTGTGCTCTGTGGGGTGCCACCCAGATCCACACTCACTTTGATGGCCATTCTGTAAGCTGCTCCCTTGACATGATCTCTACTTGTTTCCCTTCTTCCACATTCAAGGACACTTTCTTACATAGAACTTGTGCAGTGCGTGGACAAGGGAATAGGCCGAGGTATCGATGGCCAGCCCTGGGAAAACACTTGCAGACAGGCCTGGCAAATCAACTTTGGAGGAAACCCGAACGACGTCGAAGGACACTGCTGGCACTAGAAGGATGTGGCAGACCCTCAAATCAGTTCTTGAGGCCAGACATTGCAACGATCATACTTCAGCTCAAGATGTACACCTGAAGTGAATGTGGCACTGGAATATTCATTTTCCACTTCGAACAGTAGAAACTAAGTCTGTCCTTACGGTAGTAGTATAAACCAATCTTATCTCTGCATCGCCAGTCGGTGTATGGTCTGTTTCCGTACGCTCAAGAGATGTTTGTTAGCGTAAAAGTATGATGATTACTCGTTGGGCATCTATACGATAGAACCTCCAATATCTTTCTACATACTCTGAGCCATGTGTGCACAGATGGCCCCTCTTCGTGTGCTAAGCTTGGTCAGCCGTGCGATTGCAGGAATGCACATACTTTACCACATTATCGGCGGCATCCACTAAGAACAGAACAATTAAGGCTTCTCTACGAACGATTGTCTCAATGTCGAGAACGATCCAACATGACTTAGTAATAGGTGTGCATATGAGCTGCCCGGTCAGTACGAGCGGACATGCAGGTCATATGCAGTCAGCCACACCCCATAAGCGAATTGATATAGCAAGATCTGCCACGCCAAGTCCACACCTGCACCTCGATGCGATAGTAAAGATTGTCACGCATCGTGTATGCGTACAACTTTAGCGATATGCAATCCTCTCGCGACCCCGCAGGTCTGTTTCTGGAGGTAACTTACCGAGCGACTTTTCCTCGATCGTTATCTTACTGCAAATGTGCCTTCTTGTTCGTTGTTTCTCAATCACTTTTCTAGCACCTCTCCACCAAGATGGGTCTTCAGAGGGTATCAGAGGCAGGCATGAATACCACTTCTACAGATATCAGCTACGATGACCGCGAAGTCTTCACCGACGAAAAGAATCACCAAATCAAATATCGCACTCTGTCCTGGCAATCAGCAGCTTTCATCATGATCACCGAGATCGTGACCGGTGGCACCTCGACTCTCCCTCAAGCGATCGCCGTCGTCGGCCTCGTTCCAGGCACTATCATTATACTCTTCTGCGGTATCTGGGCTTTGTTTACATCGTTCTTGCTCATCAACTTCAAACTCAACCATCCGGAGGTGCATAATATGGGTGATGCTGGATATATTTTATTCTCGCCTTTCGGGCTAGGAGCGGTAGGCAGAGAGGTATTGAGTGCAGGCACGATCCTTTTTGCTATTACGGGTGTGGGGAGTATGAGCTTGCTTGGTCAGTTGGCACTACAGACCTTGAGTCAGGGCGGGATGTGTGCGATGTCTTATTTGGGTATCTGGACCTGCATCACCTTCCTTGTTGCTTTGCCTAGGACTTTTGGAGCAGGTTTACAAGGATTCTCCGTCGCGGCCTGTGTTTCTGTGCTGGTTGCTACTTTGGTTGCTATGATTGGCAGCGGTGTTGAGCCGACTCCTGATCGAGTTGTCGTTGCTACGGCGCCGAATTCATTCTATACGGCGTTTCTGGCCATCACAAATCCTGGTAAAAAGAGCTGGATGAGGAAAATGGGAGCAAAGATGCTGACGAAACTCAGTTCTCGCCTACGCTGGCCACTTCTTGTTCTTTACCATCATTTCCGAGATGAAAGTCCCCAGCGACTCCAAGAAATCAGCATGGGCGCTTCAACTGTTCAGCACGACCTGGTACGTCATCTTCGCTGTAGTGTCCTACATTTATCTCGGCTCCACGGTGCAAAGCCCATCCTTTCTCAGCTTGTCAGAGATTTGGGCAAAAGCTGCTTGGGGCTTGTTCTTGCCGAACATCCTGGTCGCGGGAGCTTTATACAACCATTTCGCCGCCAAAATTCTCTTCGTGAGGATGTTTAGGAAGAGCAGGCACTTGACAGAGAACACAGTGCTCGGATGGGGGGTCTGGATTCTGTTGCTTGCAATCGCAAATGCCTGCGGTTTTGTACTGGCCATTGGTGTGCCGGTATGCCATTCTGCCGGTCTTCAATTGTTTGAGCACTTCACTGACCCATTGACAGTTCTTCTCATATCTCGGTGGCATAGTCGCGTCAGCTTTCGCCTCGTGGTACACGTACGGCCTTGCAGGAGCTTTCTGGTGGCACGATACCCATCATCTCGGGAATGGTTGGAGATCTGTCAAGCAAAGATGGCCAATGTTCATGCTATGCCTTGGAACTCTGCTTGCTGGAGGTTTCATTTGTGTTGGCGGCATGTACGCGATTGTCAAGTCGCTGATCGAGGCATATGCCTCTGGAGCTGTTGGGCACCCGTTCACCTGCTGATTGTCTCTAAAAAGGTAGGCGAATGGAACAAGTTCTGATATTCAAGTCGTGCCTTCCGTATCCAAGTAGCATAAGGAGATCGATCTTGTTACGGAGACTCGTATGTCGCAACACTTTAGGGCTAGCAGGCGCAATATTAGGCGAGTCGGCAAAAGTTGCCATCCCAACGATTGGCTAGCAAGTGAAACCAGAACCGGACGAGCTCATGCTGGTGTCCGTCGGAGAGGAACATTTCTCTCTTAGCTTGTTTCCTCTTGAGAACCTCATCTTCAGCTGTTTGTAATTCATCTCTTCAGAACATGTCGCTGAAATCACCAACCCGAGCATTCCGGAAGCGAAGAAGGGCAAGAGCTCGTGCGGGCCCTGATGAGGGATGAAACTCGCCTGCCACGGGCCAAGCCGAAGGCATCGCGAGATGCGCTGGCAGCGACCAGGTTCTCGTTTCTCTTCGAAGCCCAAGGCAAGTCCGCTCTCGAGTCGTCCTCGCCAATCAGCCTACTGAACTTCCATATCGACTTCCCTGTTGACGCAGACACTTGCGAGTGCCTGTTGAGCAGTTTGAGTTGCTTCCCGCACCGTGTACTCCCAGTCTCGGCCATCCACAGTGCTACACGCCAGCTGCGGTGTCACAAAACCTACACAGCTCTTTCAAATCTGGTGATTAAAGTTTTGTGGATAGTTACAGGACCATGAGACGGGAATTGATGAGTCAGGTTTCTCTCTTGTTCCGATCCAGATCTATTCCAGCCTCAGCATCATCGTCACCCCCAAGCCGGTCGTCGAATCCGCGGATGAAACACTGCCCAAGTCGCGCCTTCCTTGACTTCAATTGACAACCAACTCACGCAGATCAGTCTGCCTCGTTCGTCGCAACTGTCTGGCCACTTTGAGAAGTAGGCTTCAGCCTCAGCAGCACTTTCCGGCATTGGGTTAAATATATACTAAATATACGAGGCTTCAAGGTGCGTTTGTCTGTTCGTTCTGCGGTTACGACCGTGCTCTGCTTCCCAGCCACTGCATGTTTCCTGCCACTTGGATCTACCCAAGTTCGCTGTCCATACCCAGCCCCTCGAGTAATATCCCTGTTTGACAAAGCGCTGTCTTGTCGGCACAAATCATGTTTTCCGTTCAATTCCTATGTTCTGCAATTGCCGGTCCACTTTTTCCTGCCCAAACCTTCTTTCATGTCTCTACACCATATCGTCATACATACTGAGTGTCGCAATAGAAGCAGACTACCGTCATATTACCTCTGTACAAGTATCTTGTACCGTACAGATCGGTGGCTGTTGAACAAGGAGTATAGGCTTCAGCCGAAGGATTTGAGCGGAAACGGCCCAAGTAGCGGCTCTGGATCCACTACCAGCCTTCAAACTGTCGCATCAACGGCGCAGTTCGATTGACGACTACCACGAGTCTCACGACCCATTGGCGACTGCACGAAGGCAACAGCGAATAGCCCAAGACCAGAGCAGCTTCAGCGCATCGTCCCCGACGTCGACGTCCTCGGAAAGCACCGCTCGAGGGCTACGACGAGCCCCCCGAATCGACGACTCTCGGCGTGTCAATAGACGAAGATCTCTTTCTTTCGACAGCGCAAACGATAACGTCCACGAACCCCGGCTTCCGCGACTTGACCCGAACTCGATAGATCTCCCAGATCTCACACCACACCCAGCTCTTCGCATCTCGCGACGTCAACACTTTGCGATTCTCTACGCAATCGAAGAAGCAATCCGCACGCCATACCCCTTTACACCCGTCCTTGAGGAAGAGAGAGAAGCAATGTCAGATCTTCTGGGCAGCAGCAATCAGAGTGGCAGTAGAACCACACCCTCAATGCGTACACCCCGCGACGTCATGGCAGATCGACTTGCAAGGGAGGCAAGAAGGGAGGCTGAGGCTAACCAGCAGAGAGAGGAAGAGCAGAGATCTTCTGAGCGCGAACGTAGAAGAGCTGCCGCCGCCGCCACGGAGCGTATGGCTAGACCTGAACCTTCATCATCGTCGGCGCGTGTCCCCGAGGAGACTCAAGGCAACCTCCCTTCCCGTCAACGATCTCAGAGCCAGTCAGCGCAACAACCTCCTAACACGCAGGCCACGTCTGGTCATCGACGATCTCACACAACCACCCAGTCCGGAGCACGCATCTCCTCAGCACCCGATCCTCCTTCAGCATCAAAGGGAGACGATCTCAGAGAGGAAGTCCGTCCATCGACAACTCGCATGAACTTCCCTCATGCATTCGAAAGATGGGAAGATCTGTCATCACATTGGGAGGGGCTCACTTCGTACTGGCTCCGTAAGATTGAGGGCAACACTGACGAGATCCGCCGTAATATCCCGTCGGCTGCTGCCATGCAACGCCAGATCCAGGACCTCTCGGCTGCTGGAGCCAACCTCTTCCACGGATTGGTGGAGTTGCAGAGACTGCGCGCAAGCTCTGAGCGCAAGTTCAAGCGTTGGTTCTATGAGATGAGAGCTGAGCAGGAGAAGTGGCAAGAGGACCGCGCAGATTTGTTGGGCCAGATCCAGGATGAGCGTAACGCGAAGGAGCAGGCCCTGGCGGATGTTTTGCAGGCTCGCAGAGACGCGCGCCAGCAAGAAAACGTTGCCAATGAGGCTCGCAGAGAGCTCAACATCTCGAAGAACGAAGCCAGGCGTGCTTGGGAAGATCTTGGCACCATGGAGGCAGCCCGTCTTGGATGGATAGGAGATCTTCGCCAGGGCCTCCCCACCGTCATTGGAGGCGTTCAGGTCGTACCTATGCACGCTTCCAGCCATCAGGGCAGTGAGCGTCGTCCTACCACTGGCGAAAGCCCTCAGTACCATCAGGCAAGATCGCAGCAGTCTCCAGAGGTCCATCAGTCCCAGCAGCAGTACCAACCCATTGTCCCGGACGTGCAATACCAGGAAGACGAGCCATCGCCTACAAACACTGATCCCTTCACCGAGTCAGCCAGGGCTGGTCAACATCTCCACCACGAACCCGACCTGCAGCAACTCGCTCCCGACGAGGCATACGCCGCTGGCAGCACTCCTGCCTCGACCTCGACCGCTCGCACTGCCATCTCCCCACAACAGCAACGTCGTGATCTTTCCCCCCACGCCGTGTCGCCCTCGATCCACCCCAATGTCACCACTACTCGTCCCACAATCCAGCCTAGTCCATCCGCCAGCACAGGCGCTGTTCGCGACGAGCCTGAGCTCTTCTACCAACAACCTCCTGGCAAGGTCTACCTCCATTCTTCTCCTGGCAGTGCCGGTGCAGGCTCGAGAACACCCGTCGCCGAAACCACTCAAACCATCCGCGAATTAGGCTCGCGCCCTTCTTACGAATCAAACACAACCGAAGAAACCGAGTATGAGATTGACGAACAGGGCAACGTCCGCCGCGACGCTCAAGGCCGTCCCATCGTCTACCGCAACCCCAGCCGTAGCGCACAGCACAACGCCAGTCACGTCTCTTCCGAAGACTACGACACCGCCGCTGATGTCGCCCGCGAGCGCGAACTCGCCGCCCGCTATGGTGTCAATATGCCCCCTCCCCAGGTCCCACACGCACCCACGACCAGTGCCGAAGCTATGGCTTCATTCGCCACTTCAACCGCCGACGATGCTGACCCTGCCGGTGACCGCGCCGCCGAACCTGCCGACTATGAAGGTGCAGGCTACGGCGACTGGGAGGCCCTCCAGAGCAGACATCACCATCCCACTCGTCTCTCAGATGTTCTCGAGGAGGACGAACGCAGTCGCACCACAGCCGAATAGGAAAAGGTTGTGGATGATTCTGACCGCGACCACATATTCAGTCAATATTTCAACAGCGACGACGATGATGATGATGATGATGATGAGGTCGTTTTTCGTCCTCGCTCGAGTGATACGCTCGGTTGAGTGAGCTTAAAGATCGACTTCAAGCGACACATGGCAGTATTTTGTCTCTTCACAACTCTTCTTTGCACCTTTCCTCACTTCTTTCTTGCAAATTTTCTCTCTGTTTCCTTGCATTTCACAGCAAGCGTGCGGTTTTGTGTCAAAGCGCGGTGCTAATGGGGGCTTCGGATGGTGGTAATGACTTTGCATACTCGGGGATGGCAGTGGTTTTTTCACGACATCAATGAGGGTGAAGGGACGAAAAGAAACACACGACGCACACATTTTACGTTTTCATTGCTTCATCTCTTTGCCTGGGTTGTTTTACCCATGGCTACTCACTGTTGGATTGCTTTCACTCTATTCTCTTCTCTGCTTTACTTTTTGCTCAGGATAGTTCTTGCGGACTTGACTTATCCTTTTTTTTTTTCATGAGCTCACTTTTCTGTAATCGTTTTTATACCCAAACTCTCTTCACTTATTTTCTGTAATCAAAACCTTTTCTTCACTACAAACTTCTTGATTGAACGGTTCTGTGCTTTTCCCCGTCACCGTAGTTCTCCTGATATACACCTCTGTAAAAATGCACAGTGGTTTTCAGGTTGTTGTAAATGTCCAGCGAGAGTCATCATGTCTTCATGCTCTCAGTAGCCAAATCTTCGATATCGAATTCAATCTTGCATTTTGACAGGCGTTTCCGTCTAGGGGTCGGTGTCCGGGGAGAGGCGATTGATGATCAAAAAATTGAAATTACATAGATAGCAAAGAACCCCTGCTTTTTCTCTATCTTTTACAAAGTATACACGAATTCAGGGTTCTCACGATCCGTAAGATCCAACCATTCTTGATTCTCCGCTTTGACGTAATCGGGTGAAGCGCGGATATCGGCTCTTTTGCTGTTTTGTCTTTTACAGTACCAATAGATGAATACGATATCGACTATACAGAGAAGATAGCAGACAATCTTGGAAGTCAAAGTTAGTGGGTTTGCAAGGCTTTGGTAGGGAAGGGGGATAGCTTACAATGACGATACAGGCGGGGATATATCTAGGTGCGTCTGCAGGGCGAAAGGTTTGAGGACCGATGATGTTGCCGACGCAGTAGGCGATTAGGTAAAGAGCGGCGACTGTGGTTTTCTTGGTCCATCCGGCGACGTTTGTGGAGATCAGACTGAGGAGAGCGACGAATGGTGTTGGTGATGCTTGGGTGAGGTAGTAGCCGAAAAGACGCCCGATGTTGTTGTTGAGTGGTAGGCAGACGATCAAAAGCATGCCTAGTGTGGAGATCCAGAGGCCGGAAGTTGAGATCAAGAGACGGTGGCCGAATTTGTCGCCGAGGTAGCCGCAGACAAGGAGGGCGATTACTTCGACTGCACCGCCTGGAGTACCGTATAGGAGAGACTCTTCTGCTGTGTAGCCGAAAGATGTGATGAGCTGAGAGAAGAAGTTGGAAATTCCGCCTGCGCGGATATATTAGCTCCTAGGTTCGTCTTCAACAGACACCACTGTACTCACCATTAGGAATATCAGCGACCAGGGCATAGAAAACGAATGCCCAGGTCAGCGGATCCAGCAGCGCCTCCTTGAGCTGATACATCTTGAAATGCTTGTTTCCAATACCCTGTTGGTTGCATCTGACACGCTCGATAGCAAGGATACGATCTTCCTTGCTCAAAAAGCGTGCGTTCAGTTGACTGTCCGGGATGACCCAAAAGAAGATAGCTCCAACGCAAATGGTCAAGCATCCAGTAACCAGGAAAATGATCTTCCAGGGCTCAATGGCAGATCCATGAATTCTTGTTCCCTTGGCAATACCGTATGCTACCAGACCACCGAAGATCTGTGCAAATCCGTTGAAGGAGAACCAGATTGACGTTCGCGATCCTTGCTCTTTCTTTGTATACCATTGACTAGTCAATAGTGCGAATCCGGGAGTGACTGCGGCTTCTGTAACACCGAGGAAGAATCGAACAGCAACACCGCCACCGAAGTCGCTCACAGCTGCAAAAGTGCATAGAGTGGCTCCCCAAAGAATGATGTTGGCAGCTGAGTATTTTCCTAGTGGTAGTCTTTGCAACAGTCTATTGGTAGGATATTCCCAGGCGAGATATCCGAAATAGAACCTTGAATGCGGTCAGTACCCTTGGCTACAGGTGTTGGTCTTGCTGCCTCTTACATTGAGCTCAGCCATTGGTAGTTGTTTCCCGTCAGGTTCGTGTCTACCCTCAGTCCCATGACAGAGGCGTATGATAATGTCGTCTTGTCCAAGTAGTTCAGGCCGTATACGATGCACATGACCTGGAAGAGAAGATGCGGTCAGTACGGGTTCGATGGAGGCACAATTCTTTCTGGGATACACACGGGCATCAAGTTCCAGTCAATCTTCCGTAGTAGTCGCTTGTTGGTCGCTTCGTCCAATTCAATAACTTCTCCTTGATGCGACGCGAAAGCCTTTAAGGCCTCATCACCATCTCCAGCATTTTGCAGAACCGACTTATCTAGACTACCATTGCGAATGGAATCTGACAGAGGTCCAGGTAGGTCCTTCTCCGCATCGTAAGACTTCTCAGTACCAGACATATCGACAGAAAAGAAATGCGACAGAGGAACAGAATTACAGCAAGGAAGAAAAGACCCGGCACACGTAAATACTTAAGCAAAGGATTAGAGCTACTCCACAAAGATACGTAGATATCGGCGAGCAGAGCGGAATATCATCCCTCATTGAGGTTACACATGAGTTTATGTTACCTCGCCATGCCGTTAGATAGGCACGGCGGAAGGCCAATCGAGGTATCCGAGGGGGAATGATCGTCAAGATGCGCGTGGAGAAGGAGAGGTCGATCGATCAAGCACTTCTCGGCCAAGCTTAAACCATCTTGGGCAGGTGCGATGACGGTCTCTTGCCCGTAGCTTGGCATGCCATCATTGCTTTTGTGGTATACAAATTTCGAGGCAACGCAATTGCAGAAGATGTTAAGGCTTTGAGAAGCACAAGTAAGTATTCATCAACGTCGTTCTGATCGTAAAAGATGGTTGGGAAAACACTCTCGGTCTGAAGTTTCGAGGGCAAAGCTTGAGTTCAAGATCTGGTGAGTCCATCGTTGACTTGCTCTTCAGGTCGCTCTCATGTCGCTCTCATGAGTACAAGATACCGCCATAAGTCTGTGTTTACTGGAAAATGGTCAGTTCGTTACCCAAGTTCCTCGTAGAGCGCACGAGTGACCAAAGATCTCATGCGTCCAGTAATTTCTTCAACATCCGAGCATTTTATCTCGAGTATTTGGAGCAACCCTGACTCCAAACTTACCCCGCCATGCTCACGTCACAACTCTCTTGCTTACAAACACCCGAGTAATCCGAACATCTCAACTCCAAAACACAAAAGAAACAGAACCTCTCATGTCCCAACTACTCACAAAAAGAGCACTCTCAATCTCCAGATCTCTCAAATCCAACCACCTCCAAACAACCGCAAGAATGAGCTCCTCAGACGCCTCAGCCCACTTCCCCCCACCCTCCATCCGCAATATCCTAAACGAAGTAACAACCCTCCTCCACGAACGCAACCAAACAATCGCAGTCGCCGAAACAGCAGCAGGCGGTCTCCTCTCCTCTTCCATCCTCTCCACCCCTGGCGCCTCTAAAGTCTACAAAGGCGGTCTGACCCTCTACACCCTGCCCTCTCGCATCGCCTACGCAGGCTGGACGGACGAAAAGACCAAGAACTACAAAGGTCCCACGCCTGAAATTGTTGCTGGGATGGCTAAGTATGTGAGAGGGGAGTTGGGGGCGGATTATGTGATTTCGGAGTCAGGGACTGCTGGGCCTACCGGTGGGGAGACGAGGAATAGGACACCGGGGTATGTTGCGCTGGCTGTGGATTGTGAGAAGGGAACGTTTACTAGAGAGGTGGAGACGGGATTTGGAGGGGACAGAGTGGGAAATATGGTGAGGTTTGCTGAGGAAGGGTTGAAATTGGTTAGGGATGTCATTAATGATGATGCTAAGCTATAGAGTATCACAATGGTGTGGTGTGGCATGAATAAAGCAAGTCTGGAGCTGAGCCAATGCAGAGAATTTTCTTGATGAGGGTAATCAACTGCAAGCCTCGCAACAGTAATTCCTTGTGTTTCCCTGCTCTTATGACATTGTTCAGCTTGTCAGACCACAGTCGATTATGATGTTCTGTCCTGTCATGCTCTTCGACAAAGCAAGCGTTCGTACTTGCTCTGCCACATCCTAGAATATATGGTTAGCACTGGATCCTCTTGGTGTAGGTTCGGATTCACTCACATCAACCTCAGGCAGCCTCTTCAGCTTAGTGTTGTTCTTATGTGCTTCCCTCTTCTGCTCCGAAAACTTATACCCCCACTCCGTCAACATCAACCCAGGACTAACCGAATTAAACCTAATCCTCGGAGCACAAATATTCGCCAAACACTTTGTCAAATGTATACTCGCGGCTTTGGTAACCGCATACGGCAACGAACTCCCACTAGGCTTGACACCAGCAATACTGGCCGTGGTGATAAACGCACCTTCCGTCTTGTCCAAATGCTCTCTGGCGGCGTATGCCAACCACATGTGTGCTTTTACATTGTACAGAAAGCATTTGTCCCAGTCTTCGTCGAGGTGCTGTTCGTCGAAATTCATGAAATTGGTTAGGCGTGTGTAGCCGGCATTTGAGATTACGACGTCGAGGCGGCCCATTGTGGTGATTGTTTCTTGGATGAGGGTGGTGATGGCATCGCGGTTACCGATGTCTGCTTTTATGGCGTGGAAGCGAGGGGATGTTTGAGAGGAGACGGTGCTGGGGATGTTGCTGAGTTCTTTGAGGACGTCCTCGGCGCGAGATGTGTTGTTTGCGTAATTGATCACCTGTGAGTACGTTGTTAGGAGTATGCTATGATAGAGAGCTCGCAGAGAAGACATGCCACCCTGAAATCCGGTGCCAGAACTCGGGCAATGGCAGCGCCTAGTCCTGCTGTGCCTGCCGTGATGAGAGCGACTTTCTGTACTGCAGCCATGGTATGGAACGAGATGTGTGACAAGGACTAAAACGAGCAGAAGGAGGCAAGATCAAGAAACGAAATATGATCTAACAGTCAGATAACAGAGAAGGATACTCATCCAAGTGATACTTGGCCGAGGACCCTTGTAAGGACTGCCGCGGGGTAGCTACTTGTGTTTACTTTCCCACCTGGATATGCGGAGCTGCTCCGCACTGGAATTCCGCGGCAGAGAAGACCGGGAGAGGCATCTTTCCGCACTGGCTTACTGATGAACACTTGGTAGTCCTCATCGTCTCAAGCAAGAGTGTAGACTCGCCAATGATATCAATAGCTTTCCTCTTAGCAAGTAAAATGGTTGTCGCCAGAGAAAAGGCTTTGTGGTGAAGCTTCGAGCTGGAGAGAGCAATTGCCGAGATCGGCATGACGTCGAGAAGGCCGAAGTTTTGTAGAAGTCCATGTCGAACTCGAGCCTCAAACAATTGAGATAGTCCAATTCACAAGACATATACACAATGGCTTCATTCTTCAGATCAGTACCCAGAGCTCTTTCTCGTGCTTCGGCATGTCAGCCCCTGACTGCTCGTGCCAGAGCTGCTCCCTTCATGTACCGTGGTCTTGCCACAACCCAGGAGCAGCCTCGCATTCGTCTGGGCTCTGTTGCCCCTGACTTCAGTGCAAAGACTACCAGCGTAAGCTTGATTGCTGCGAATGGACAGGCCAGTAATACTGACAAGTGCAGGGCGACATTAACTCTTTCCACGAATGGATTGGCGACAGCTGGGCAATCTTGTTCAGCCATCCTGCCGACTACACACCCGTATGCACCACTGAGCTCGGTGCATTTGCCAAGTTGAAGAACGAATTCGATACTCGTGGCGTCAAGATGATTGGCCTGGTATGAGACTCGAAAGAGGATGAGATGGACAGAACAAGGCTGACGAAGGATTGCAGAGCGCCAACGACCTCGGATCGCACGAGGGTTGGATCCAGGACATCAACGAGATCGCAAACACCAGCCTCCAGTTCCCCATCATCGCCGACCACGATAGAAAGGTCGCCTTCCTGTACGACATGATCAACCAGGAAGACTTGGACGATGCTGCCAAGAAGAGCATCGCCTTCACCATCCGCTCCGTCTTTGTCATCGACCCCCAGAAGAAGGTCCGTCTCACAATGATGTACCCTGCATCTACTGGCAGAAACAGCGCCGAGGTTCTCAGAGTCATCGACTCTCTCCAGACGGCAGACAAGAAGGGAATTGCTACACCCATCAACTGGCAAGTTGGCGAGGACGTTATTGTGCCTCCTTCCGTCTCGACCGAGGACGCAAAGAAGAAGTTCAACAACGTCAGAGAGCTCAAGCCTTACCTGCGCTACGCAGAGATCAAGTAAATGGCCGGCTTATCAGTGACTGGATAGAAACAAGATAGACATGATGAACCAAGACTAGATTTCCATGTACCTTTGACATGTAGCGTGTATACCTCGTGGCTTGCTTCTGGAAGAACGGTGAATCGGCTCCAGCTAACGCTATCCAAAGCATCTGATCCGTTGCTGCGTGCGAAAGGGCGAAGCTGGTGGGTGTTCGATGCTCGGTCTCGGCGTCCATTTGGCCGGCATTCAAGATCAGCCTCGGTACCCCGGATTTGACATTGAGTCCCCTCGGGAAAGCTTGAGAAATGTTGCATCACATGAAGAGAGCACGCCCAGCATCATCGGCTTCACTATTTGACATTTGTGGCTTCTTCTTTCACTGGTGACATTCTTCCCCTCTTGCTCCCTCTTGCTTCATCTCTCCTCGACCTTCAACTCTCCCAGACCGAGCTCTATCTCTATCCCCAGCTGTCACTTCCCACAGCCTCTCCACATCCTTTCCGCATCACATCATGTCCAAATCAAGCATACCGAGCGTCAATGACCTGCCGTCGGCAGACGAACTGAAGAAGGATGCTGTTGTCGCAACAAAACAGACCTTTGCGAGCTTGCGCTCGCTAGTCTCTGGAGGCGCCGGTGGTGTTTGCGCAGTCGTGGTTGGACACCCCTTCGACTTGGTCAAGGTGCGCTTGCAAACCGCTCAAGCCGGCGTCTACAGCGGCGCAATGGATGTTGTGAGAAGAACCGTCGCCAAAGAGGGTCTCGTTAGGGTATGCTACAGCCTGCTATGCTGAAGCTGGTCCAACAACTCACAGTGCGATAGGGTCTGTATGCCGGTGTCTCGGCTCCCTTGGTCGGAGTGACACCAATGTGTAAGTCCAGCTTTCTGAACATGACAAACACAATTTCTAATCCCTGTTGTAGTCGCCGTCAGCTTCTGGGTATGACCGAGCCAAACCCACGAATAAACCTTGCAACGACTGACAGAAGCTAGGGTTACGATTTGGGCAAGAAGCTCGTCAAATCAACCAGCACAGTAGTCAACGACCAATTCACCGTCGGCCAGGTATGCGCTGCTGGTGCCTTCTCCGCCATCCCCACAACCGCCATCACCGCCCCCTTCGAGCGTGTAAAGGTGTTGCTGCAGATCCAGGGTCAAAAGACTTTGGCTCCCGGCGAGAAGCCAAAGTACGCAGGTGGTGTTGATGTCGTGCGTCAACTCTACAAGGAAGGCGGTGTCAGATCCGTCTTCAGAGGAAGTGCCATGACGCTCGCCAGAGACGCCCCTGGATCAGCAGCATACTTCGCAACCTACGAAATCGTCAAGCGCAGACTCACACCCAAGAACGCAGATGGCACTCCCGGCGAGCTCAGTCTTCTTGCTGTCATGGCCGCCGGTGGTGCTGCCGGTATCGCCATGTGGATTCCCGTCTTCCCCGTTGACACCATCAAGAGTCGTCTGCAATCGGCAGAGGGCAACCCTACAATCGGAGGCACCGTCAAGGAGCTCTACAGAAGAGGAGGTTACAAGGCATTCTTCCCTGGTATTGGTCCCGCCATGGCTCGTGCTGTCCCCGCCAACGCTGCCACTTTCCTCGGTGTCGAGTTGGCTCAAAAGGCCATGACCAAGATGTTCGACTAGACGTATAGATTCTCAACAAATTCAAAAATGCTCCTTTGACAAATACTCAATCACCATATCCATAATTCAATGGTGTACTTTGGCTCCAGGGTCCTGCTATGAAACAATTTTTCGAGTCGACATGGCTGATCTTTCTTGGCGCTTGACTCTCCAGAGTCGATCGCCTTGAACCCTTGATGATCACTGTTCCCTTCTTGCGACTCATTTCAGCACAATGATGCCTCTGGCCTGACTGCCGGACTTTCGTGACTCCACAAGTTTCAACTCTTGTCTATCTGCAATATCGATCAAGGGTGGTGTCAGGCCTAGTAGATTGTCTGGTAAAGTGAATCCACAATTTGGAAGTAGGCGGCGAAAACCATAAAAGTTGAGGCTCTTCCTTCAATTCACGTTTTTCTCTTTTCCACATCTATACCTCTCCGCACCACTCTTCCAAATATGTCAGACGGCACAATCGTACTTACCGGAGCTACCGGCTTCTGTGGTTTCGCTATCCTCCAGGAGGCCCTTCAATTCGACTACAGCATCCGCGTCGTGGTGCGCAGCGATGCCAAAGCCGATATTATTCGCAACAACCCATGCTATAAGTCTCTTACCAGGAAACTTTCGCCATGCAGTTTCTGGGTCGTCCCGGATCTGGCCGCTGAAGGAGCTCTGGATGAAGTAACAGCAGGTGCCGATTACATGATTCACTCTGCATCGCCAGTACCATTTTCGAACGCTACTATGGAGCCTGCAGAGCAATGGAACCAATTGATCGAGCCTGCCATCAACAACACACTTTCCGCTTTGAAGTCGGCACAAAAGTCCGGCACCGTGAAGAGAGTCGTCATCACATCTTCCTGCGCCATCTTCATTTCTCCCGCCGTCCTTGGTGGTCCCGTAGACGTCCCCGTCACTGTCACCGAAGCGGACATCAATCCTGAAATCCCTCCTCCTTATTCAGGCAACATGGTCGCCTATGTGGCATCCAAGGTCTCTTCATTCCGCCGCTCGAGACAATGGATGGAAGATAACAAACCCAACTTCGACGTCGTTAATATTTGCCCCACCTATGTCCAAGGAAGAAATGAACTGGCTACATCACCTGCAGACTTGATGGCCACATCCAACATCCTCTTCCTCCGCATCGCACTGGGCCTCACACCCCCCAACTCACCAGCCGAAGTGGCTTGCGTGGTGCACATCGAAGACGTAGCAGCCATCCACGTCGCCGCCCTGAACAAAACCTCCATCCCCGCTGGCGAATACCTCTTCGGTCAAGAATGCAAATGGAACGACGTCAACGACATTTGCAAAGAACTATTCGCTGAGCAAGTGGAAAGCGGTGTTTTGCCCTGTACTGGAAACGTGCCTACTAAATCGGTGGTTTGCAGTAAGGAAAAGACGGAACGCGTGTTTGGGATCGAGTTGAAGGGGGTGGAGGATATGGTTGAGGATTTGATGGAGCAGTATTTGGAGCTTTCTGGGTTGCAAGGGAAAAATGATGAGGATGATGATGATGATGAGTAAATGAACTCTCGACTTCTCAGATATGGCATCTGGATGATGGAATGATTATAGAGCTTTATTGACAGCCTCGGATATACACCCTTGGAGTCCATTTCCTCGGCTAC
This sequence comes from Aureobasidium lini, assembly GCA_022813425.1. Lineage (NCBI taxonomy): Eukaryota > Fungi > Ascomycota > Dothideomycetes > Dothideales > Saccotheciaceae > Aureobasidium > Aureobasidium lini. The sequence continues at coordinate 85,501 of JAKLML010000009.1, read as the reverse complement.
AAGCCTAGTCTCGGCCTCAAGACTTCGGTCTGTCGGGCCTTGTCTCTTTCGTAGTCATCCTATGGCGATTTGCAGAGCTGTGGTGTCCAAGCTCGTGATAAGTCGACGTTCTTGGAGGTGGAGGATCGTCTTCGAGATAGAGACGCTTTCGTGGTCTTCTTTTGTACGTATCTACAGGCTGTGAACGATTTCACCTCCAGAAGATTCATAATTGAGCTCATGGTTGTGTCTTGCTGTAATACACTGGGTGTCTTGCCTTGCCTTGATGGCTCGCATTAGACTCCTTTTGTCGGGTTGAATACGCTGTAGATATCACAACAGCTCGATGGTCAATGTGGCATTGATTATGGCGGTCAGATGTAAGCCGCATATTTTGTGCGCTAGCTGGATAAGAATTGATCATGAGCGTTGCTGGTATAGAACCAGTCATCGTGTTGACACAATTGTTGGCATGTTTTGACAAAACGGTTGCTGAGGCGAAGCGAATGATCTTTGCCAACTCATGAGCATGTTTCCCGAACTAACACCCGGATTGATCACCATTTGCATAGTATATTGGGACAGCATTCTTCTCGTTGGACCAATGCCCAGATATGGTTGCAACATGAAGAGTCGTGCCTTCCCGAAGACGCTGTTGCCTTGATGTACGCAGTACGCGGTGCGCTTTGTCTTTCAGCCTTTCAGTTGGGCTTACCACAACTTACGATATTGTCTGCCCCTCAGACATTGGTAATCACTACATGCCTCATTGAAGGATGCGACATGTGATCTCTGCTGATGATAGGAACAAAGTCATGACAAGCCGCAGACGTTGCGACGTGGCTATCGCTGCCTACTTTCCAGCACGCGGCCCCGCTGGTCCCCGTTCACTCGGTGCTTCTGCTATGATAGTATTGACATTGCTTTTCTGTCGTTGGCAAAAGATCTCCGCTCGTCAAACGCCAGCAAAACTATCGTCGGATCGACGCATCAGAGTATTAGATTGATACTGATTGGCTGATTGTCTGATTGGCTGATGGCTTGTAATGCATGCAGCCTTGCATATAGCCGATTAGCACGAAATTGCATGTGGCATCTTCGCATTCGTCTAGATGTGGGCGGCTGATGGGCACCTTAACACGACCTAGTACTGTTCTCGATTGGTGGAAATCCTAGGCATCCAGGCTTAAGTCACCCAATCTAGGCCCGTACTCTATATGCTGTCAGCAGCACCTGGTTTGACGTGGGGGTGTCCAAACGACCTCAATCATTGTGCAACAACTTTGTTCGGTTTACCTGATACATCGCACAACATTTCAATGCTGTGTAGCGACAGATATCGAATGGACAACGTAAACACGGTTGAGAGGAATGACGAAACGGACGCAGGGGCGTTGTTTGAAGTCACTTAGCATAACCGTCTAAAGGCTGATCATGCGAGTCACATCTAAATGAGAATGTAGAGGGGCGCAGCATATAAGGGCAATCTCCCCAAGTCTAGCAGCACCCGCGACTCCCTCAGATGTCCGACTCAGCTTCCGAGATCGACGTACGTCCTCGGAAATACTACAAAACCTTTACGACGAGTTCCATAGGTTTTGGCCCGGACCATTCTCAAGTCGTTGTGCCAACGATGGTGGTGAACAATGATAATGATGACACCACAACATGTCCCCGTTCGAATATCAGCAGAGCACGTTTTCACCGTACACCCTGGAAAGAGAAGCATGCATTGATCTTGAGTACACTCTACTTTCCTGCCAGTGTGATCTAGCATTTTCTGATTCAGTAATAGTCGCCAATGAGACGTCTTGGCCCGCTTGTATCTTCGTACTGGAATGTCTTCTGAAGATGATTATCGAGATTGAGAAGCAAGAAGATTCTCTAATCACGACCAGTAAAGCATCGCCTTTGATGAGGGTGTTCAAAACTGATAACGATGACTTCCGCCTCCATCATTACTTTGACCTAATCTGCGGTGCCGGCATTGGAGGGTAGAATACCTAGAGACTTTGCATCATCTAGCATAGAAAGCTGACGGCATCCAGACTTGCTTCTCCTATGTTAGGTCACTTGCGGCTCTCTCTGCAGGAGACCATCACACGCATAGCAGAAGTTCGAGATTATCCTAGACCAAGCCTTTGGGCATGGGCTACTTCCAATGCGCGAATAGAGAATTCCCGCCACATACACACGAGGCTACATCATACGTTAGAGCCTGAAGCTCTCAGATCTTCTTTGGACTCGTGCAATTCACCTCGGAATGTATGTCATGACGATGCCACACGATTTATATCAGTTCCTGGAATGTGCCAAACGTAAGATACCTTTACTGCAGAGATGACAATTTCTGAAACTTACAGATTGGTGTTCGGAGCACGGAAAAAAGATCCTGCAGAGTTGTGTGTCTTCAGGTCCTATCAGGAGCCAGCCGTTGGCGACATGAATCCCCGAGATAAGCACAACACCACGCCTCCTGTGTCGCTTGTCAACGTTTGTCGCGTTGCAATGGCCAACCCAAGCTACTTCGAGTCCGTCGACATCCGGCTCGACTCAAGGAAACCAGCGGAATGCATGATAGAGGCTACTACTAAGGACATCAATCTGTCATCTTTGGCTGAGCAAGAAGTCAACCTTGTGTATGACAGCACAAGCTCACTACATTGTCTTCTCGAGATAGGAGGTCAAGCAGAGAACGCACCTTCCTCGTGGCGATTCCCTTGGTCATCTGACGAAGTTCAGATTGATCACTTTCAGTCTGAAGCCGAGAACAACACGTTTGCAGCAACCGTCGAAAAAATTCGTGTCAATGATCTGAACATTCTGGCACATCACATTACCAGAGGATCTCGAGCACAGGCTGAGGATTTCTGTCTAGCTCGTGGACTGTATGCTCAGCTGGATAAGTGCGCGAGGCTATTAGTCGAGGCCCGTCGTGCTCGCGCGGATACATCCAACTGGGAAATCTTCGCGTTCTCTGACAGATACACTTGCTCAATCTGCCGCGAAGAAGGGCGTGATTCTGGCATCTTTGACAAGCCGGCATTCTTTGACCACGTCGACTTCACACACGAATTTTATGGTTTAGCGCCTCCGGAAATGATGAAGGTACAAGAGCAGAGCAAGCTGAAGCTTTGATAAAATTTGTAATCGTGATCAAAAAAGATTGGCATGTAATTGAATTTACATAGGAAAGGAAATCTCTTGATGATTCCGATCTTGTTTGGAGTTCTGTCCAGAAGAACCATGTCGTAATTGGCCCAGACAACCGCCATTTTCCCCAGAGAGATGTCATGGCAGGGACTGGCAGCGCGGAGACATGAATCTCAGAGAGTCATTTGCCTGACCGGTGATCTGGACAAAGATTAGCAGGTATGACCAACTGGCATCAGATCTCAAGCGTGCTTACCGCTAATGACAAAGGGGACATTGTACTGCCAGAGAACTGAATGTGTTACGAGCCCATTCTAGTGGATGTTGGTCGTTACGTCCAGCAAGCATCATGCCTCTGATTGCCCCCAAGAACTCTTTTGCATAAGTTGGACGATTTCTAGACAGCTGAGCAAAGCGTTCGGGCAGTCTCCGAGGATTCCTCCTCGGTATGGACTCGAGCACAGCAAGCCATCTATCAATCGCGCCGTTCTCAAGCGCAACAGAGTAGACCACCTCATCCTTAGGGGGATTACCTGGGCGAGTGATTTTCATACCAGCTCTCATTTCAACGAGAGACTTGCCAAGAATGACCGTTGCCATTTCCAGGAAGACGAAGCCCAGGCTGACTATGTCCCATTCCAAACCCCGTTCGGTGGCTTGAGGTCCATCCTCGATGTTGGCTGACCAGACATCCCTTGAGGAATACATGACGGTGCCATCTCGGCTCCCGTACGTAATCGCTTCGTCAACACCGTCGTACGCCTTCGATATGTCGAAATCTGCCAGGATGATGTTATCAACCCTATCGACGAGTATGTTCTCGGGTTTGATATCTCGATGCTTTACGGGTCGTTCTCGCTTGTGCAAATATTGCACGGTTTTGCAAAGACAAGCAAAATATGGCAACAGCTTTTGCGTGCTTCGATGCGGAGACCAATTTCCTGCATTCCCCTGATTGTGATCGGAGATGTCTTGTAGCAACCCATCGAGGTTTCCAACCGCGAGGGGATAGATCAGAACTCCGGTCTCAGATTTTCTTGGTCCCAGTGGCCGGGTGAAGCTTCCAATGACAGCTGCAACGTGGTTGTGCCGAATCTCTCTGAGCAAGTTCATCTCGCTGTAAAGCTTTTGTTCGTCCGAAGGTCTCAGCATTACTTTCGCGACCACAAAGTCGGAAGTATCGTCGGCCGTCATGAGCTCCACCAGCTGTATGTATGATTTGCCCGAATTTCGCAACACAGTCGTGAACGAACCCCTTGTGAGATTCTGAGGTACCGTTCGGTAGTTCATGTCGACCGCGGTGCCTATGATGCCTCTCTCTGACCAGTAAAATGTTATCGGAGATCTGATGTATTCAGCTAGAGTGAGCCGCGAGGTCTCGTTGTGGCTGTCCATCGTCGGACTTCTGCTGATGCAGGACCTGGCAAGTCAGATACATCAATAGGGATGGTTCTTTCCAACGTACTGAAGTGTTTAGGAAATATTCTATTTTCCCTCGAGACTGCCACAGTAGTGGGATGCAAAGTTTGTGACAGACGTGAGATCTACAATCTGGGAACTAGCTCAGAGATTAATGTTTATACAAAACGCATGGGTTTCTTCATGTAGCATTCTGCGATACATGGACTGCCTCTCCGACGTGGGGGTCCCAGCAGAAGCGATATTCGATTGGGGTGCTTGCCAATATGCAGCTGCATGGTCGACCAATGTCCGACTCGTTTTCCAGCTGCATCATCGTTTCAGGCCGCCTCGCATGACCTTTCGACAACAGGCCCAGCATATGACCTATGATAGCACACCACGTCTGACTGATACTTGATTTCGGCGTCGAGCGGGCTAAGCTACCTGCATAATCACAAGATATTCTCCACTTGTCGTGTCGGTCAAGCCAAGGTCGAAAACAGGTCACGGATTGCGAGGCTTAGTATTTGCGTTCCACTTCTGCCATAAAGACGATTGATCCGCACAGAGGTTCCACGAATCCGATCACGATCTGACCGCAGCAAAGAAACGACATGGGAGATCCAGCATTAGGAGCAACTTCGCTGCTTCTGCAGCTCTTCGGAGCAGCTATCGAAGGTTAGAACCTGACGATAGCAAATCAGCAATCCTACTGATGTCTACTAGGGTATAAAATCTTTCGATGCGCAACGAGTGCGAATGTAGAAATCAAGACCCTCGTTCTTCGCCTCAAGGTCGAACAGTGCAGACTGTCGAGATGGGGAGAACTGGCCGGCTTGTCCGGATCTAACAATGCAAAAGTGTTCAATCGCCACGTCGAGGTACAGGAACCCTGGTTGGTCGACGTGCTGAAGCAGATCACAATGGTGCTGGATGGCCTCAGTCGACTAGTAGATTACCATGCATCCACATCGCCGGCGCAGCTTATATTGGACGCAGATGTCAGTGCTACACGCACGCTGGATATCTCTGGGCCGCTGGACCAGTCTTCCGCTGTTCACAAGGTTTACGCCGAGCTCATGGAATCTAAGGCCTATGAAAGGATAGCCTCGCCTTCTTCGAAGTATCCCAAAGGTTTGAATCATCTCTTCCAGCTCGCGGAAGATGTCTTCGTGGTGTCCAAAGAGCCGAAACGGCTGGTTTGGGCTATCCGAGATCAGAGACGTTTCCGTCTAGAGCTCAAAAGCCTTCGTAAACTCACAGACCATCTGCACGAAGCCGTATCAGATAACCAGATGGGCCAACTGCTCGAATCCTCTCATCAAACTTGGCTATATGTACTCCAGCTCAGCAATACAGTGCAAGATATGAAAGCCTTACTCGCCGCCCAGCAGGAAACGCGGGATCACCAAAAGAACGTTGATAGCATAAGCGACAGACTCGAGTCACAGCTGCACGCCACGATGGAGAAAGTCACCTCTTTTGCCATTCGAACGAGCTCGCTTGAAATGAAAGGATCAATGTTCATGGGTCTTCACAACATGCCTGGTCTGAAACAACTGTCGGAAGAAGACGATGGTTATCGAACGCTAGCAACACTGGACGGCAAGCATGTGTGGATCGAGTGGAGAAGTTATGAGGTCTCCCTTGTGTCAGATCAGGAGGGTATAGTCGAACGCATTCCAGATCCTCAAAGCGTTCAAAATCTCAAGAGATTGACTTGGCTTCTGAGCCAGTCAGATCAGCCCGACGAATTCCGTCAACCCAAAAGCTTGGGATACGTTGACGATATCGATGAGCTTCGCTTCGGAGTCATCCTGGATCCCATGGCTGAGGGTTCTCGTTCCCTTCTGTCCTTGTTCAGTGCGCCCAGAATCGGTCCCCTCGGTCAATATGCAATCGCTCGTCAGATCGCCGAGAGCTTGTTGTATTTGCACGCTGTCAACTGGCTTCACAAGGGTCTTCGAAGCGCTGGCATTGTGTTTGGGCAAACGGCATCCGAGTCCGTTGGGGGCTTGGGTCATCTGTTCGTGTCAGGCTTCGGGTTTTCCAGACCTTCCGATCATTCTTTCACGACAAGCGGACCACCGCACGACGATAAGTGGTTGCTGTACTGCCACCCAGACTATCTCGACCAGGACAGAAAGGCAGGATATCGTAAATCTTACGACATCTATAGTCTCGGCATCATCTTGATTGAAGTCGCTCACTGGAAGCCGATCGACCAAATTTTACAGCCATCACACTCCGGTCGAGATTCTGCTCTCGGCGAGCAGAGACAAGACATTCGTGTACGTATCCTAGATGGCGGTGTAGTCCTCGAACAAGTACGTCAGAACATGGGGGATAGGTATGCCGACGCTACCAGAGCTTGCATTGAAGGGGTGACAGCCTTCGGGTTGCAAAGCGGTGTTGATGAGTCCAACCCTTATGTGGCTGCTTTGCTGCAACAAGCTTTCATTGAGGCTGTGGTTGACCCTTTGAAGGCTATAGTCGTTTAGTGAATGATGAATTTGATGGCATGCTGTAGCTCAAGTCGATAGCCAAAAATCAGAAATTGTGATTCGTTGAGCTCGCAGCCTCGCGGATTGAGCTTCCTTGTTTGGAACACATCGAAGCATCATGTGTTCTCAACGCTGGGCAATCTCAACACGAGCTTTACGAAACAACCATTGGAACAGTTCCGACTCTCAATCTGCTATCATCAGCAACACGAATTAGCTCCTCTGTCGGAACAAGTCCATGAACAAGTCCATGTCACAAAATGGCAAAACGATATCTCAGAAGACAAGCTTTTGAGACAAGCATCTTCAGCTATTCTTGGCCGAGATGCCTATCGCTACTCTTGAGGCAGGTGGTCTGAAAACGTGTGATGCGACTTTGAAAGATAAGAGCAAAACCAATCACACCCCCGCATTAGACTGCAGTATCGATCGACGGATTATATCTTTGGGGTAGCTACATTCGCATGTTATCTTTACACCACCAAGCTTGTAAAGAAATATGAGGCTACAACTGCCGTGCAGAATTCCTGGATAAGTACAGTACCTTTCCATCATTTCCTTGCAGTCTGGTTCTGTCTGGCACTTGGGTTCTTTCCTACTCGTGAATATCTTATGCGTCCATAATCATGGGTCTCTTGCCAAGTATTGCCCTTCCGTCGAAGGACACGATCAAGAAGAGATGCACGACTCTCGAAGCTTGGGCTCTACCCAAGCAGGATTCAACGATCGCACCCGACTATGTCTGGACGAACAAAGATATGGATCCCGTTCCGATTGAGGATCAGACATGGAGCATGTGGACTTGGGTGGCATAGTAAGCCTCGACGCAGCAGTGTGAACCACCAGAGACTGGACTAACACTGCGACAAAAGTTGGGCAACTGACATGATCAATCTGGGTACTTGGGAGACGGCCAGCTCAATCATCCAAGTCGGCCTGACCTGGCGCGATGCCATACCTATCATGGCTGTCGGTACTCTCTGTGTCGCTATCCCTGTGGTTCTCAACGGCGCAATTGGTGCTCATCTTCATGCACCTTTCAGTGTTATTGTTCGCTCTGGCTTTGGCTACTACTTTGCTTACTTTGCTATTGCGAGCAGATGTATCTTGGCTATGTTCTGGTTGGGTATACAGAGTGCCAATGGTGCTTTGGCTATGCAAGTCATGCTGATGGCGATATGGCCATCTTTTGCATCCTACGATTGGAATGGCCCAAACAACACAGTAAGCCTCATATGGAGACTACGATCATCTCGCGTTCTCAAACTGACAACTATATAGCTTCCCAAAAGCGGCGGTATAAGCACAGCAGGAATGATCGCCTATTTCCTCTTCTGGCTAATCCAACTCCCCCTCCTCCTGATCCCACCAACTCGCCTCCGCTACCTGTTCATCATAAAACTCATCGCCGCACCCATAACCGCCTTTGCAACTCTTGGCTACATGATCCACAAAGCCGGCGGCACTGGTGCAATCTTCTCTCAACCCGGTACCGCAACAGGAGAAACTAGAATTTACCTCTGGCTGAGCTGTATGTCTTCAGTGACAGGTGTTTGGGCCACTCTGGCATGCAATATCCCTGATTTCTCGAGGTATGCTAAGGGTAGGGCGGATGGAAAGACAAATTATGCGCAGTACATTCAACTGCCTGTGTTGCCCATCATTTTCACCCTCTGTGGCGCTTTGGGCGTAATCACCACCTCAGCGTCCAAAGTCGTCTACGGCGAGTTTTACTGGAATCCCTTGGATATCGTCGCACAGTGGCTTAACAACGGATCTGCAGGCAGAGCAGCTGCATTTTTTGCAGCATTGAGTTGGTATATCGCCCAAGTGGGCACGAACATCACTGCCAATTCGATATCTGCGGCTAATGATATGTGTGTGATGGCACCGAGGTATATCAATATCAAGAGAGGGTGTGTTATTGCTGCTGTGGTTTCTTGTTGGGTTATGGTACCTTGGAAGATTCTTTCTGATGCGGAAACTTTCTTGAGTTTCATGTCGGGTTATTCGGTGTTTCTTGCTCCTATGGCTGGTAAGTGTTGATGCTTGGAGAAGATGAGATTGTTTGCTAACAGCTTATCAGGCATTATTGCAGCGGATTACTGGTTGATCAAAAAGCGACATATCGATGTACCGGCGCTCTACGACCCGCATGGTCGCTACAGATACGTCTATGGCGTCAATTGGCAAGGTCTAATTGCCTTCCTCCTTGCCGTCTGTCCCAATCTTCCGGGTCTGGCAAACTCGATCAATGGCATCTCAATCTCCGCTGGGGCTAAACACCTATACGCTTTTGACTGGCTGTATGGTTTTGTTTCCAGCATCTTTATCTACACCGTGTTGAGCATGGTGTTCCCGACGAAAGAGGCATTGATTCCAAAGACCATCTATAGCTTGGAAATTGTGGAGGGTAAAGAGACGAGCCCCGACAGGGATGTTGAGAGCGAGAGCAGAGGCATGTTCGAAGAGAAGAAAGGATTCAGAAGGGAGGATACCGTGGGTATTGGCAAGGCTCTGTAGACACTAGACCAAAGATAATGCTCATAGATGAATATACTTGGACAGGAGAGTACTTGACTTGGATTATAGCTCAATTTCTCTGGTGCAATTTTCATGATAGACAATCTCTCTTTGAGCTAGACTGGCTTCCGTTGGCTTTTGTTGCCCGCTTTAAGACAGAAAGGTCGCATGTCATAACTATACTCGAAATTGAACTGAACATATCAAACAAGAGTAACGGACACTTTGAACTCCCGTTCACCTTGTAGTAGAGCTTGATACAGCATGGTACCGAAGCAAGTATATCACATGTGATGCCACTCTGGGTGTTGGAACCCTCGTCCGGGAGATCACCATGGCTTGAACTTGGGAGGTGGCAATGGTCTGCTCTGCTTTGCTTGAGCAAACACACCTTCTCCATATTTGCGGTCTCTGTACTTTGTTGGCGGGGGCAGTGGGCATAGTAGACCAAGATTAAAGCTGGATTGGGATAGTCTGTACATGTTTGCTGTATGGTTTATGCGACAGAAGAGGTTGACAGGTTAGTAGATTAGATTCAGTTGAGAAACGAATTGTTGTGAATAGCCGTGGCACAGTCGCCAAGACCTGTAAATCATCTAATCTGTGTTGTGCGGTTGATCGCGTCGCTCGCTCTTATACCTGTGAGCAGAGCTGCGCGTTGCCAAATGAACTTCATGGTCACTTGACAGCTTTCGTGAAGTCAAGAATGAATAGACGCCAGTTTCTGCTGGCACTATTTAAGGTTCAGAATTCGGACTTCACGGCTAATAGTGGTTATTTCCTGATGCAAAGATCTCGCTGGATTTCGACGTTTGTGCTCGCAGACTCCCACTGTTGCCCAAGTAAGGCATCAAGGTATGCTCTGATTGTCAACAATCATAAAAGGTAGGCGGACGTCCGGCCGACATCGCTGTACAGAAACAATGTTCGAGGGTGTCTCGGAGGTGAGAAGGCCGCGTTGTGGGGTCTCAATCGTACCTCGGTCTTGCGGAGTTGTGATGCTTCGGAGGTGCAATCTTCCAGGATGAACAAGCTGGGAAGCAGTAATTTGTTGTGTTATTCGATATTATCAGGGTAGTATTCATAAGATCGTTTTATCTCTACACTCGCTCCAGTCCCATGAGTATGCAGGTGAGTGTCAACTCTGTAATGGTTCATGCGGGTCATCGGTATTGCTCGACTCCACAACGAGATCCCCGCAATATCCGCATGGCCCCGCATGATGTCTGTCAAAACATGTCGCAACTCCCTTGATTCCTCTTTCTGTGCATTTCCTTCAGACTCAGATTCGTGACAATGGCAGCCATACGTATAGCACCAACCAGAGCGGCAAGAGCGCTCAACCTCTTGCGTGCAGTAGGCACCCATGGTCCAGGATGCCCATGCCATAGCAACCCAGGCCACCACCACAACCCATTGAGCATTTCTCAAGGAAGACGTGCACTTGCGACACCAGTCGATTACTCGCAGCAGAAGGAGTACGCATTCGAAATGGCAGCATCCAGTATCCGTTTCGGACCCGGTTGCACCAAGGAAGTCGGCATGGACTTCAAGAACATGGGAGCTAAGAAAGTCATGATCGTGACTGATGGCACTGTTCTGCACTTGACGGCCATGAAGCAGGTTCAAGAAGGTCTTGACAGGGAAGGGATCAAGTACGAAGTGTACAGCAAGTGTCGAGTTGAGCCAAAAGACCACTCGTAAGTTCGACCGTCACAAAACTTGGGCTCTGTACTTACTAGTAACCAGTATCAAGGAAGCGATCGCGTTCGCCAAACCTTATGCTCCAGACGCTTTCCTTGCCGTTGGTGGTGGCTCGGTCATTGACACAGCCAAGCTCATGAACTTGTACACATCATTCCCTGAAGCAGACTTCCTAGACTTCGTCAATGCCCCTCTTGGAAAAGGACTGCCAATTCAAGGAAAGCTCAAGCCTCTCGTTGCAGTACCCACGACAGCAGGGACAGGATCAGAGACAACAGGCACAGCCATTTTTGATCTTGTGTCAAAAAAGGCAAAGACGGGTATCGCGCATCGCAACCTGAAGCCAACACTAGGCATATGTGATCCTCTCAATACTCGCACCATGCCTTCTGCTGTGCATGCTTCGAGTGGTCTCGATGTCCTTTGCCATTCCCTCGAATCTTGGACGGCTATTCCCTATCATGAGCGCACACCAAGACCTCGTAACCCAATCGAGCGACCAGCATACCAGGGTGCGAACCCCATCTCGGATATCTTCAGTTTGCAGGCTTTGAGAGATACTGTCAAGTATCTGCCTAGAGCAGTCAAGGATCCCGATGACCATGAAGCGCAAAGCAAGATGTTGTTAGCAGCAACTCTGGCAGGTGTTGGTTTCGGCAATGCTGGTGTTCATCTCTGCCATGGTATGAGCTACCCTGTCAGTGGTCAGAACCCCGGATACAAGCACAATGGCTACGAAGTCGACCACCCGATCATCCCTCACGGTGTCAGTGTTGCCGTCACCGCACCGGCCGTATTCAAGTTCACTGGAGCAAGCAACCCCGAGAGACATCTTGCAGCAGCAGAGTGCTTCGGTGTAGACATCAGCCAGGTCAAGAAGGAGAGTGCTGGAGAGGTTTTGAGTGAAGCGCTGGCCAAATTCTTGGTAGATTTGGGTGATCAGCCTCGCGGTCTGAAGGATCTAGGCTTTGGCAGCAGCGATGTGGATCAGCTGGTCGAAGGCACCATGCCTCAAGCCAGAGTCCTCATGCTGGCGCCCAGCCTAGACATGCAGAATGTAGACGAGGAAAGAGCACAGCTGAGACAGCTCTTTGAGGATGCTATGGAGTATTAAGATGGAGATGAAGGAAGGGTGGAAGATTGAGAAGTTCATGGAAGAGAAGGCTGGGGCCGCTTTGGAGCTTGGACGATGGCGCTGCTATGATAGTGTTTGATCAAAAATACCTTTTGACACATGACAGAGTGCCAGTATGTAACACAATACCAGGAGTGAATTGAAGCTTGGGAAAATCTACCTGCAACCCCCTACGTGTGATCAAGGTCGGATGTGGTCGAAGATGGAAGAGACCAACATTCGGCCTTGGCAGGATACTCAACCCCCGAGTGGTCTGTGCGAAAACATGCGAATGGCAGCTGCGCGGTGGCAGGAGTAAACGACGTGGAAGCTCTCCTTCACATTTCACTTTCAAACCCGCCGTCTTTCTCGTTGTTCATCTGACGCTGGATCTGTGTACTCCTCGTCTTAATTCTGCTTTGCCATCTGCTTCCCTAATTTGATACCCCGACAAAGCGCATCACACCAAACCTCACTCATGGCTGTAAGTCCGCATCATGCGCTTATTGTGTTTGCTGGTTTGGACGAATCAATGCTCATGTCTGTCTAGCAACCACCTACTCAACCGCGCGCATACAGCCAGGCGTACATTCCCAACGGCACTCCCTCTCAAGCATCAGGTCCTGTTCCCGGAGCGACGCCACTTCTCCCTAACCAAGGTCGCGTGGTCCAGGCCGGTGGCGCCAGAGTTCTCTGTATCGCCGACGTGCGAGGTGAGCTTCCGGAGTGATGCAAGAGGAAGGAATCGACGCTGAAGTGATGGAATAGGCAATCTCAGATCCTTGAACGAACTCGCCCGCAACGCAAGAGCCGACTACATCATCCACACCGGTGACTTTGGCTTCTACGACAACACTTCGCTCGACCGCATCGCTGAGAAGTGAGCACTCAAACGCAATAATTTTATTCAATCAACTAATCCGAGTCAGGACCCTCAAGCACGTCGCGCAATACTCTCCCCTCCTGAATGATGGCGTCAAGAACGACATTGCACGCGCCCCTGCACAGTCTTCGATCAAGGAGCGCTTCCAACGCGAAGGCCTGCCTCTTTCAGAGCTTCCGCAATTCTTGAACGGCACCTACACACTCGAGAAGCCCGTTTACACAGTATGGGGTGCTTGCGAAGACGTCTCGGTCTTGGAGAAGCTGCGCTCGGGAGAATACAAGATTAACAACTTGTTCGTCATCGACGAATCGCACGCTCGCCTGCTCGACATTGGAGGTGTGAAGCTGCGTCTTCTTGGTCTCGGAGGTGCTGTTGTCATGCACAAGCTCTTCGACAACGGCGAGGGCCGTACCACAATTGCTGGTGGCCAAGGAACCATGTGGACCACTCTCCTGCAAATCGGCGAGCTCATCGACACAGCCAACCGTGTTTACGATCCTACCGAAACCCGCGTTTTTGTCACCCACGCATCGCCTGCCCGTGAGGGTCTGCTAAACCAGCTGGCTGTGGCCCTCAAGGCCGACTTCTCCATCTCAGCTGGACTTCACTTCCGTTATGGCAGCTCCTACAACGAGTTCAGTGTCAACCCCACACTGGACCACTACCGCGGCAAGCTCGCCGCATCAAAGGCATCCTTCAACGATGTCTGGGAGACTGTCAAGAGCGAGGTCGAGCCTGCTGTTTCCGAGAACGAGTCACAACAGCGCCTCCTGCACAACGCCCTCGACCTCGTCTCCAAGATGCCCTCTGTCGCTAACGGCGGCAACCCCTTCGGTGGTGGCTACACTGGTCCTCAGGGTGGTGTTGTAGATGAGAGCGCCTTCAAGAACATGTGGAACTTCAACTTGGCTGATGCCGCTTTCGGCTGGTTGCTGCTTGATATTGACCAGGGCAGAATCGGCACCGAGATGAAGGCCCAGGGCTTCAACTTCTCGCACCGCGCTGGCAAGCCCACTCAACGTCCTGCACAGCCCGCACAAGCTACTCAAGCACCCCAGCAACCTGCCGCTCCCATCGCTGCGTCAGCACCCACTCCCAGCAACGCTCCTACACCTTCAGGTCCTCCTGCCGCTACTGCATCTGCTCCCGTACCCGCAAACGCACCCTCATCGCGCGGTCCTGGACCTCATCAAACTGCTAGACCTCCGGTTGCTACTCCTCAGCAAGTTCCTTCTCCTGCGCCTACCAAGCCTGTCGCAACTCCCCAACCCGCAGCTTCGACCAACGGTACCCCCGCACCCGCAAAGCCTGAGGAGAAGACATCCGCCGCTCCTGCAGGTGATGGCCCTCCTAAGCCCCAAGAAGTTCCTAAGAGCCAGTCTATCTTCATTCCTCCCATCAACGGCACTGACGACGAGGCTGAAGTGCGTCAAATCTTTAGTGAGGACGATCAAAAGAAGGTTAGCAAGCTGGAGAGAACCAGCAAGGGCTTCTGGATCGCACACTTCAACTCGTACGAAGAGATGCAAGAAGTGCTGAAGCGTAGTCCCGCTCCAGAGAGCAAGTACTCATCGCTGAGAATTAGTGAATTCAAGCAACGTCCGGCACGTGGAGGATTCCAGGCTGGCACTTGGGGAAGCTCACGCAATGCATCTGGCCAGCAGAGCGGATACCGTAGTGGGCAATCCGACAGCGAAGGCGCTCGCAGTGGACGTGGAGGGCGCGGTGGACGTGGACGTGGCGGTATGGAGCGCGGTGGTCGCGGAGGCAGAGGTGGTGCCGGTCGTGGACCATCAGGCGCAGCTCCTACCGGCGAGTCCCAAGCATGAAGTCAGACGACGATATGAAGCATGTGCGGCGAGAGAGCGGCTTCTCAGTATTGGATGCTATCCAGAGAGGAAGCTTATTCAGGAGCAGGGGCCGCGCCGCGATGAAGAGGAGCATAGGAGACGCTATGAGCCAAACCACTTGATGAATTCACATGGAGGAAAAGCATGAAAGCGATTTGGAACGAGAGGCTAGACTGCTAGCTACATGAGACGTTATACAGACGAAGCAAACATGTAATACTACAAGCACGAGCGGTTCCGTTTCCTAAAAAGTGCTGTGCTTGCAATGCCAGGGATGAAAGGATGGAAGATGAGGCTGGGGGAGGGTGCAAATGTGGCTGAACTTGGCATTCGTCATGGCACGCGGGAAGCAAATGCGGAGGCGGCCAGTCGCTCGGCGTGGGTGTATGGGTGAGTCCTTGTCGATTGCAACACCTTGATCTGCTCTGTTCGACCATCGACACGCCGAGTACGTGTTTGTTTCTGTGTCAATCTACTCGCTTTCCGTCTTCGCATCCCATATCGTGACTACTGTCGACTGCTTCAAAACGACTTGATCGAACCGTTTCCTCGACTCCGCATCCTGGCCACCTCGGTGCCTGACCGTTGACAAGCTCGACACGCCTTGAGCACCTCCTCTACCTCGTGCATCGCCGAAACATAACTCAGCGCAACTAAGAAAGACACATCAAAAGCTTGGGAAATGAGAATCACGCGGCCATGGCTCGCAGTGGCGGGTCTGAGCCTGCTTTCTGCCTCTGCCTCTGCCGAAACACATCAAACTGCCTTCGGCCTCTCAGTCGACGCGACAGCTGGTGTAGCCACACCGGATGGCTTCACTCACAAGCATGAAGCAGGGAGATGCGCCATTCGTGGACACTGTGGCAAGCAAGGCTTTTTCGGCTCCGAGTTGCCATGCCCTGACAATGGTCTGGCCGAAGAGCCCTCGGCCGACACACGCGAGACGCTCATGTCAATCTGTGGTGACAAATGGGCTGAAGGTCCTGTGTGCTGTACCGATGAGCAGCTTGGTGCGCTCAGCTCCAACCTCAAGCGCGCTGAATCCATCATCGGCGCATGCCCTGCTTGCAAGGACAACTTCTTCAACCTCTTCTGCACATTTACCTGCTCTCCCGACCAATCTCTTTTCGTCAACGTTACCAATATCGCTCCCAAGGGTGACAAACTGCTAGTCACTGGACTCGACCAGCTCATCTCCGAAGACTATGGAAGTGCATTCTACAACAGCTGTAAGGACGTCAAGTTCGGAGCTACTGGAGGAAAAGCCATGGACCTGATCGGTGGTGGCGCAAAGAACTACACCCAGTTCCTCAAGTTCTTGGGTGATAAGAAGCCTTTCGGCAGTCCCTTCCAGATAAACTTCCCTGTTCCCAACGAGGCTGACTTCCCTGGCATGGAACCTGGATCTGACAAAGCCCACCCTTGCAACAGCACTGACGAGAGATATCGATGCGCATGTGTCGATTGTGCCGCTTCTTGCCCTGAGCTGCCTTCTGTCAAGGAAGCACATGAATGCAAGGTCGGCGTTTTGCCCTGCCTTTCTTTCGCTGTCATCATTGTCTACTCCGTCTTCCTGTTCCTCCTGATTCTTGCCGTCTCTGGCCATGTCGCTTATGCTAAGCACACCAAGAGCCGCAATGAGCGCTTGAGATTGCTCCAGGACGCTTCTCCCAGCGACGATGAAGACGAAGGTGACATTGTTCACCAGGCTGGCCTGCTCGAGAAGCCCACCAGAAGCTACCCTCTGAACACCGTCTGTGACAGAATCTTCTCCCGTCTTGGTCGCACTGCCGCCACTTTCCCTGCCATCACCATTAGCTCCTCCGTCATCATTGTTGCATTGCTTAGTCTGGGTTGGATGCGCTTTACTGTCGAGACTGACCCTGTCAAGCTTTGGGTGTCTCCTGACTCTGAGGCTGCAAAGGAGAAGGCCTTCTTCGACAAGTCATTCGGTCCCTTCTTCAGAGCGGAGCAAGCCTTCTTAGTCAACGACACTCTGCCCACCGGTCCTGGTCCTGTTCTTTCTTATGATACCCTCAACTGGTGGTTTGATGTCGAGAACCGTATTCGTAGGATGAAATCGATCGACGGTGGTTACACGCTCGACGACGTCTGCTACAAGCCTACAGGCGATGCTTGCGTTGTTCAATCCTTGACTGGCTATTTTGGTGGTGATTTCCAAGGCATTGACCCTGACCTTTGGCAAGAGGATCTCGAGGCCTGCGCAGACACTCCTGTCAACTGTCTGCCTGACTTCCAGCAACCTCTCAACCCTCGCTACCTCTTTGGAGGCTACAACAACAGCGTCATCGACTCTACAGCAGTTGTTGTCACATGGGCCGTTACCAACCACGCAGAGGACACCTTCGAGCTCGAGAGAGCTATGGACTGGGAAGAGAGTCTCAAGGGGCTCTTGCTCACTGTCCAAGATGAAGCTTCTGAGCGTGGTCTTCGCCTATCTTTCAACACTGAAATCAGTCTGGAGCAGGAGCTCAACAAGTCGACCAACACTGATGCTAAGATTGTTGCTGTCAGCTACCTGATCATGTTCTTGTATGCTTCCATCGCATTAGGCGCCACTACTCTGACCGTTAGAGACGTGCTGAGAAACCCCGCCAATGCTCTCGTGCAGTCTAAATTCATGCTCGGTGTTGTTGGTATCCTTATCGTTCTCATGTCTGTCTCTGCATCTGTTGGTCTTTTCGCTGCCGCCGGTGTCAAGGCTACGTTGATCATTGCCGAGGTCATTCCATTCCTGGTTCTCGCAGTTGGTGTTGACAACATTTTCCTCATCGTCCATGAGTTCGAACGTGTCAACATCAGCCACGCCGATGAGCCAGTCAGTGAGAGAATCGCAAAGGCACTTGGTCGCATGGGACCCAGCATTCTCCTGTCTGCGACTACTGAGACTGTCGCATTTGCTCTTGGTGCTGCTGTTGGTATGCCTGCTGTTCGCAACTTCGCCGCATATGCAGCCGGAGCTGTCTTCATTAACGCTATCTTGCAAGTGACTATGTTCATCTCGGTTCTCGCTCTCAATCAACAGCGTGTTGAGGCCGGTCGCGCAGACTGCTTCCCCTTCATCAAGGTCAAGGGTGCTGATTCTAATTCGATGGCTATTGCCGGCATGCCTGGCTTGGCTGGTATTGAGGAGGAAGGCGCACTCCAGCGCTTCATCCGCAAGACTTATGCTCCTGCTTTGCTTGGAAAGAAAACCAAGACTGCTGTCATCACCATTTTCCTCGGATTCTTCACCATCGGTCTCGCCCTTCTGCCCGGTGTCGAACTTGGGCTTGATCAACGCATTGCAATCCCTTCTGGTTCTTACCTCATCAAGTACTTCGATGATCTCTACGACTACTTCGAGGCTGGACCGCCGGTCTACTTCGTTACCAAGGATCTTAACGCGACTGCTCGTGTACATCAGCAGGAAATTTGCGGTCGCTTCTCAACTTGTGAGGAGTTCTCTTTGGCAAACATCCTCGAGCAAGAGCGCAAACGACCAGAGATCAGTTATATCGCCGATGCTACTGCCAGCTGGATTGATGATTTCTTCTTCTGGTTGAACCCTTCGCTTGAGGAGTGCTGTGTTGATGGGTCTCATACTTGCTTTGAGAACCGCAACCCTCCCTGGAATGTCACTCTTCATGGTATGCCTGAAGGCCAAGAGTTCGTCTCATACCTTCAGCGCTGGCTCGAATCGCCCACTACCAGTGAATGTCCTCTGGCCGGCAAGGCTGCATACGGCGACGCTCTTGTTGTCGACAACAGCAGTCTGAGCATTCCCGCTTCTCACTTCCGTACCTCGCACACTCCTATGCACAGTCAGAGCGACTTCATCGCCGCATACAAGTCTGCTCGTCGTATTGCAAACGACATCACATCGCACACAGGTGTTGAGGTGTTCCCTTACAGCAAGTTCTATATCTTCTTCGACCAATACGTGTCCATCGTCCGCCTCTCTGGTGCCTTGATTGGAGGTGCCCTTGGTTTCATCCTTGTGTTGAGCAGTGTCTTGCTCGGCTCCCTGGCCACAGGTCTTGTTGTCACAGTCACCGTGGGCATGACTGTCGTTGACATTATCGGCACCATCTCCTTGGCTGGTGTATCACTCAACGCTGTTTCCCTTGTCAACCTCATCATTTGCGTTGGTATCTCGGTCGAGTTCTGCGCCCACATTGCACGCGCATTCTCAGTACCATCGCCTTCTCTCCTCGAACGCTGCCATAGCTTCCGCGGTAAGGATGCTCGTGCCTGGGCTGCTCTTGTCAATGTTGGAGCCTCGGTATTCTCGGGTATCACAGTCACCAAGCTTCTCGGTGTCTTCGTGCTTGCCTTCACTCGCAGCAAGATCTTCGAAATCTACTACTTCAGAGTCTGGTTGGCACTTGTCATCTGGGCTGCTCTTCACGCTTTGGTCTTTTTGCCGGTTGCCTTGAGCTTCTTCGGTGGAGTTGGTAAGTTTCATCGCCTTGTTCGACCTTTATCTTTGAATCAATACTGACTCGCTTGCAGGCTACGCAGACCCCGATGTTGATGGTGGTCTTGAGCAGGACCTCGCTAGCAGACGTTACCGTGCTATGATGCCTGATGAGGAGTACTACTCTGATGAGTATTAAGCTTGGAACGATTAAGGAGATCATGAGATGTAACATGGCATAACGGCGTTCTTTCTTTTATGTATTATGAATGTACCTTTCCAAACCACTTGATGTCCACTCTGAAATGTCTCCAAGCTTGGGCTTACACAAACGTTTATAATCAACCTTGACTCATGAGATTGACCTAAAATCTAGTCGTGGTTTGGAATGTGCATGCTTCCACTATGGATTTTGTTTCATGTACACAAAAGGCATGTGAGATGGCTGCAAGATATCCACTATAGCTTTGGAGTCGTGGAGCATCCCTATTGCGTGGAACAGACCAACTGCCAGAGGTTCAAAGGCATCTTTGCATCTTTTATGATCATCGATATTCGCGAGCAGGGTGGCCCGGTCAGCATCATGTGCGTTGAACACACCTCTCCACCCGAGATCCCGATCGGATAGAGTACTCTGGATAAACCAAGCATCTCAAGAACACACCTACATTTTGCGGAAGTAGCTGTTCACATTCAACTCGTTCTTTTCCTCGTTTCTTCTGTGTAGCCACAGCCACAGTATACAAAGCACTGCGCCACTCACGCCACTTCCCCATAGTGTCTCTTGCCATTTTAGCGCCGCGGAGTAAAATTAGCGTCCGGTGACGTATTACGCGTCTCCCCCTTCTTGCCGGTCGCTTCAGCCCAGTTTCCCGCGGCTTGGTATATACAAAATCAAGGCCGCCCGTCCGCTCTTCCGCCTCTGTCGCGCATATTCCCGATCTTTGTCCTTCCCTCCTAACTCGACCCTTCGATTTGACAACTACGACTTTGCGATATTACGAGCGAAAGAAGATTACGAATACTGCGAACCTACGACAGACTTGCGATCGAGAAACATAAGAGAATAAGCAGACGCGAAGCAAGAGCAAAGACTAGGATCGGAGATATTGAGATCAGTGAAGAGTGATTAGCAAGAGTGAGTTGTTCCCCTCGACCTCGATGCTCATCATCATATTTCAAAACCCACGACTAACACTCTCCCTAGCCTATCAAAACCTCCAACTACAACCACAACCTCCAAACACAAAACCGCAACAATGCCCAAAAACGTCATCACCACACCCACCACCACCGCCCTCTCCACCCCCTCAACCTCTTCCTCCTCCTCAGCAACTTCCTCCTCCTCCTCAAACCAAGCCATCAAACGCGTCACCCCGGGCGTAAAACTCCCCTGCTGGTGCGGCGACGATTGCTCCTGCTGTATAATCCCCTGCACGGTCATGTAGAGCAGGGAACACCGTGCCAGACGGCCAAACCTTTCCGATGGGGAAATGTTGAGTCATATGCATGAGCACGGGAGGGTTGGATGTGTGAAGAAGGGGGTCGTGGGACAAGGTAGGGGGAATGGGGGTAGTAGGGGTGGTAAGAGGATTAGGGACGGAGAAGTCAGTGTAAGGAGGAGTGTTAGACGGGTTTGGAGGAGGGGTGTCAAGAAGCCTTTCAAGAAGGTTTTTGGGAGGAGGGATAGTTGGGCGGGCACGTTTTATCTGAGATGATGGAGTGCCACCGTCTGCTTGACTTTTGACTGAAGCCTGAGGTTTCTGTTTGAGGTGATACTGGGTTTTGGAGTTCTTCTTGATTATGGGATTGGGGTTTCTTTTGCTTTTTTTTCGCAAGACACACATGGAGTTTGAGATGGAAGGGATACCTACGAATGCAATGTTTACATTATTTCTCATACATGACTTTTCCGACCTCAAGTGCAAAGGTTTCATATAGTCACAAACGATCATCACATCACCGAGGAAACCACAACTGATCTATCAAAGCTCGAACAATGAAAAATCAATAATGGTATATCGACAACTAACCGCGATAAAGAACTAGGGTACGGAAACGGAAAAAGCAATGACAACAATAATAAGAGCAAAACAGCAGCAAAAAAGAAAGAAAACAATCTATAGAACCCCTCCATCCACCAAACAGCAACACAAGTTTCCCGTCTCATACGAAATCCTTCCTATCATAAGGATAGGTCTGGAGTTTGTTGACAAATTTCTTCATGCCTTTTTTGAAGTTTTCCTTGTATTTCTGCTTCTTGGAGATTTTCGGAGGACGTTCTTCGGGGGCTTCCTCATTTTGTTTCCTGAGGGCTTCCTCGGTTGCTTTCCTGAGAGCTTCCTCGTTTTCCTTCCTGAGAGCTTCCTCGGCTTCTCTCCTGAGAAGTTCCTCCATAGCTTCTCCGATGTCTGACTCAGAGACTACCATGGATCTTCTCGGGGGGCTCTCACTGGGGTTCCTCATTGAGCTTTCCTCGGAGCCTTTCTTCTAGACGTTCTTCCAAGTCATGCCGGGTCGTTCGATGTGAGGCGTCTTAACCGCATTTGAGTCGCCAAACGGATTGTCTTCATCGTCTTCCTCGTACTCGTTCTCGGATTCGCTGTCCTCTTGTGCTCTGGCCTTGCCATAATCAGGTCTGGCGGGCATGGCGAGTTGACCAGGTCGAGGGGGTTTGGGTGGCGCCGCCTCTTCTCCTCCCAACTTCAATCCAGCGAGTTGGGACTCGGCGCCTGTAGCATGCGATGATCCTCCTTCCTCAGGCATATGCTCCCAAGCATCACTGTCGCTGTCGTCGTCAAGCGAGCGATCCATTATTTCGTAGCTTGTCAACGCCTTGACTAATTCGTCATTGGCGGAGAGCAGACTACCGATCCAATCATCATGTTCCACCAGTTGGATATACCTCAATATGTTTCTCCTCAGTAGTTTGCAAGTCTCGAAGCGATTCATCACCTCAGGGTTCTCAGAGACGCGCTCATTCTCGCGGTTGATGAGTTGCAGTCCATTGAGGAGATTGGTAGAGGCGATGGAAGCTTGAGCGATGCTTTGGATCATGTTAGGCTTTTCCCTTTCGAAGTTGAACTTCGTGGCGGTGGTCTTGTCCTTTTTCTTAGTGGAGGCTCTGACGGCGTCGCGGATTGAATAGTGCGGTGTGGTCGTTAGAGTGACTGGACGTGAGGCGGAGGCTGAGGCGTTTACTGCAGAGCTGGAGCGTGAGTGACCACGAGAGGGTTGCGGAGGGGGAGTAGGAGACGGGTCCTCATGGACATCTGCTTCTGTTTCGCGGAGGACCTTTGCCTTTGCCTGAGCCTGGCGAGGGCGAGGCTTCTGAGGTAGCTGCTTGTAGAGGTTGGCGATGTTGTGGAGGCCAGGAGTATCTTTGTAGGCTACAGCCCATTGCCTAAAGAGAATATTGCATTTGTTCCGTACTTCGAGGTCGACCATATCGTCTCGAACCATAAGACGAAGTCGTTCCAGAAGAGGTTCATCGGCAAAAGTCTTTTGGAAGCGGCTTCCAGCATTTTGAATCAGTCCGTCCAGGATGTTCAGAGCTCTGATCTGACTATGAGGGTTACCATACTTCCTGTACAGAGTCAGTCAGAACGATTCATATAGTGCGAGGCAACAAGACCAACTTACAGCTTCTTGCGGATAGCTCTGGCTGCTTCCGTCGGACCAGAGGACTGGATGCGGATGACCTCGACCAGGTCAATAATTCCACTGAGATCATCCTCTTCATATTGTTCGCTGGTGAGACGGTCAATCTGCACCGACACAGCCGAATATGGCTTTCTCTGTTGCACAGCCCATTGTCTTAGTATTGACTTCAGATCACGCAAACGGCAAGCAGGGCAGGATATTGAATATCTGGATAGACGACATGGAAGGACGGAGTATCTGGGAGGTGGACGAGTGGGTGGTCCAAGAGTTTTGCGCTTGGCCGCCATCTTGAGCTCCTTTTTTTGCCGACGCTTCTCGTGTATAGCTTCGCATTCTTCCTTCCACTCATCCACCTCGGCAGGGTTGCAAGGACCGTATGGGCAAGGGTAGGCCATGCACCAACTGAAGAACTCCATGTTGGGTACGATATGATTTCTTGCAGCAAAAGGGAAATGGGAAAAACATGGTGCTTGATCGGGGTAGAGTTGTGATAAATAACGGACAAAGAATCAATGTGTTACATACCGATGAGCTTCCCAACATGGTGGTGATTCACCAACGTAATGCACCAGTAGAGGTAGCAACACACAAGAATCGACAGAGATGCAGCTAAACCAACAGGATGGCGTCACCAAAAGCCCGCGTGTTGTGGTAAGAGAGGTGTGTGTGCGAAGGAAAATGGGGGATCCGTGGTGCGTAGATCCTTGAAGCCGTCTAACCCTAAGGTCTTGCTATGCCTAGCTGTCAGGAGAAACAAGAAAATGTCAGCCTTTTCCACCCATGTAACTCATGCAAGAACGGTGTGTTGGCTTGAGGCTTGCAGAGAACCATGGAATTCACCTTACGGCGCAGGCATCATCCAATGGCGCAAGACTCAATGCCATGTCGGAAGCGCGACTCACCAGAATGAATAAAAAGGACTCGAGAAAGCTCCTAACACAACAGAAGTGATAGCCAGAAAGATGGAGAGATCAGCCCGTGTTGTCAGATGGCGTTCCGTCGTGCGTCTTCGTACTGGGGTTAGGAAGGTGCAGAACCGCAGACTGAGGAGCCGATAAGCAGGAACAGTCACTTGCTTCTTTGTTCCCTTATTCACCGAGGATCCGCGCTTACACGAGGCAGAAGCGTTTGATTGATTGCACAGGAGTTTCGGTCGAGCTCGACAAGGTGTCAGCAAGACTTCTTCACTTTGAATGGCACAAAAGATAAAGACGTTTTGTTGTTGGCGAGCTCGTGATTGGGGGACGTTGTCGGTGAGCACAGCCGTCATCTCCATCAATGCTCTGCCCCACTTTCTGCCCGATGCCTCGAACTTCGGCCCGCTGCAGCCCGATTGCGGAGGTTAATCCCGGATGCTTCTCTGCATGCTGCTTGCTCCTTCGACCTTAACTTCACTTTGTACGACAATCAACCACTGCTATTAATACCTGCCATTCACCTGTCACCTGGATCTGGTTTCGAAGCCGTATTGTCTCTGGAGACTCGAAAGTCCTCACAATCGATCTCGTCCGGAGACCCAGCCTCGATACTCGACCCATCGGCATCCTGCATGGACGTTTACCGCGCATGAGATAATCCGCATGCTTGTCTGCACAGATTTAGCAACTGCATGAATTCGCCTGTCAAATCTTGACTTCTCTGCAAGCAGCAACCCCTCTTCATATATGAACTTGTGATACAAGACGCAGCAGCACGCCCGTTTTCCACGTTTTTTGTCCGAGATCTTCCACCCTTCCAATGGCTCGTGCCACAGAGGCTTCAACACCTCACAGGTATGATTTGCATCGAATTTCAGCTGGTCGTTCTCTCATGGCTGACACGCTTGTTCCGGTATTACAGCGTATGGCTTGAACAGCTTGCAGATGTCGACTGTGATTGGGACAGCATCTCTCTTCCAAGCACGCCGACCCATGGTAAGGTCGCAATGTCTTCTTCAACAGAAGATGCTGCACCACGCTCACATGGCTCCGTCAAAGCTGAACCACGTTCCGACTCGCCTTCTCCAACAGAAGACGATCTCTTCAGTGACACAGCAGATCTCGAGGACTTCTTTTGCAAAACAGAAGGATCCGACTTCTCTAGCACAGCAGGAATCCCGGCCCTGACTGCACCGTCGGATGTCTCATCGTCTCCTCCAGATTCTTCCTCGTCCACTGTACCTGCTTCTGGAATACCCAGACGTATTATCCGCAGTACTTTTCCCGAAGCCGTGAAGTCCAACTCCCCGATCCCAGGTCTCACATCCTCCCTCCGTATCCGCACCTCGTTCTGTCTAGGAGAAGCCTTGAACATCGGTTGCCAGGCTTCTCGAGAAGATCAGAACATCCTGCTCGAATTCTACTGCCGTGTCATGTCCTCCTACCGCGAAGATAACACACAGCATTTTGTGCTTGCAGATCTCACACACGACAACCCTCCCTTCATCAATGCCACCTTTGCGTCTTAGAAGGGCGTACCGTTGTTCGATGATGATGCCAGAGTCTTTCTCGATGGAAAAGGCGAAGGTCACAATGGCAAGATGTGCAGATGTCTGGGTAAGATGACGAGGGTGGGAAGCAAGTGGATTTTTGTGTTGGTGGGCATTTGGCAGGCCAATCTCGATGATATCGAATATGTTGCTGCTATTGTTACCTGAGCTGTTGACGATAGCATGATGGGGGAGTCCTTATGTGCCGGGTGTTTATGTTTTGCTGCCATTGTTCGAAGATTTTGTTGCTCATGTTGCGATAATAATCCCCGGGAATTTTGTTGCTCACAGACTCGCAGTCCACATTGATGGAAGATCAAAATCGCTATTTGCAAGAACATAGTCGCTTTAAGTAAGGAAAAAAACAAGTATTGCTCCAATCTTCACTCAACTTCTGTTACTCCTGCTTGCGCTGCAAAAGAAACCACTACGTGCATACATCCCCAGTGGCCGACTCAATAAACCAAATACATTTTCGAATGTTGAAAACTACAAATACCTCTGACACTGGCGCGAAGAGGTCGCTCCTTCGAACCCAAACAAAACTTCCACCACCCACCCCTACCCAGCCTTCAACCCCCCAGTACTAGTACTCCCAATAAACACAACCAACACAGCCGCAAACCTATGACATCCTCATTAGCCAATTCTCTCACAACCGCCTTGAAATCCACAACTTACGCAGCAGTACTTGCGAATATCTCCGCCGCCCTAGCCTGCGTCAACAATGCCAAAGCCACCGAAAATAAAAAACTCAATCCCATGGCGACTAATATGCGTGCGAGGAGGTTGTGTATGAAGTAGAGGATTAGTATTGCCAATGAGGGGATCAGAGAGGATGTTAGGACGGAGATTAGGCGGGAGGTTTTTGTGTAGGTGGTATCGGAGTGGTAGGTTAGGCCTAGTTCTTCTTGGCCTGGGAGGGGTTGCTGTGGGGTGATGTTCGGTCAGCGATGAGATGTTGAGATTAGTTTGTGATGGAGTGAGGGAATGGTTCCTATCTTGAGGATTGTATTACCCTTGATGTTATGCCTCTGCGGAAGAACCAAGGGACTAGATTTTCGGCCGTCCATGTTGTGAGATGATCTTGGTCGCGTCTTGACAGTGCTATGAGGTCTGATGATCTTTCTTCCGTCCATGGAAGGTCTTCGAAACCATTTAGAAAGTTGTTGCCGCCTTTTTCGTGTTCTAGCCAGCGGGTTAGGATGTTGAGGTCATACGGACTTGGTTGTTGGAGTTCTTGGATCTTTGCTTGTCGTAGTAGTGCTTCGTCTGATTTGGTTGTTAGACAACACCTTCGGAATGATGGAGTCGGTGTAGAGAGTTTTACTGTAGTCCTTCAATTTAGACCGTAAGTCCATCTGTGCATTCCAGTACTCCTGCTCCATGTCCGTTCTTTGCTCAGTCAATGGCTTTAGAATATTGGTCTTGCCCCATGGAACTGTTTGGTCATATACTTCGAGCTGTTGTTCCAGCTGGAGTATTTCTGCTTGGAACACTAGAAGATCTCGAGCGTTGAGGTCTGCGAAGCGGAGGTAGATTGACATGCCTCTGTAGGCACCCATGACCTCTGCAAGCTCTGGGTATCCTTGTATCGCTTTCGATGTTCCATTCTGAGATGGCACATTGGATAATGGAATCTGGCTTGTCATCTTAGTGGGACACAGATGATGGGAAGAAGTGTAGTGGGGTGCAGCACCTTATATGTGGCTTAGTGGCTTGCTGCGGACTGACCCATCGAGGTACTGCCTCATCTCGAGGAAGATCCGGCACTTGGTTTTATTGATTGTTATCTTGTGGGTTTGCAAAGTCCTAATGACCCTTAAACAGTGAACTTCGTGTACAACATACTCCAACAAAGCTTGGAACGTGAGACTGGGATACGCCGCAATTCAGATGAATCAGAATCTGGAATCATCGGGGACCTGGCGATTTTCACATTCGTGGCAATGCAATGCGGCTAAGGATTGAGGAGCGAGTGGCTTGCATATTCACAGCGCCACTGCGATGGAACGAGCTGATATACCCTGTAAGAAATTTCCACAAGTACCGTGATAGGCCGTAGCAATCGAATGGAACGCAGCTGGAAGAACACAGCCTTCCCGAGCTGCTCGCTCAAATATGTCCAGCCAATGCTTGGTCAATAAACGGTCAGTAGCATACCACGAAAAAGAGACCGTCAGATTGCCCAACGGAAAATTTCTGCATGAGGCAGACAGAAAAGAACTATCTTTGGCTCCGGGCAAAAGAGCGAAAGACAAAAAAGCAAAAAGGATAAACATGCAGCGAGTGAGATTCGAACTCGAGATCTCCTCGACACCCTTCACCACCTCACAGTCCTCGACTTGAGGAATTACGTGGCCTGGTCGGACCTTGTCGTCACAAGCGTTAGAGGCGAGGTATCTTGACCACTAGACCATTGTTGCTTTTTTGTTGTTGGATGATGGAGTTTAGGAAATTTAGTGGGTCAGGTTGGTTGTGAAGAAAGTAGGCAGGTGGGAGGTGGGCGTGACTTCTCTTTGTGAGCATTTGGCGCTTGTGAGAATTTGGCGAAACTGAGGGTTTGAGGTCACAGATTTGCAGCAACGATTTGCTCAAGATCTGGAGACTTCGATTAACACCTAGCTCCTAACCTTCATAAGCCAACCATGCATGACGATACAGCGCATCAGCATGCTCCCTCTCTCTAGGATCACTCGCCAACATCTTCCTCAAGAAATCGCAGAATAGTTCCAATTCATCAATCGGCATCATGCCCTGCGTGTCGCCTGCAAAACTCTGCCCCACCATCGTCTCCAAGGATATAGGGAAGCCTAAACCATTAACACTCTGTTGCTCGAATTCTTGCCTCTGCGCGGCATTGTCTAAAACCACATTAGGTATGGGACCGAATGTGCTGACAAGCGTGGCAATGCGATCTTGATCGGCGGTAACTCCAGGGCCAGGTCGTCCTACAAAAGGTAAATCACCAGTGATGAATTGGAAGAGTAAACAGCCTAGACTGAATATGTCTACACTGGGGTCCCAGGGCGCTTCAAGAGTGATTTCTGGTGCGCGGAGGTATTCAGATTGAATGTCGTCGGTCAGATGTTGGTCTACGAAACATGCGATTCCCAGATCGTTGAGGCGGAATTGCATGTTCGGATCATTAAACTCCGGGCCAGACGATTGTGTGCGAACTAGCTCGTCGATTTCTTTTGGTGATTGTCCTTGATCGTCTTTCAGGATATTCGAGGGCTGGAGATCAGTGTGAATGACACCGCATTCACGATGCAAGAAGTCCAAGGCCAGCAGCATCTGTTTTGCAATATTGCGCACGGTTTGGGGTGGTATGCGAATGATGTGACCGGTTGTGGCTTTTTCTGCAATGCTGTCGCCGAGCAAAGGCATGACCATACAGACGTGTTTGCCAGTGGGGCCTTCGAGGTCGAAATGGTTTTTGAGATAGGTGACGTGGTTTTTGCCTGGGTGTTGGGATTGATTTGAGACGGCGGTGACTTTTTGCATTACTTCAAGTTCGAAGATCTGGTGGTGG
This sequence comes from Aureobasidium lini, assembly GCA_022813425.1. Lineage (NCBI taxonomy): Eukaryota > Fungi > Ascomycota > Dothideomycetes > Dothideales > Saccotheciaceae > Aureobasidium > Aureobasidium lini. Next base: position 56,302 of record JAKLML010000009.1, on the reverse strand, counting down.
CCGTTGTAGAAGTCGCTGTTGAGGATCTTGAGAGCGGCATGTTCGCCTGTTCTGTGGCTTGTCAGTCTTGCAGGTCACAGCAGGTATATCATGGAGCTACTCACTGGGTGTCTATCACCAGCCAGACTGAAGCATATCTGCCGGCTCCGAGATGTGTCTCTACTCTGTAGCGATCCTGGAAGACCTGGCCAATGTCGACCTTGTAGAATTTACTGTTGTCATCATCGGTCAAGGCCTTCTTTAGTAGTGAGCGGAATCCCATGTTGAGTGTGCGGTAGAGTGGTTTTCGAGTCAATTGCGACGAAGGTGGTAAAGTTGTTGCAGCAGATCATCGGAGAATATAAGAATCATTGTTTGCTAAATAAAGCCTCCTACATACCTGCTTACCTTCTAGGAGACGTTAGACCAGTGAAGTCATGTGCGAAACTTACCACGATCGAGAAAGACCCAAGGAAGTTTAGTTGGTGCATGTTTCTCCCCAGCCTCTCGCGGATCTGGAAGTTGGCGGTTGGAACCTGCAATAGCCACTTTTGGACAGCTAGTTTGCATCTCCGAACGTGTGGTACAGCTTGATATTTTAATCGAGTTTGGTGATTTAAAGCAGGGAGATCAACAGGAACATCCGAATCGTGGTTTAAACGTCTTTGTCGATCTCCAAGGAGCGCCGTGGAGGCACATCCGGAGAAGAGCGCGATGCGAAATGAGAATTCACGTGCAGACCAATGACATCACCCCGAGGCCCGCTGAAGCCTCCAAACACTTTTGAGAGCTTCTCTAACGGAGCCTCAACGTTCATACGAGTCAATCGCACGAGAAACACAAACAGCAAATATGTCTGCACAACGACCAATCTACGTGTCTCCCAACCCGGAGACAACCAAGCGTGATGCATTTACAGAGTTCTTCCTCGAAAGGCCCTGTCCTCAGGAAGCTGACCCCAAGTACAAGCATCTCTTTGATGTTCATCAGAACTTGATGAGGATGTTGATCAATGACTCTGCTATGGATGCAAACCGCCAGCAGACATTCTCTACACCTGCAAATAGCAAGAACAAGGTGTACTTCATGTAAGACATGACTGTGTTTGCTATCTCTTCGACAGCCTGACTTGACTGTAACAGGTGGGACTTTGTTACCCGTACCTTCCAAATGCTCGTAGCTACTGTCAGCCCTCGCAACCCCAGCGGTGAAGCATGGATGGTAATGTTTCACGAACGGTATATGAAGAACATGACAAACTGACTCGGCACCAGGACATCGCTACGAGATCAATGCTGGCTCAGCAGCTCATTCTTGACACAACCGGCAAACTGGAGTCTATGAACCAGTCTGTGGGCTACAACCACGATGCTGGCATTGAGTTTAGCCAGGAGATCAAGACAGAGGCCGAGAAGCTGGACCAGCTGCCTCAGTAGAGCAGGACTCTTAAAAGGACATATAGCATGTATTTATTGACGACCATATGATAAGATGTTGTTGAATTAGTATCGAGATAGCAGGTTTATGCATGCAAACGGAACAAGCGAGCAGTCTCCCCGCTTCGCGCTCTGATGAGTATCACAATGTCTTGATGAATTCATGTGTGGCCTTGGTGGAATGGTTGCTGGCTGAGACGAACAAGTCGGGGTGTCGGTGCATCGCAGAGATGAGACTGGAGAAGACCCTCAAAAGCACGGACCTCCAGCCGACAAAATTGTTTTTGGAGCAGCATCGCTTTTCCTCTCGACATCCACTCCCAAAGGCACACCTATCGGCCTTTGTTGTTTCCGTTTTTCCTTTTCTTTTCCTTTTTGATAGCCCAAAAACCGTCAAAATGGACGAGCAACAGTTTGTTGGACTCCTCGAGAGTTTGATGCAGCGTAAGTCGTCCACAAACTTGAGCCACTTGTTTTCGAGACTAATGGTTTATACCAGCCGACACCGAGCGTGTCAAGTCTGCAACTGCCACCCTGAACAAGAACTACTACTCGTCGCCCGCTTCGCTCACCGCGCTGCTTCACATCTTGGTCTCGCACCAGAGCCCCAACCTCCGCCAACTGGCCGCTATCGAGTCCCGCAAGCTCGTCAAGAGACATTGGCTCGACCTTCCCAACGACCAAAAGCCCCAGATCCGCGAACAGCTCCTGCAATCCACTCTCAGTGAGGAGCAGTCGCTTGCCCGCCACTCCAAGGCCCGCGTTATTGCCTCGATCGCCCAGATCGACCTTGCAGACGGCCAATGGCAGGACCTCCCCGACTTCCTCCAGAGAGCCTCGACCTCCCAGACCGCCAGCCACCGTGAAGTTGGTGTCTACATCATCTACACACTCCTCGAGACCATGCCCGATATGTTCCAGGAGAACATGAGCGCTATGCTCCAGCTCTTCACAAAGACCATCCAGGACCCCGAGAACGCTGAGGTCAGAATCAACACAATGCTCGCTCTTTCTGAGATCTGTATGGTTCTGGACACCGACGAGGACCCTCAGTCGCTCAAGGCCTTCCAGGACACCATCCCTCACATGGTCCGCGTTCTGCAGCAGGCTGTTGACGACGGTGAGGAGGACCGCGCCATGCAGGCTTTCGAGGTCTTCAACAAGCTGCTCAGCTACGAGTCTGCTTTCCTCAACGCCCACTTCGGCGACCTCATGCAATTCATGATGCAGCTTTCTGCCAACACCGACATCGACGACGACTCGCGTTCCCAGGCTCTGTCTTTCCTCATGCAAGCTGTCAGATACCGCAAGCTCAAGGTTCAGGGTCTCCGCATCGGTGAACAGCTCACCACCACCTCTCTTCAGATCGTCACCGAGCTTGGTGAGCTGTCTGCCGAGGACGAGGACATCACCCCTGCCCGCTCCGCCCTGGGTCTGCTCGACATTCTCTCCGAGAACCTTCCTCCCAGCCAAGTTGCCGTTCCACTTCTCCGCGCCATTGGTCCCTTCGTCCAGAACCCCAACGCCGACTACCGTCGTGCTGGTATTCTTGCTCTCGGCATGTGTGTTGAGGGTGCTCCCGACTTCATCAGCACTCAGCTCGCTGAGATTCTCCCCATGGTGCTCCACCTGCTCGAGGACCCTGAGGTTCGTGTCCGTTCTGCCGCTCTCAATGGTGTCGCCAGACTCGCCGACGATCTCGCCGAGGAGATGGGCAAGGAGCACGCCCGCCTGATCCCCGCTCTTGTCAAGAACTTCGACTTGGCTATGCAGCAGCTGAACGGCCCTGCCGGTGATGAGAACCTCGCCATCATCAAGCAGAGCTGCATGGCTATCGACTCGATGATCGAGGGTCTTGACAAGGAGGACGCCTCCAAATACGTTGGTGAGCTCGTTCCCAGACTCAGCCCTCTGTTCCAGCACCCCGAAGTCAAGGTCCAGATCTCGGCCATCGGTGCCACTGGTTCCATCGCTTCTGCCAGCGAGGAGGCTTTCATGCCCTTCTTCGAGGGCACCATGCAAACGCTGGGCCAATTCGTCTCTATCAAGGACTCTGACGATGAGCTCGAGCTCCGTGGTGTTGTCTGCGACTCGCTCGGCAAGATTGCCTCTGCCGTCGGCGCTGAGGCTTTCCAGCCTTACGTCACCCCTCTCATGCAGGCCTCTGAGGAGGCTCTTCACCTCGATCACCCCAGACTCCGCGAGACCAGCTACATCCTTTGGAGCACCATGTCCAAGGTTTACGACGACAAGTTCGCTCCTTACCTTGCTGGTGTTGTCAAGGGCCTGATCGAGTGTCTTCAGCAGGACGAGAGCGAAGATGGTGTTACCCTTGGTGAGGAGGCTAGAGAGCTTCTTGGCCAGGAGGTCACCATTGCTGGCAAGAAGGTCAAGATTGCTGATATTGGCGCTGGTGCTGATGATGACACCACCATCGACATTGACGATGATGATGATGAGGATGACTGGGACGACCTTGGTGCCGTCACTGCTGTCGCCATGGAGAAGGAGATCGCCGTTGAGGTTATCGGTGATGTCCTCACCCACACTCGCGGCCACTTCCTCCCCTACTTCCAGCAGTGCGTTGAGGCCGTCCTTGCCCTTGTCGACCACCACTTCGAGGGTGTTCGCAGATCTGCCATTGGCACTCTTTGGAGAGGTTACGCCTCTCTCTGGGCCATGGCCGAGGACAACGGCATGGCCAAGTGGCAATCTGGCCTTCCTCTCAAGGTCCAGGCCACTGACGATCTGATGAAGCTCGGCAGCTTGATCATGACTGCCACTCTTGCCCTTTGGCAAGACGAGGTTGACCGGTATGTTTCGAATTATTTCCCTTTATTCCCCAGCACATCCTCTTACTGTGATGACCACTCTTCGTTACACCCAGCTCACTTTGATGCACAAATGTGCACTTGATGCGAACGCGATTCTGTTACTGATTCGATCTCTTGATCACCCTCTTCTACACCAACGCTCTTCAGCCGAGACTTGAACCAATGACTAACGCTGAATTGATAGTGGTACCGTCACCGACATCCACCGTAACCTCGCCGCTACCCTCAAGCTCTGCGGTCCAGCCATTCTCACCGCAAGCATCGGGGAGAACGCTTCCTCACCCGTCCAGCAAATCGTCGAGATGATCCTCTCCATCTTGCAAAAGAGACACGTGTGCCAGCAGGACCTCGACGGTGAGGATGAGTTCGATGTCGACCTGGAGTCATCCGAGTACGACTGGCTCGTTATCGAGACCGCCATGGAGGTCATCACCTGCCTTGCTGCTGCCCTTGGCGAATCTTTCGGCGAGCTCTGGCAAATCTTCGAGAAGCCTGTCGTTAAGTACGTCAGCGGAACCGAAAAGTACGAGCGTAGTGCTGCTGTCGGCACCATCGCCGAGGCCATTGGCAACATGGGTGCATCCGTTACTCCCTACACCACCAACCTGATGAAGATCTTCCTCAAGCGTCTTGGAGACGAGGACCCGGAGGTTCGTAGCAACGCCGCCTATGGTACCGGTCTCCTCTGCGAGAAGAGCACCAACGAAAACGAGATCACCGGCCAGTACAACACCATACTCGCCAAGCTCGAGCCTTTGTTGCACCAGCAGCAGGAGGCCCGTCTTCTCGACAACTCTGCCGGATGTGTTGCCCGCATGATCAAGAGACACCCCAACAACGTCCCCCTTGCTGACGTCCTTCCCGTCTTGATTCAGCTCCTTCCTCTTAGAGAGGACTACGAGGAGAATGAAGCCGTTTTCGAGATGATTGTCGCTCTCTACCAGCAGCAGAACTCAGTCATCCAGGGCTTGACCAGCTCTATCCTCCCCGTCCTGCAGAAGGTGTTGAGCCCTCCCGAGGAGCAGCTCAGCGATGAGACGCGCCAGAAGGTTATGCAGTTGGCCCAGTACCTCCAGTCGCAATAGAAAGCGACATGTAGTGGAGATGTTTTGTAAGAAGTCTGAGAAGCTACGTTGTCACGCACCAGAGGATACCCCGAGCATAGAGCTCCTTTTTTTTCTTTTCTTGTTTTTAGTTATTTGTTGCATAGCATGCGAGAATGTTCAAAAGTACATTTTGTTGATTTTAGATTATGGTCAAGTCCGAGTCCAAGTCCAGGTACAAATCCAGGTACAAGTCCATCTGTTGGTGAAACAGCTATATAATTGAAACGATGATGGAGGCTCCCTTCTGGCGTTGGCGGGTCGGGCGGTTGAACCCTGATTCGCAGTGGATCATGCAAGTGCCATATGGCTTGGTACTTCAGTAAACAGAGTTTAGGAGTTCCTTGTATTTCGACCGTCATACTGCATGGTCTTGCCGCGGTTAGCAGCTGAATCGTGGCAGTTTCTTTTGTTTCTTCCTAGTGTCGCACAACTCTGACAAGACGATGAGCATGCCGGCGTGCTGAAAAGCACCTTCCAATAGACCCGAAGCCCAAGAAATTACAGGACCATCACCATGTCAGGCAGAACACCAGCAGGAGGCAGCGCCGACAAGACGCGTCCTCCTCTGGCGAGGATGGGCAGCTCTTCGGCCAGAGGACCTACGCTATCTACAGCAAATCGACCGGGGAGCAGTGCATCCGTCAGATCTACAACGAGCAGTACGACAGCAACAGCCAGGCAGCCATTGCGACTAGCAAGTGTCGAGGAGAACAAGAGACCGACCCTCAATGGTGTGTCGAGGCGCATGTCATCCATGAACGCCGTACCGACGACATCAAGACCTCAATCACGACTGAACACTACATCATCCCCCGCGACACGAACCCCGACAGCCGCCAGCAGGACGACCGCACCTAGAGCTCCCCTGAATGCGACCCCTCGCGCTACCGGTACTCCCTCGACCGTCAATCGCACACCAAGATTAGCTGCCACTCCAGCCCCAGGAACACCAAAAACTCCTGCCACTGCGCCCAAAGCACCTACTGCCGCTCCAAAAGTCAAGGCCACCACACCACGGAAACTGGCGGTGAGAACCTCGCTAGGCAATCTAGAGAGACCCACACTATCTAGCCCTGTCACACTCACAAGGTCTGTCTACCTGAATTCAATCCCAAATGCTGCTTGCGAAGCTTACTATCATCAGTGATTTGAACTCGTCGTCCGACCGACCACCATCCCCGCTAGGCCCTATGTTCAAGTCGCCGCCCAAGTTACGCAAGTTCACTGCCACTTCCGATGTCGAAACAGATCAGATCAAGCAGAAGGGCCATGCACGATCGCAGTCTGCCACCGTGGGCCGCCCTTCAACCGCTCCGGAGACACAAGACCAGAAGGCGAGAGACATGCGTATCATGAGCGATCTGCTTCGCGAAGCAAACATGCGAGAATCCATGAAGAAGGAGATTGCAGAGCTCAAGGCCGAGGTGGAGAGATTACAACGTCCTAAGAGTCCTGTCAAACCGGATACCTGGGCTGGCACTTTTACCGTCGCCGAGATGGAAGAGATGGAAGCCACACATTTGGAAGAAGTTCAAGGCATCAGGAAAGACTACGAGACACAAAGACGTGCTACCGAAGAGGAGCACGCTATCGAGATGCGTGGTCTTAGAGCCGAGCTTGATCAGATGGATTCGCTCAAGGCTGAACATGCAAGAGTTCTTGCAGACGCTCATGCGAGACTCGAGGCCGAGTCGAAGGAGCTACGGAAGACATCCGCTTTGTTGAAAGAGCTGAAGACTACTCATGCGAAGGAGTTGGAGGACATACAAGCCGAACACACGTCAATTGCCGATACCCTACGGAACAGTCATGCCAGTGAGCTCAAGGAACTCAAATCGCAGCTCGAAGCGCAGCGGAAACGTGCCAACTCCATTGACAAGCTCAAGGCCAATCATGCCAAGGCACTCGACCAATTGAGATCTGAACTTGACAGTCAAGTGGAGGAAACAGCGGCAATTGAGAAGCTTAGAGAAACCCATGATGTTGAGGTTGCCAACCTCAAATCACAACTTGATGACCAAACGAAACGAGCAAGATCAGCCGAGGAGACCAATGCGAAGCAATTGGAGGATGTTGATCAATTGCGATCGCAACTGGATACCTTGTTGAAGGACACTTCTGTGGTTGATCAGCTCAAGGCTACTCACGAGGTCGAAGTTGCTGACCTAAACTCCAAGCTGAAGGAGCAAAGCGAACACACTGAATCAATGCACAAAGAACTCGAGGATTCGCGATCAGAAATGGAGAAAAAGTCCCAAGACACTTCTGAAGCCGATAACCTGAAAGCTGAGCACGAAAAGGAAATGTCAGAGGTCAAATCACAGCTGCAGAAGCAGAAGAAGCGAGCAATGTCTACTGCCAAGCTCAAGGAGACACACGCGAAGGAATTGGAAAGCTTACGATCAGAGCTGGAATCACATGGTACCTCGACAACCGAGTCGCTGAAGGCTGGACATGACAAGGAACTGGCCGCGCTACGCGAGGAAATCGAGACGCACCGTCTGAATTCATCCAAGGTATCTGAACTTTCCGTTAACGACATCGATCATCTCAAATCCGAACACGAAGCCCATATTTCCAATCTCCGTGCTGAACTCGACGCGCAGAAGAAGGCATCATCCAAACTTGCTGGTGTAGAGGACAAAATCGCATCAGTTCAGGCTGCTCTTGAGGAAAGCAAGTCCGCCGCATCGAAACAGGAAAAGAAACTGCTTGAAAGTATCCAGAACAAGGAGCAGGACAGTGAGCAACTAGTACAAGTGATCAAAGACCTGGAATTCGAAATTGACCGTGTACAAGAACAGCTGGATCTGGATGCTGCCCGCCAGGAAAAAGAGCGCAAGGAGATTCGCAGTGTCAAGAAGAAGCTGGAAGCGGAATTGACCGAGCTACGGAAGACGGCTGCGCAAGACAAAGAGCGACTTTCCGCAGAAAGCACTCAGGCCAATGAACTCGTCACCAAGCTACAAGAAGAACTATCATCTCTGCGCGAAGCCCACGAGGAGGAAAGAGAGAATGTTGAACTTGCAGCTGACGAGACCAAGCGGGCCAGCGAAAAGCTACAACAGGAACTGGAATCTCTTCGCCAAGAACGCGAGAAGGACGAGACTGTGAAGAAAAAGGCTCTGCAACATGCTGAGAAGGCGTTGGAAGAGCTCCGCCAAGAAGCTCAGCAATCTCAGCAACAACACGCCGATGAGATTGCCAGAGCGCAAGAGAAGACGGCTGAGAGCGAACGCCTACTGGAAGATCTGCACAGCCAGCTGGAAACAATCCAATTGCTTCACGATCAAGAAGCTAAACAGCGCTCTGAAGAAGCGGAAGCATCTAGCAATTTATTGGACAGCCTGAAGCGTGAGTTTGAATCATCACAACGCGAAGGAAGCGACAAGTCCAAGATCGTCGAGACTCTCCAGAAGGAAATGGAAGATCTAAAGCAATCAAGATCAAACGCCGAAAACGAACACACCAACAATGCTTCGAAGCTGTCTAAGCTTGTTGAGGACCTCCAGGCTGAAGTAGCCGAGTTCAAAAAGGCTAAGCAGGAGCTTGTAGATCAACATGAGCAAGATGCCAAGGAACATATCGCTACAATTGAAGGATTGCAAGCTCGTAATTCTGAGTTGCAGCAGAACCTCGAAGATGCCCAGCGCGCTTCCGAAAGCGAGAACGAGACGCTGAAGAAGACACTTGGGTCTCTTCAAGAAGAGCTTTCGACACTACAATCTCGCGAGCAGGAGCTTTCGGTCGCGAAGAATGAGGAGCTTCAGAGCTTGACCGCGACTATTGACGAGTTGAACTCAAGAATTCAATCCTTAACCAGTGAGGCAGAGGACAGCAAGAACTCTCACGAGAGCGAAGTTGAGGCTATGAAGGGCGTGGTCGATGGCTTGCAAGCTCAAGTCGCTACCTTGGAGAAGGCGAAGGACGAGGCGACCAATGCTTTCAACCACGAAACTACCGACCTCAAGAAAACAACGTCGGAGCTCGAAGAACAACTTCAGAAGATACGCTCAGATAACGAGGATGCTCTCAAAGCCAAGGATGACGAACTGTCCGAGCTACATGACAAACTCGAGCAAGCAAGTACATCTCTTGAGCAGGCAAAGAACGACTCTGCAAATGCTACAAATGAAGAGACTGCTGCGCTGAAGCAGACTGTGTCCTCCCTGGAAGAACAACTTCAAGAGTTGCGCTCTGATAGCGAAAGTGCTCGCAAGCTCAAGGATGAGGAGCTTTCGGTTTTGCTTGTTAACCTTGAGCAAGCCCAGAGGGATCTCGAGCAAGCCAAGAGTGATGCTTCAGATGCTCTCCGGGCGAAAGAGGACGAGCTGAAGCAGGCAATTTCTGGACTGCAAGAACAACTCCAGAAGCTCCGTTCCGCGAACGAGGATGCTTCCAAAACCAAAGAAGACGAGCTTCTTAGGCTGCATTCTCAACTTGAGGAGGCGCAGCACAGATTGGCTGATTCCGAGAAGTCCTTGAATGATGCTCGCGAAAGCTTGGAAGAAGCTCAAAAATCTTCTCTGAGCGACGATGACATTGCTGTTCTTCAAAAGAATATTTCTGAGCTAGAAGAGCAACAGCAAAAGTCAAGAACCGAACATGAACAAATCATCAAAATTCAAGAAAGCGAGCTGTCCATCTTGCGACGCAGTCTCGAAGAAGCTCAGTCGAAGGCAAAAGACACCGAGAAATCGCTGGCCGAGGCACGTTCGGATCTCGAGGACTCTCAGAAAGCACAATTTAGCCAGGATGAGATTGTTGTATTGCAGCAAAGTATGTCGGAGCTGGAGGAGCAACAAGACAAGGCACTTTCGGAGCACAAGGATGCGATCAAAACTAGAGATGACCAGATCTCTACTTTGCGCGAGAGTCTTGTCGAAGCTCAGTTCAAGACAAGGGATACCAATGAAGCATCCCGCGAGATTGGCTCTGTCCAGAGCCACGAGGGTGAGGTTCATGACTTGCAGATTGTGATCGGCAGATTCCAAGAACAGGTCGCAAACCTTGAGAAGGCGCTTGAAGAGAAAACAGCCGAGTCAGAGCAAGCCAAGTCGGCCCACATGAACAAGGAGAGCACGAGAGCAGTTGATGCGTTGCAAGAACAAGTTGCCAATATTGGAGCAGACAAGGAAAGCCTAGAGAAAGAGCTCAACATCAAGTCTGCTGCTCTTGAGCAGACTATCTCGAACCTCGAGGATCAGATTCAACAGGCCCACATCAGTCATGAAAGTGTGTTAAATGACAAGATTCAGGAGCTTTCGGATCTGAACGAGGCTCTCGAAAAGGCGCAAGCCGAAGCAACCGACAGTGTGGGATCTCTTGATAGCCATCAGACTAACGTTCATGGCCTGCAAGCTACGATTGACGAGATGAAAGAACAAATCACGACTCTTGAGTCAGCTAAGGAGAGCTTGCAAAAGGATCTTGAAGCCAAAACCGTTGCTCTTGAACAGACGGTTGCAGAGCTCGAGAGCCAACTCCAACAGGCTGGTTCCGAACACGCAAGTACACTCGAGGCCAAGGAGAATGAGCTTTCAGAAGCTCGTGAGGCTCTTGAGTGGGCCCGCAGCAAAGCCACAGACACCGAGAATATTCTTGGCGCAAAAGACAACGAACTGACGATCTTGCGTGAGACACTCGAGAATGTCCAGACTGAAGCTTCCCATACTCGCAAGTCTCTTCACCAGTCGCGTGCCTCAATTGATGGTCTGCAGAAGTCAAACTCTGAGACCGAAGAACTCCTCGCTCAAATCCAGCGCGAGAGAGCTGAAAGCGAGCACGCGCTTCAGAGGAGAAACGCAGAGATCAACGATCTTTGGGCTTCTCTCGAGCAGTCGCAGGCAGGTTCCAGAGAGGCACTTGCCGAGCTTCAGTCTCTGCGTGAAAACAACACAGCCATCTCTGATCTCGAAGGTCAGATGAAGAAGCTGAGAGCTGAGAATGAGCAAGCACTTCGCAGTCGTGACTCGGAGATCCGCAAGCTCAGAGAATCTGTAGAGAGAGGTGATCTTGCCTCTTCTAACCTTGAGAAGGCACGAACAGCCATGTCTGACATGGAAACCCAATTCGAAGAACAACTTGCCAATCTCGAGCACCAGATCAGAAGCAGGCAAGATGAATTCGACACCTTGGGTGACTCTTACAAGCAATCACAGGCAGATTACGCCGAGATGGGTGATCTGCTTGGTGCTACAAACCAGCGATTGCAGAAATCGTATGCCGAAGCTGAAAGGCTTCAGGAGGAGCTGAGTATCAAGAGTGACGAGGTCTTCAGTCTCAATGTGTCTCTTGAGGCTGCTCAGAGGAAGACGGCTGAGAAGCAGGCCGAAATCACAGAACTGCGCTCATCTCAGGAGGAATTTACTGGTTTGAGAAGCCAACTCGCAGAGAGGCATGAAGTTGTCGAGAAGGCACAAGCCGAAGCTGAAGCTCTGAAGGTCTCTCTTGCAGAAGCACAGATTGAAATCAGCGCATTGCAGAGTGCGCAGTCCGCCGGCACTGAGTTGGCGCAGCACATTCAATACGTGCATGCTGAGTATGAGGAGACGCTGAGGCTCAAAAGTGCCGAGATCGAGCAACACCGCGCCGCCTTTGAGAAGGCACAGGCTGATGCGGCTGAATTCGCACGAACATTGGCAGATCAGACTGCCGAGCTTGAAGGACTGCACAAATCGCTGGATGCGTTGAACTTGGATGGTGACGACAAGGACACAAACCACGCTGCCGCGATCGCCAGGGTCGAGCAGGAGCTCCATGACAGGCACCTCGGAGAGCTTCGCAGCATTCAGGAGGCACACACATGGGAGTTGGCCGGCTTACAGAAAGAGCCCACAAGCAGAGAGCTTGGGTCCCCTGACACAACGCATGAGACCCTCTCACAGCAGGTTACTGAGCTCAGGAATGAGTTGGCAATGGCCACTGACGAGAAGTTTGAACTCATGCAGAAACTCGACGAGGCTCAAGGTCAGCACGGGCGGGAGTCCAGGTCACAATCACAAGATGGGTCCAACCCGGACACGGAGAAGAAGACCCAATCTCTGAGAGCAGACTACGACGCAAGGGTTCTTGAATTCGATACGCGTCACCGCGATCTCGTCCGCCAACAAGAAGAGACACTCGAAACACTTCGCAGCGATACCGAAGATAGATTACAACAAGCTGAGGAGCGCCGTCAAGAACTTATCCGCGAACACGAGGAGAATCTCTTCAATCAAGCTGCCGAGTTCGAGAAGTCTAAGAATTTCTCTGTTGACGCTCTGAACGCGCGACACTATACTGAGCTGAAGAAACGCGACGATGCCATCGATATGCTGCGCGAGGAGCTAAACTCACTGAAGCAACAAGTCCAGCGGCTGCGACAAGCCGACACAGAAGCACAATCTCCTCCTGCTATCAATGTTGAAGCTCTATCACCTGAGGAAGCAGATGACCGAGACTTCAAATCAGCGCAAGCGACCCCCGGCGCAATTTTCGAAGAATTCATCACGCCGATGGAAGTAGCTGAAGTTGAGGACGCACCTCAGTTCGATGATGTGGATAATATGCAGACATCCATCGCCGCTGACTCGGATGCTGTGTCAGATGATGGCTCTTACGATATGGATTTCACTCACCTTGAATCTCAAATTGACGCCTCGGAACAAGAACTAGCCCCGTCTCCAAGACAACTCACCATTGAAGTCGCCAAGTCAGACGATAATGCAGACAGTCAACAACCTCCAACCAGTGCGACTACCACAACAACCACTTCCTACGACAACGACGCCTTGACTTCGCAATTAGCACACCTCGAAGCAGCACTCGAGTCCTCCCGCACAGAAACCTTCCACGAGCGCCAAACCCTACAACTAACCATCTCTTCCCTCCGCACCGAACTTTCCGCCGTCCGCGCCGAAAAGACATCCTTGCAAGAACGCTTGGCCAATTTCTCTTCTGCCATTGACGTCAGTGTCGGTTTGGATCATGCAGAGGAGGCGTGGGATGGTGAGGTAGGGGTGGAAGGACAAGGCGGTAAAGTGGAAAAGGCAAGGACTGTAGAGGGAATGTTGGCGGGATTGAGACAACAGGCCAAGCAGCTTGAGGAGTTGAATGAGGAATTCTTGAGTCAGAGTTTGAGGTGGAGTGGGGTTCTGCCGTTGAGATAGGGGTGGAGAGAGGTGTATGATATAGGAAAGGGGGTGGAAGGAAATGGTGAGGGGGAGAAAGTGAGGCGAGGAGATGTAATTTTATTGTATGAATGGGATATGTTTTGACTTGTTATATGGGTGTCTACGCATGGCCTATCCTCCCCCTCCTATGTGTCTGTATCCCCATCTCCATCATCGATCTTCTGGGGTTTTTCCAACATCCTGTCTTTCTTCAAGGTGCAAGCGGGAGTGATAGCTTCATGGAGACGACGAGCATCGCCGTGGAGCAGACACAATACCTGCAATCATCTGAATGACTGTGCAATGGATTTGCGACTGGAAGGTTCGGGGAGCGGAAAATGAGGGACTGTGGTGGTGAGACGACTTCATTTTCGTGACTGACTTGTGCTGTCTAGATTTAAGAAGGAATGATGTACATCCCAAGACCTGCGCCTGTTCGACAGGATTCCCACTAAACGTGACGTTGGTGAAGTCGATTGTACGGTTTCGGGTCTTTCTCGCTGATTGTGTGTGACGAGAACCCATGTTTCTATTTAAGCACTAGCTTCACCCTCGGCCTGTCTGGCAGCCACACTACCACCCTTCCAATGACTCTTAGGGTCGGACCAGAGATGCTTGTTGGTCTGACTGTCTTCACCCACGGGACCCCAGCCACCGCCTCCAGGTGTGTTGATGATGATTCTTTCTCCAGCCTTGAAAGCCGCGGTATTCTTTCCACCGAGATTGATATATCTGACCTCTTCCTCCTCTTTGACCTTTTTCTCATCATCGGTAGGTGCTTTTTCTACATGTCTGACCCAAACATTTTGTCCACAAGCGGCATCTTCACCGCCGTTGAGACCGTAAGGGTGGTATACACGGCGCTCCGAGAGGATGGAAACTTGCACTGGGATACGGAACTCGATGTCGCGGACAACACCATCGCCGCCCTTGTGTTGCCCGTTTCCACCGCTACCGGCGCGAAGACTGAATTCGCGGAGCAATACAGGGTAGCGACGCTCGAAGACTTCGGAATCGGTGATGCGGGTATTGGTCATGTGGGTGTGAACACCGTTTGTGCCATCCCAGGTAGGACCGGCACCAGAACCTCCGGCAATGGTTTCGTAGTATCCGAAGCCTTTGACTGCTTCTTTGCCATCTGCGTTGCCGCCGACTAGAAGAGAGAGTAAAGTTAGCATGGTTCTTGTAAAAAAAGATGATACATCACCACAGAGCTCTTTAATACAGCAGAGACTAGCCTTGAGACCGAACCCCCACACGCAGCAATACTGTTGTGCATCCATTAAAAGGCACGAGTGCTGCTAGAACAGGATCATATCCATTGAGAGCGTGTAAATCAGTGGCTTTCAATGAACAGGCTCAAGTGGTATCAGAGACATTCTGCCTTTCGATGGGAGTTCGGTCTTAGAGATCCTCTGTGAGATTGATTTCTGCAGATTGAGCCCTCGTTTGGTGGCTCTTGGCTGGTATTCACCGCAATACACGCGAAACTTACATCCTAGAGAGCAACGAGTTAGCCAAGTTCTATGGAAAGACTAGAACGGAATCAAAGATTTACCAAAAGTCAAATTGTTACAATCTCCCTGGGAGGCAGCACAGGCTTGGAAAGCCTTCAAAACAACGTCTGTGACGCGCTGGGAGGTCAAAACGTTGCCTCCTACGACTGCAGCAGTCGCGGAAGGTGACAAGAAGGATTTCTTGGGAATCTTGACGTGGATAGGGGCGAGGCAGCCTTGGTTCAAAGGAATGTCCTCGCTGATGAGGCAACGAAGGCAGTAGATGATTGCGCTGTATGTCACTGCTTCAGGAGCATTGATGTTGCCATAGACCTATGTCATCAGGTTAGTAAGCGGATAGAAGAATGCTTCGACTAGATAGCGCCTACCTCAGGTCCGGTGCCGGTGAAATCAAATACGGCTTCACCCTTCTCGGCGTCGATTTGCACGTTGAGCTTGATTGGGCTGCCGTCATCCATGTAGTCGACAGCTGACAAATCTTGGCCTTCAAAACGCTTGCTGACCTCCTTGAGCAGATTTCTGACACTCAGCTCGGCGTTGTCCTGGATGCTTGTCATGTAGAATTGTACAACATCTTCGCCGTAATCGTCAATAAGCGTGTTGATGAGGTTGATACCTTTCTGGTTAGCTGCAACTTGTGCCTTAAGGTCGTTCAAGTTGTCTGCCAAGCATCGAGTGCCACTGCATCCAGGGTACTGGGCTGGTTCGTCGAGAAGTAGCTCCGTGATACGCTTCTCGTCAAATCTGCCCTCTGAGACCAGCTTTTCGGACTTGATGGCTGCACCTTCCTGGAACAGCTCGCGAGAGTGTGGCGGCATTGAGCCAGGCAGAATACCTCCAATGTCTGCATGATGGGCACGAGAAGCAACGTAAAAGACAATCTTGTCGCCACTGAAAGCTGGTGTGATGACCGTGATGTCGGGCAAGTGGGTGCCACCATACATAGGATGGTTTGAGACCAGAACATCACCCTTCTTGAGCTTGCCCTCCCAGATCTTCGCTTGCTTCTTGACACACGTGGACATAGATCCTAGATGGACAGGCAGATGGGGAGCATTGGCGACTAGACCTCCAGTTGGGTCGAATAGTGCGCAAGAATAGTCGAGTCGTTCCTTGACGTTTGTGCTGACACTGGTCTTTTGCAGAGCACGACCCATTTGCTCCGCGATGGCCATGAAACGATGAGCAAAGATACTGAGCATGATCGGATCAACGGTCTCAGTGTTGATCTTCTTCTCAGAACCATCGCTCTCGCCAATGTTGATGACGACGTGTGTCTCGATGACCAGAGCGGAGGCGCCAGGGGTCACGACGATTGTTTGAGTGCCGTCGGCAATGATCGCTGGGCCCCTAATCCTATCACCAACCACGAGTTCCTCAAGCTTGTAGATGGAAGTCTCCTGTCGGCCACCCTCGAAGTAGACTTGTGACTTTCCATAGATCTTCTCGTCCTTGCCGACATCCTTTGGCTTGATTTCTTCCAATTGCTGATCAACGGTCTTCTCGAGGCCCTCGAAGGTCTTGCCGATACCACGAGCTCTGACGTCATCGACGATGATGTCTCGGTCAGGGAGGGTGAAACCGAACTCTTGTTCGTGCTGCTCGATGAAAGCCTTGCCGAATGCCCAATCGTCGCCGTCGAAATTCTTGTCGGCGTCCTCTTTGCTTGGTCTGACGACCATGAGGGCTGACTCTGTACCACGGTAACGCATGTTCAAGTACTCCTCGAAGTGGACGTGGTCTTCTTCGAAGCCTTGATCTTTCAAAGTGGCTCTCGACTTCTTCTTGAGTTCCTCCATCTTACTCTGGAAATACTTGCGGACATCTCCCTCATCAGACCACACCTTTGAATCTGGTTCTTGCCTTTCGTCAACTACGTCAGCCAGGGCCATGCCGTAGGCCGAGAGAACAGAAGAGTAGCGATGAATCAAGATTTGGCTGATTCCGAGTGCCTCTGCGATGGCGACTGCGTGTTGACCACCTGCACCACCGAATGTCGCAAGTCTGTGCTTCGAGGTATCGTGTCCTCTAGCTTCCGTCAAGCTACGGATGGGCCTAGTCATGGTCTCGTTGGCAATCTTGATGAACCCATATGCGACCTCATCTGCAGACATTTTCTTGTCCTTGACTTCCTGGTTGATCTTTGTTGTAAGCTCTTCGAAAAGCTTCTTGCTTGCCTCGGGATCGAGTCCCTCATCTTCATTCTTGCCAAAAATCTTGGGGAAGAAGTCCGGTAGCAGGCGTCCGAGGAACAAGTTGGCATCAGTGATAGTAAGTGGACCATCCTTCCTGTAACAGGCAGGTCCAGGGTGGGCACTTGCTGACTCTGGACCGACCACGAATAGCCCATTCTTGAAGAAGAGCCTACTGCCACCACCGGCTGCAACTGTGTTAATGTCTAGTTGAGGCGATTGAATGGTAACACCAGCTGTTGTGGTCTCAAAGACGTGGTCATATCTGCCCTCGCCATATCTGGAGACATCCGTACTGGTCCCGCCCATGTCAAAGCCAATGACGGGCGTTTTGGTCTTTGGGTCGTATGAGGTCAAGGCATAGCCGACTACACCACCAGCAGGCCCTGACAGGATCGCGCGGAGACCACTGAAGATGTCGACATCGACCAAACCACCGTCCGATTGCATGAACTCGCATCTGGCACCCCTTGCACCTTCTTCCTTTTTGACACTGGCAGTACCCAGTCCACCCTCGAAACCTTTTTGGAAGCCATCAATGTATTTGCGGATAGCAGGGGTAAGATAAGCATCAGCACAGGCGGATGTAGCGCGAGGTACAAGCTTGATCATAGGCATCAACTCGTGGGACAAGGAAACGTGCTCAAAGCCAATCTCCTTGGCAATCTTGCCAATCAATGCCTCGTGCTGTGGGAAAGTGTAACCATGCATGAGACAGACGGCGATACTCTTGAGACCAGAGTCAAAGACTTCTTGCAATTGCTTGCGTATTTGTTCGTGGTCGGGTCTCTTGAGGATACGGACAGCCTCACCTGACAGGCCCTTGACTAGCTCGGCATCCTCGCCAGCATCCTTTATAGCCTTAGCTTCCGTCGTGTTTCTTGTAGGATCTTCAGCGTAGTCTTCGAGTGTGACTCTTTCATCAACCTCAACGACTTTTTTGTATAGAACCTCTGGCTTCTTGATGGCCAGATCGAAGATGTTGGGTCTACTTTGGTTGCCGATCTCTAAGCAGTCCTTGAAGCCTTTTGTGACGACCATAGCAATATCTTCTCCTTTTCTTTCTAGCAAGGCGTTGGTTGCTACTGTTGTTCCCATCCGAATACTCTCAATCTTAGTCGTATCTAGTGGTTCGCCACGAGGGATGTCTTTGCCAGTGAATTTGGATAGCAGGCGACGAATGCCTTCTAGGGGAGCGTCGTCGTAGTTTTGGGGGTCTACTGAGAGTAGCTTGATAACGACATCGTCTTCCATCTTGCCAGAGCCGGGGTTGCCGACACAGTCGGTGAACTATAGTAGTAGTAGTATAGTTAGTAGGTTGCTGTAGATGTTAAGGCTACGTTGAAAATAGATAAGTTTACTCACTGTACCACCGCGATCAATGGCGATGCGAATGCCGCGCTCGCTTCTCTTCTCCGAAGCCATGCTGTGTAGGTCGGTATGGCGTACACTCGGGTGTTTACTGAACTTCGAGCTCTGGGGTGACGTGGGGTATGGTGGGGTATGAATGCGAGAAGGTCACGAGAGTGAAATGGTGATTGAGAAAGGAAAGAGCGATGGCAGACACGACGAATGCTTAACACATGCGAAATGGTTGATCGGAGAGGATCACCTATCGATATCTCTACAGCCCGCCCCACTGCAATTGTGACGTTGCGCCGGAACTTTGGCCCGCCATGCACCATGGCGGGGAGACCAAAGCATGTCTCGGACTGAGATGATGGACACCACAGCAGAGCTTTACCTTGACTTGGAAGTTTATTCGAGTGATAGCACTATGTGATAGAAGAACACAGGTACAAGTCGTGAGAAGTTTCGATGAGATGTGGTCGTTTCGCAGGTGTCTTGATGGTCTAGACAGCTCCCGCACGGACTCCAGGCTTATTCGAGTGGAGAGAAGGGAGTGTGGGAGATGATGCTTGCCAGCTGCGTGTTTATCGTACAACGTCTGCAATTAATTCTGTCGCACCATGTCGCCGTCGCTGCTTCTTGCCAACTGAATCCTCCTTGTCGCACAAGACCTTCCCCAAACAGCATTGCGATGAGCGTCGCATGCGCCCGACCCCTCTCTTCCGCCAACTCCCTGTACTCATAGATAGCCGACACCATGGACGCCCACAATCATCATCACGAGCTCGACGAGGAACATGGCTTCGATGAGCAGCCGAAACCTCGCGAGCTGCCCGCCGACCTACCTCGCTCACTCGACGACCGCAGAACCTTCTCTGGCTACGGCAATGTTGAGACCGAATACTATGATGCCTGGCAAGGTATGTTGCTGCCTGAACTGCTTGCTCCCATCCACTGACCACGCTCGCCAGGCCAGTCGCAATTCCTTACCGCGCCTACCATCGCCCAATCGAACAACTTTAACCTCTCCCTGAACGAACCCGACAATTTCGGCCCCTCCGAGCACGACTTGGCCGAGCATGACACCAGGCTGGCCCACATGTTGGCAACCCAGGTCCGAAGCAACGAGGACGACGATGATGTGGAAAGCACCGAAGACAACGTCGTAAATGACAAGAACCTATCCGACGGCGAAAAGCGTCAGATGCTACAAGATTTCCTCTTCATGGCTGCAAGCAATGGCGACGTTGGTCGCATAAAGCGTTTGGTCAGAGGCAGCGCCGCTCTGTATATTGATGTGAATGCCGTGGACTCGGAAGGTACTCCTCCCTTGGTCTATGCCAGTTGCTTCGGTCATAAAGAGGTAGTCATGTCCTTGTTAGACGCCGGCGCAGAGGTGGACAAGCAAGATCGCAACCAGTGGAGTGCCCTCATGTGGGCCATGACAAACAGACATAAGGATATCGCAAAGGTTCTGCTGGATCATGGAGCCTCGACCGAGATTCAGTCATCTACTGGAAGGACTGCTCTCGACTTCGTCGCACCGAACAGCGACATGTCTGAATACTTGAACGACAGCGGCTACACCATCGGAAATGCTGGAGTGACTGACGACTTCTACAATGCTGGTTTCTCGCAGGACCGATTCGAGGAGGAAATGGCTGAGAACGAGATGAAGCGTCGCATGATGATGGAGAGCGCAATGAACCTTGAAGTTGATCTCGGAAATCTCGGTTTGGACGAACAACCGGAATCTGCAGACGAATTTGAAGATCCTCAAGAATTTGTCTGGGATAGATGTCTTAACGACCAGATGTTTGTCTTCCAGGAGAACGACTCGGATCGCATTCTTAACATTGTCGTCACCGAGATGACCCCTCAGCGCTCACCATCTCAAAAACCTATACCCGCCAACATTATTTTCCTTGGTGCCAGATATGCACACTACCACTCTAGCCAAGAGTTGTTGAGTGAGTGGCTCAATGCGGCCCAGGACAAGATCTACGCGGTTGTTGAAAAGCATAAGTGGGACATGACTATGCTTGCTTTCTGGATGTCCAACACAACCCTTCTATTGTATTACCTGAAGAAGGACACTGGTTTGTCAGAAGTCACCACAACATTTCAGGCCAAGATGGCAGAATTGATTCACGAAATCTATGTACTCATCATCCGTGATGCCGAAAGACGAATGGACAAAGTTCTGGATGAGGCCATGCTGGATCACGAAACAATTCCAGGATTTGAGGATATCGCATTCCAAAACGAGTGGAAGTTTCTGCGATCAAAACCAAAGGTGAAGGCTCCGGAACCATTGGAGAAGCGCTTCAGGCCACCTTCACCCAAGCGTCGCGCACAGGTGTCGCCGAGAAACATCACTTCTCTTCTATCCTCTACACTATTCGTGCTCGATCTGTACGATGTACATTCGGTCATCACCACACAAGTCATGTCCCAACTCTTGTATTGGCTTAGTGCTGAGATCTTCAACCGCATCATGTCAAACAAGCGTTATCTTGCGAGAACAAAAGCAATGCAAATCCGCATGAACATCTCACAACTCGAGGATTGGGCTAGAACAAACAATAGAGCTCCGGAGCACTACGAGAACGGAAGTTTGAACGCTACTGGAGAGAACGTTATTGAAGCTGCACGCAAGCACCTGGCGCCGGTAGTACAACTTCTGCAGTGGTTGCAATGCTTTTCATCACTAGGTCAAGATGACGAGGCACTCGACACCACTTTACAACAATTGCCCGCATTGACGACAAAGCAATTACTACATGCGGTCAAATACTACCGTGCTGAGGTCGGTGAGAAGATCCTACCAAAGGCCGCACTGAAGCATGTCGAGGAGAGCAAACGACAACTCGCCCACAAAGCAGCAGAAGCCAACTCACCTGCACTTCCAGCCCCAGCCGCGAAGGGAGACAAGTCAAATACACTTGCACCGCCTCCTGTTCTGAGAAAGGACGAGGATGACTCACCAGAGGGCAATTTGGTGGATCCAGCATTATTACTGCCTTTCCACCTCCCCACATCGACAGACATGCTTGTCACATACGGTGCAGGCTTCGGAGGAGTCAATCGGGAAAAAGAACGAAGATATACCCCCACAGTACCCCCAGACTTTTTCGAAAAGTTGGATCCTTCGGGGAGCAGTCGCAACTTGTACGAAGATGCCAAGTGGAGCGATGAGGATGTGGATCTGGGCAATTAGATCAGATCAACACAACAAAGCACAAATTTTCAGCCATATTCATTCCTTTACCGATCACTCGTTCCTCGTGTTCAATTACTTACTAATACAGACAGCCTTTCTAGAGCGTTCCGGACTTGACAACAGATTTTTGTGAGATGTCGTGTTGTAGGTTTGTTTGTTAAATCTCGATCTCCGTGTGTCTTTTTTTTTTCTGAAGGACAAGCTTGGTATTTTGAGACGACAAACAACAACACGTTCTTTCGAATTCGAATATGATTCTATCAATGTGTTGTCTGAACGTGTGAGGCTGCCGCTCAATTCTCTTTCACGCATCCCCTCTCACTTCTTCTCCCTTCCTCTGTATCTTCATCTTACAACTTGTCACACCATTCATCAGCGAGACATATCCACGACAAGCATGGACGATCCACTCAAGGTTATTTCAACCACCAGGGTGTCAGACACATCGGCTTCAAGAATCATCGCAAGTATGGACGCTCCTACCATGGGCGCCTCAACCACCGACACTACCACTACACTGTCAGACAGCTCAACTCAAGGTATGCCCACACGCGGCCCCTCCACTTGATCCATCCTGACGAACTCCCAATCACAGCCCCGACCTTCTTCCATCTACCCCTCGAAATCCGCTACCAAATCTACAACGAACTCCTCCATTCAGACGGCAACAAGACCGTCTACATGGAAGTCACCCTCAACACCACCAGCGGTCTCGATCCCATCACCCGTCTCATCAGCGTGTCCCGACAGATACGCGCCGAAGTCCACGAACTCACTGTCTCGGAATCCACCTTCCACATCAAAGCGGGTGTGTTTACAGATATGACGTTGAAACCCTACGCTACCGCTTTGAAGATGAGTAGAACCTACACTGTGAGATCAAGATCCTACAAAGATGGCAATGTCGCACGGGTCAAGGATGGTGGTCACGACAAGGAAATTCCACACCAGCTCAAGTTTTGGAAATTGTGTATACCAGTTATTGGTTCGAGTGGAAAGGTGCAATTTATCGCCGATGTCGATTTCAGGAAGCAGAGCATGACTATTCGCGACATCCACACCGTATCTCCGAAATTTGGCGGAGGTGGTACCCATGACCCTCTGCCTTTTGAGGAAGCTTTCACAAAGACCATGCAGACTTTTTCGTCAAAGGAAGGATTCGACGGTGTCACTTTCCACGAAACCACTTTGTTTTTGGAGCAAATCGTACTGCCTGACCAGGGGAACTTCTGGTGCGAGGCGGGACTATTCAGGACTTTACGGCAACTGCGTGAAGAGAAGATGGCCACCGATCGTGACCGGGCCATTGATCGTGGCCGGCCCAGCGATCGTTATCGAATGAGGATTTGGCCTTTCTCTCACCATCACTGATCAGATTATAAGCTGAGGAGAGAGTAGCAGTGCTGGAGGATTAGACCAGCGGCTCTTTCGAAGGATAACACAAGACGAAACTCTGCTAGTTGGAAGTGAACAGAGCGGGCGAGGCAAAAGGCGCGTGCGGCTTAGATGCATCAAAGCAGGATTCAAACAAAATGGTATTCAACAAGAACAGTCAACTTCTGGTGAGCTGTGCGAATTTGACTAGCAGCTCTGTAAAACATGATATCGTTGTCGATGCAAGGTTCAGACAGGGTGTCGTATACAACGAGCAAAACTTGGCTATTCCCTACCCTTGTGTTTTCAAACCAGGACTAGGAGTCAGTTGTCCACTCGAGAAAGCCATTCAAAAATCCGAGAAGATCAAAAAGAGAGGTCTTTCAGGGAGTCGAACCGCGCACCCACACATACCAAACAAACAAATCACACTTCCTCCTGTACTTCCAAAATCAAGACCTTGTCACCACACATACCTCCATCTACATTCTATCCCTGTCTACAAGCATGAGAGCTGCAGAAAGAGCAAAAAAGAAAGTATTCTCGAGTCGCCTCAGTCTCCGGTAGTTTGGACTGACTTGAACCCGCCCGAATGGTTTCCGTCCACAATGTCTGTTGACACTGTCTTTCAGCCCACCGCTTATGACGGCCGCTCTAACGGTTGCGCCATATGCCCTTTCTTTCTTATGATTTAATTCATTGCTGCGTTTTGGCTATATAAAGTCTAAGTGAGAAAATCTAGGGGTCTTGGCGGGTTTCGGCCGCCTTCACTCTGTCTTTGCTTTGCGAATGAATTAGGGATAGAAGTGTTTTGTCGTTATTCTGGAGTAGTAGATGGATACGTTTTACAAAGATGGACTGTCTGGCGATCATCAAACTCGGCCTGGAGGAAGGAAAGTAATCTTGAAGGATCATAGACCCGAACGACTTTCTGTCCTTCCCTCTTTAGTAATTGCAATCAAATCGCTAGATCGAGGCAAGAGCTCTAAGTCGATGTTCTTCATCCGTGGGTGGACCTCTCTGACAGGGCATAATTTGCTGTCCGATCAAAAGAGGAGCCAGAAGGTCATGCGTAAACCGATATTTATAGTGTCTTTGCGACTCATGGTTCGGTAACACTGGCGGAAGGCTTCGAGATCAATAAAGGCCAAGGCAGAGAACAGTCAGGTTTCTGGAATAGTGATCCAGATGGTGAACAACACCAATCTGCTTTGCAGTTGCCATATCAACACGCATAACCTTTCGCATCAGCCTCCCTCCTCAACCAATCCGCTTTCTCTCCTTCTTCCTGACCCAAACTTGCTCATCATCATTTTCACCATCTCTCATCTCTACCTCATAGAGTCCCAGCTTATACCGACTCACATCCGCCTCTCCCGTATGCAAATCAAACGTCCACCCATGCTTCGGACACGTAATCCCCACCGACAACACAATGCCAAAATCCTCGATATCCGACAACGAAGCCCTAGTCAATGGATACGCTTGATGCGGACAAGCCTGCTCGATCGCATAGATCCTCTCTTCATATCTGAAGACCATGATTGAGTTTTGTTGAGCTTCTGAGATTGGCGTTTCATCTAATGATGTCGTCGATGTTGATGAAGGCTTTGTAAACGTTTTGCAAGATTGAGGTGGTGTTTCTTTTGGAGAGTCCCATGGATCTGGTGTTGGGAGGCATATTCTTGTTTTGTTGTTGTCTGCTTTTTCGATATTTGGGAATGAGGAGGATAGGCCTGCGTAGAGCCATGGGTTGTTGTTGGCCATAATTTCAATTGGACCTCTCTCCAAATTTGATGTGAGTTTGACGTTGAATGATCTTCCTTCAATACTTTTGCTTACGACCAAGTGACTCAAGTGATGGTATGGAGTCGAGAAAGGAGGAAGTCTGCTTACGTAAGCGAGCTGGGAGTCGCGCTAGTCGGACCTTAAATCTCACTTCGGGAAAGTGCTTCCGCTTCCGCCTGTCCAAGCATTTCTCTCATCTATACCAACAACATCAAATCTTTGTACCAGGGCGTCCGACACCAACTTCACACTTTCATCCCAACCAGCATCGGCTCTACAACGAGCTTTCTCATCAGAACCATTGAATACTCCTCCTGGTCGTCTAATTCAAAGGTCACGCGACTGGGAACTTCTCTGCGGAGATTCTGCTGCACATCACCTGGCGAATCCATTCTTCAAATCACAGAAGAAAACGAGGATGTCTTTCAAGCTGGCCGCTAGAGCTGTCGCGGTGTTTTCTCTTCCCATCAGGAGTGGACTTTCTTCCTGGTCGCTATCTCGGATCCAGGCACCACAACGTCTCTTTACTGGCACGTTCAATTATTCTGCGTCTACTGAGCAACAAGAAGCACTTGAAGAACGTCGTGCAAAGTGGCGCGAATGGGCAAGATCGCGGAGGGAAAGACTAAAATCGGATCCCGAGGCATACGAAAAAGTGCGCCGAAAGCGTCGTGAATATTGCCAAAAACTATGGGCTACCGACGAATCGACCCGAAAGAAACATACATTGTGCAACTGGGTCATTCGTGTCGTTGCCAATGGAACCCAAGTGGATTGGACGACTCACGAGGCAGTTATTACAACAGAAAGAGTCGAACATGACTGTGCCACGTGCCATAGGCCATACCATAATGGAGTCAAGCTGTGGTAAGTATGATCAGACACAGTATCCATGACCCTACAGCCAGCAGCGATCAGCCGTCGGCTGGATGTACAGCCCCAGCATGTATTGTGGCAGTCCGCGTGCCACATATGTGCCTGCAGCGAGCGCCTACAGGTGTTGGCTGTGATTTCTCCAAAACCGTGAAACGTTCTACATCATTGGGGACATTACTGATTGTGTTTATATCAGGTGGAGACGACTGTCACACTGCTCAGAACCCAAGGATTCCCCACCAGAAGACTCGGCAGTATATGATTGCCACAACTGCTTTGCGAAAGCATGGCCAGAAAATGGCATGCCCAAGAATTACGAATACCGCACCGACAAGGGTGGCCACCAAAGGCTGACGAGGCTTTGGTAAAATGCATTTGTGTTTCTTCTCTTCTGGCAACCGAAAAGTCCCCATGTTCACACTATTGGAAGATGGTTTGTTTGGCTCCTTGTCTAGCGCGAGGGTCAAACCATTGAGTGAGACGTCTGTCCGCACTGACCTGCTCCACTGTGTATCAAAATTTGCCGCAAAGCTGTAAAATCTCGTCAATGACACCATTCCTCTGGCCGTCACTTCTTGCTCGCCTATAACCAAGACGGAACCTTACATAGAACCACACGGGACCGCCGACGCTGTATGCACATTCTATACGCCATCAATCGCATTAGACTTGTACTACACGCAAATTGGGGTCATGGTGAGAGTAGCTGGGCACGAACACATGCCTCTCATGTGAAAAGGATCAAATCGCAGAAGGAAACGCTACAAGCCCCATGACAGCACTGACAAATCTCTACTGTGGTCGATGCACTGTCCGACTCCAGGAGAATCCGTCTACACTTTGGCACACAAGACTCGAAAGAACGAACCGAACAGTGTTAGCCACTGGCACGCGATAGTTAACGGTATAGACTTAAGACCCGGTGGTCGATTCACCACCGGACACCTCCCTGCCATTACGGTACCTAAGGAATGATCAGTCGAATAACAGAAGGTCACAAAACAGTGTGCACAATCATGGATACACTCTAAACCAACGGGCTAAATCATGAATACTCCAAAGCATGAGCAAAGACAAATCTATAGACCATCTCTAACCAGTTCCTTCACACCCACCCAAGCCGTTGGTTCATCAACTGTTCTCTCAATACCATTGCGGCGGACAGGAAACAGGAACCCAAGCAACATATGTATGTCACAAGAGTAGTCTGCAAGATCGTGGCGTACTCCGGAAATCTATCAGCAGCCGAGATGAAGACAAATTCTAGATAGAAAACCCGTCACTCCACACTATCGTTTGACCCTATTTGACCCCCTCATTCTGCACTGCTTCCGCCGGTCTTGCGACTTTCTCTTTCACCTCAACCTCCACCTTCTTCCCCCTCGTCTCCTTCATCCTAATCAACCTCCTCCCATAAGCCTCAAACCACTCTTTCGAATGCCCCTCCACTTTCTCCTCCTCCTTCTTCCCTTCATTCACAATCCCCACCATCTCCCTCACATACCTAATCTCACCCTCATCATCTTTTAAACTGTGAAAAGCCCTTCCCAACCTCTTTCTAGCAATCCTTTCAGCATACTCCTTTCTCATCTCCTGCTGTCCAGGTAAGGAGGTGGAACCAGAGAATATGGCAGCCACACACATGGCTTGGAATTCGAAGAGGGAGAAGGTCGCTACGTGGTAGGGTACGCCTATGAAAGCTAAGCTGGGGTCGGGGATGTAGAAAATGTCTTTGTGGAGATTGTGTGTTATTTGTCCTGTTGTTACTAGGACTTCCTCGTTGGCGTCTTCTGGAGTTGCGTTGTCATCGTGGAGATGTGGGAGAAATGGGTAGGACATGTGGTATCCTGTTGCTAGAATGACGTGATGGATATTCTCGACTTCCTCGCCGGAAGAGAGGATCACTGAGCTAGGAATAGGTTCGTCGTCGTCGAGAGGCGAGGTAGATGTTAAGGTGGAAAAGCTGGCGATTCCACCCACGCGAGTGCAGTTTTCTGGTAGCATTGAGGGGAGCAAATCATATTCGCCTCCTCTGCTCGACTGCCAGATTTTCGCGGCGACACTGTCTAATTCGCGACAGATATCTGTACTTGACACGCTTGCTCCGATGACAAGAACGTTTTTCCCAGCGAACGGAGTGGGTGACCGATAGGCTTTAGAATGGGTGATTCGAGATGGGAAGGCGGATTTCCAGGCTGGTAGGTTGGGGTAGTCCGGAATGTTGGGTGCGTGGTAATGGCCTGATGCTACGATGAGGGCGTCGAATTCCTATTTCTTGGTCAGCATCACCGCAATTAGTCGTTTGTTGCTAAGTTTACCTGTACGGCTCTCTCAATCTCCCCGTTCACTAGTCTCGAACTCTGCACTTCCCATTTGTTCCCCGTCTTCTCAGCCTTATCAACGCGAGTACGGAATTTGATGTTTGGGAGAATATCATTCGCAGCAGCAGTGTCTTGAATATACGTCGCAAGCACATCGTGCGTTACAAAGTCCGGAGTTTGAGGTGGCCAGTCATGGGTACGAAGTTTCATCTCGGGAGTTGAGACATTGTTGTGGAGACCGATGTAACAAGGACTGAAAAAGGTCAGTCCGTCAGTAGGGTATTTACAGGACAACGAGAAAAAAGGAAGGCAAAAAAGCATACCCGGGTGGTGCGTGGAGGATTTCCAAATCATTGTTGTCCGCGCTGTTTTTGGCGTCAATGGGGTCTTGGTCTACTGGACTATCTCTTCTTGCTCCTCTACTCGTGGCTTTGAGAAGAGCGTCAAAAGCAGGTGAATCGCCTGTTGACGGTATGGTTGATGGGTATGAAGGTTCGAGTGCTGTGCGATTGTTGTACACCCTGAAGTGAAATATAAGCTCCATCTTTGACTACAACTCCGGATAGCCGGAGGATAAGAAGAGGACTGAGACAATGTGACAGAGAAGAACTTACCATACGCCTCCAGCAACATCTCCACGCTCAAAGACTTTGACCTCCAAGCCAGCATTCTTGAGATGGATGGCGGAAGATACACCACTGACACCTGCGCCTATGACTGCTACTGTCTTAACATCCATAACTTCTAAACTCTGTCTTGTACGAACAGAACAGCAAAAGAAAGGAAAAAGCAATGTAGTCGAAGCAAGAATACGGAGGCATTAGTACTACCTCTCACAGATATCGCACATAGCACGCAAGCATTTCATCCTCAGCAGAAGGATCAACATATCCACAGTTGCTTAGATAACCAAAGTCTGTTGAGCGATTAGCATAGCGAAACAAAAGCAGTGTACATGTCGCCATAGCTTTGCAGAGTGATGTTAGGTGGATAGGTGGGAAGACGAGATGTGGTGACCCCGCCTGTCACGTAAATCTATCCGTCGAGCACGCAATTCTGCCCTGAACATAGGGAAAGAGCGACCTCGATATACGAAAGGCATCACTTTTGGGGATGGCAGAAATACTGTTCGTGACTTCTTTCTCTTCTTAGTGACGACAATTCTTTTTGTGAGGGTGCGGGCAAACAAATTGCATTTTCTTTTTTGGTCTGCCAAACATTAACGAATTTTTGAACGTCCTCCTCTGTTTGTATTCTGCGACACGCGCGATCTTGTTTATCGGATTCTGTAGTATTGTAGTCAGGCTGAATCTTACTTCTGCTCAACATCCAAATTCTTCAGAGCCTCCTCAGCCTTACCAACATTGACCTCAGCACTGCCAGGTCCCTCAACATGACCATCAGGCTGAGCAACAACATCCTTCTTGGCGGCACCGGGGAACTTGGAGCCCTTGTCCTTCTTGACTTTGACCTTCTTCTCGGGTGCAGGAGGAGGAGGGTAAGCCAACTTCTCAACCTTCTGCCACTCCTCATTGGACTCAAAGTCTGATTGAATGGGAGCGAGAAGCTTGGTCAGAGCATCTGTAACGGCAGGCTTGAGGTTCTGGGGAGAGAGGATGTCCTCGCGGTAGTCGGCGTGAATCTTCTCAATGGAGTCATAGACGAAAGGCTCGCCTTCTCTGCGCTCAACGACGAACTTGGGCTCGCCATTCTTGAGGGCACTTGCGGGGAGGAGGACGTGCTCAACGAAGCTGAGGATACCGTTGTCCTCAACGACCTTGGGTGCAGCGACCTTGAAACACTCATGTTAGTGTTTTGAAGGAGAGGTGAACGCCAAAGAGAAAGCAAGTGGAAAAGAGTGAGACTTACTGCCTTCTTGATCTTCTTCTTGATAATCTCGGGACCATCCAAGAGATCAATCTTCGAGTCGGGTTCGGAACTCGACATCTTGCCGCCTTCGTCAATTAGCAAACTGGTGGGGCTGCTGGGGTTGCGTCTTGAGTTACATACCAGTGAGACCTGGAACCATGGTGTTCATGAGATGAGCACGCTCACGGTAGCCAATCTTTGGGAGCACCTCCTTTGAAAGCGCGAAGATCTTGCGTTGATCCACGCCGCCGCTGGTGGTTGGTTAGCAAGGTGGAACCATCTGATTCGAAACAAAGAGGAGAAAAAAGAAAAAGAATAAAGAGGAACAGGAAAGAGAAGGAAAATCAAGGAAAAACAAGGCAAATCAAGAAAAATCAAGGAAAAAGGAAAGAGAGAGGAGAACCCCATCAAGGACACCATAAAGAGACTTACAATTGGCAATCAACTCCTAGGTCTGTGAAGAAGTCAGCATCAAGATCTGCTACCAGAAAAATAGCCACTCACACTGTTCATCGAGGCATTGCATGATGGGGTACTGGTAGAGGTCAGCGTTCTAGAACTTCCGATGAACATGTCCAGGGACAATCATACGATCAGTGCACTCAAAGGAGCATTGTCTGTTCAGTCGTTAGTCGGATGTAGTCTTGACGTGAACAGATTCGTACTGACCTGTTTGCTTGACAACCTCGGCACTTTCAGAAGTTAGCAATAGGTAGGTTTCGCGGTATTGATACACCACCACAAGCCATATATCTCCATAGGGCGTGCTCGTCGGTTGCGTATCACCGATATTGCGATAGACTCTGTCTCTTTTTGCAAAATCTCCACTCCAAGACTTGTCTGAACAGATCGGGGCTTGGCTTGTGGTGTGTATTATGACGACTCACCCGGCCTTCTTGGCATCGTGAGAGGACACGACAGAGTGCAGACGGTACATGTCCATGTTGAATTCGGGGGTCAACCTACATCATGTCAGAAATGTTTTTCAGACCAAGACGAAGCATGTTCTTAAAAGAAGCCAGAGATGCCAATAGGAACACGAGGCTACGCTAGGTCATCGCAAACAGCAAAACGATGAACTCCTTGACTTGATGGTGAAAGGTGTTCAGCAGTTCTTCGGTTCGCTTACCAGCACCACTGGCTTTCATAAAAACAGTTACTTACTGGTAGGACGATCCGAGCACAAACTCCAGTCTGCATGGCTAATGTCAGCATAGAAAAATCCAGGAGATTTGGACATGAAACAGCAGTGGCCAGCGCAATAGCACTTGGGGCGCCTCAATCATGCTGCACTAGTTGTCTTGTGGAGACCACGGACCTCTCAATGTTCACGCCGACAGCCTTCAAGAGACTTGTGATGCAGTGTCGGTAATACTCGGCTCTAAACTTGACCAACTCGATGGGCGCCTTCACTAGAGAACGGTCAACAACGGATTTCGCCATGCACAATACGTTGTCGATTTTAAACGAATGGCTTACAGTTGTCAAGGAAGCCGTGGATCTTTTCCAACGGTTAGCAAATTGTGGAAGCCAAAGAAAAAAGGGCAACATACGTCGGCAAGCAAGACCTTGACACTGCAGCCGGCCTGCAAAAAGCTAGCAATTTGCATGGCGGGTACCAAGTATCCTGCATGGGGGCGACCTGGTCATCGTTAGTCTTGTGAAAAGAAACGATCAGAATTAGGTATAGAGATTGAGGAGCAGGGCGAAAGGAACCAAAGGAAGCGTAACACGGGCAGGGGAGAATCGGGAGAAGGAAGAAACCGAGACAAGGAAGTAAACAGCCATACAAAGGCCATATTGCAATCACATTACGTGCTGCCAGATCACCTCAACTTCGTTCCTCGAATTCGTTCCTTTCACAACCCTCTCCGATAAGCGAAATGATATGGAAAATAAGAACTGACCTGTTGTAGCAGTACCTGAGGGCGGAGATAGAGTCAGCAACGCTGTCTAGTTGAACGAGATGCGGTATCGGTCACCCCAGTAAATTGACAAAGGCCTTTCTCCCTTCTCCAAGACCTCCTTGATAATTTCCTTGTCTTTGTAAGTGACTGCATGAATCCTGATAATGACTGGGGTCAAATACTCCATTCATGACTTCCTGGAGGCCATGAGCGACTATATCGAGTGGTCAGTATTACTTTCTCTTGGGAGAAACTAGAAACATACTCAGCTCATACTTCTCCTCAGGAGATTGGGGATTGAGGTTTGGGCCAGGCATGTTGAAGTTTTGCGCAATGTGATAGGCGACGACGAGGTCAAGAATTATTTTGATAGGAGGAAGTTTGGCCGGCAAAGGAGTCATAGCGCATGCCAAGCGAGAGAGGCCGCTTTGCAGAACGAGTCATGTCGAAGCTTTCCAGAGAAGCCGACGCGTCAACGGGCAGTCAGGGACTTTGGAAGGGTGGAAGGGTGCAAGGAGAACATCACGATCCACAGCAGTTGCATGTTGGACAGTTACAACCGTTTCAGGAGCTGTCGCAGCATTTCTCTAATTATAATCTCCTTTGATGAAGAATGAATTACAGCTCTTTTCCCTTTTTCTTATGAAGTCTTTTCCGCATGAACAACAATGGACGCCTTGCACGCGACGCAGCCGGCTTCCACGGATGACGCTATGAAGAATATCAACAATAACGACAATGTCAGCAATGCTATGCCCGTCCACGATAAAGTTACACGAAACGAGCAAGACGATGAACGACCCGACGGCAACCAGCCAGCTACAGCAACTGCCTCGGCCGCAGCCATCCAGATCCAAGACATTACCGACAGAGCTCTACGCTTCTTCTCGCAGGCCAGCAATGAGACTCTCGGAGCCTGTCTTGTTGGCTTGGGTGCCACGACCTACTTCATCCTGGGAAGAGTAGGACTGTTGTTGATCGGAGTGGTCGGCGGTATAGCACTGCATGCGACATGGGACTCTGCACACTCTTCGGCTGATAGACTCAGCGCAAAGGAAGCTGAACAAAAGAAGAGACGAGAGATCGGCCTTGAGGTGGTCCAACGTGTCTTGCAATGGAACGAGAAGAAGACCGATGGCTCAGACACTGAAGGCTCGGATGATGAGGTCAAGCCCTTGGTGAGCAGGAAGACCGACTTCTCTTCCTTCCGTCCAGACACGGCTGCTGCCCTGAACCACTTCACCGATGCCATCATTCGCGACTACGTCAAGTATGTCATCCTTTCGTCTTCCACCTCCGGTACTCCTGACTGACTTGTTGCAGCTGGTGGTACACGCCGATTCTCCCTGGCGAAGACTCGTTCCCGATGGCTTGTCGTCAGACTCTGGTCGGCTTCCTCGTCTCCCTCTCCAACCATCTTTCTCGAAAGCGACCCGTCGATACCTTCCTCGATTTTGTTACCAACTCATCCTCGATCGTCATCGTCTTCCTGAACGAACTCGCCGCTGCCTTGAACGCCTCGCCCAATGCAACCTCAGAAGACGCAATCCAGACATACCTCGAGATGAAGCCTGAGAGCAGTCTGGCCAGCATCATGGATGCGAAACACCAAGAAAAGAAACTCAAGGTTGTCGCAAATGACATCCTCCTCAAATACCTCGACAATAAGACATACATGTGTGCTCCTGCTCAAATCTTCCTCAAGCAAGTTTTGGCCAAGCTGGTCCTGTCCATGACAGTCGATAGCTGTTCCAAGCCCGAGTTCATCAACCAATGGATTGTCTATCTTCTCGAAGATGGCGAGCCAGAGCTCATGGAAGTCATTGATGCCGGTGTTGAAGGTTCTGCTGTCGCCAACAATGCAGGCGTCAAGAAGCAAGTCACCGTCGATGAACAAGCCGACAAGTCATCGTCCAGTCCCGAAGCTGTTCGCGAACACAGGCGCAAGGCAAGCCGTAACAAGGCCGAGGAAGCTATGGACGAGGCTATGAGAGAAGCTCAAAGGCTCAGTCAGCTGATCGCCGAAGAGGAAGCAAAGAAATCTACCAACGAGTCGCCAGTCATGCCTAGCAGCGGTGAAGTCTCGGAGACGACCACACAAGGCATCATGACTCCTTCGTCATCTCAGGGCGATCACGAAGAGAATACAAAATCGGAAGTTACCAAGTCATCACCGACTGCTGCCTCGACCGAGAGACAGTCTGAGGACTCCAGAAAGCCTTTTACCAGCTTCGATCAAATCCTCCCTGCCACAAGTCCGACTGCTCTCTCAAGTCAGGAAGACAAGCTTCGTCTCAAGCCTCCTCCTGTCTTGACTCTCCACAATGCTTCTATCAACATCTTTGACGACGCCTCACCTGGCAACAAAACAATCATGCGATCAAAGCCGAACGTCGACTACATGATTCAGATCGAACCCACGTCATCGTCCTTCCCTGGCTGGATGATTGTGCGTAAGTACACTGATTTCGAAACTCTCCATGAGGTCCTCCGTCGTATTTCCGTTATCACCGGAACTCGCTTCACCGACTCTCATGCCACCCTTCCTACTTGGAAGAACAACACCAAGAACACTCTCAGGACTGATCTGGAGCGTTATCTGAACGATGCAGTCCGTCTGCAACCACTTGCTGAGAGCGAGGGCATGAAGCGTTTCTTGGACAAGGATGGGGGTGCTTCTCGCTCACCCGGGGGAAGCAAGGGCTTTGGCTGGCCTACCCCTGTTGCTTTCGACCAGATGGGCAAGAGCATGATGGACACACTGACCAAAGCTCCCACTCAAGTTGCTGGTGGTGGCAAGGCAATCTTCGGTGGTGTCACCAGCATCCTTGGTGGCGGCAAGCGCAACTCTGTCGCTTCGAACCATACCGCCAGTCGCTCATCCATCTCGTTGAATCCCGCAAACTTCCTCGAAGACAGCTATATGGGTACCATGGGCAATGTTGGAGTCGAAAGACAGAGCACCGACAGTGTCCGAAGTGTACCTGCACCTCTGTCCCGCGCCCCATCGCTGTCAAAGCGTGTCCCCTCAGCCGCTCAACCAGGCCACAAGGTCGAGCAGCCAGTTGATTGGAAGACCAGACCCAGCTTCTCATCACCTCGTACTTCTTATCAGGGACCGAGGAGCGGTGAGGTGAGTCGGACTTCTTCTTCTGCTGGTCTCTCGAAACTTGACACCGGACTCAACCTTCCTCCCCCGCCGTCCGATATCCCTGACGACTATGCTTCGCCTACAGCAGTGTCGCATCAGCCCGCCAGAGTCAGCGACGACATGACTTATAGCTCACCCGAAACACGAACTCCAGCATCAAAGTACCCAACCTCAGGCACAAGATCCCCACGCACATCCAGATCTCCCGAACCGACCACAGCAAACCCGACCCCAGTCACAACCCCAGCCGCCAAAAAGATAACAAAAACCACACCACCAATCTTAGAACAAGAAACACAAGTCGCTGTCGAATTACTCTTCGCCGTGATTACTGAACTCTACACTTTGTCCTCTGCATGGAATATCCGCCGCACTCTCCTGAACGCCGCAAAGTCTTTCCTGCTTCGCCCTGGAAACCCACAACTCGAAGCCATCCGCCAACTCATCCAGACCAATGTCATCGAAACAGCCACCTCTGACTCCTCTATCGCAGCTCAAATCCTCAAGATGCGGGAGAATGCCTTGCCCACCGAGGAAGAGCTCAAAGCATGGCCTAAAGAGATGAGCGTTGAAGACAAAGAGACGCTCAGAGTCAAGGCTAGGGCGTTGCTTGTGGAGAGGGGTATGCCTGCTGCATTGACTTCTGTCATGGGAGCTGCGGCTAGTGGAGAGGCTCTGGGCAGGGTCTTTGATTGTTTGCAGGTCGAGGGTGTTGGGAGGGGTGTTGTGTTTGGGGTCATGTTGCAGGCTTTGAGGGCGATTGTGCAGTAAGAGTAGATATGTAGGAGTAGAGGTGAAGGTAGAAGGAAGAAGTAAATGAGGATAGAGCAGAGTTTGAAGAAGTCGAGCAGAGTAGAGATACCCAATTGCCATGTTAGGGCATCCAAGCTTGCCTCTTCTCTACTATTCCACTTTCCCCATCCCTTCCCAGAAGAAAAAAAGGAAGACAAGAACGTGCCCACACAACGTTCAGCTTCATCGCAGCAGCAACGCCTCCACAATTGATCTTGCGCAAACTCTCACCCATGATACGTACCAGGAAACGTGAACACGTCAAGGTAATCACACAGGTCGGTGAAATTTCCATGTCTGTATTCATTAGTCATGTGACAAGGATGTTTCAAGGTCTGATGGCGGGAAGGAAAAAATAAAGATGGGAGGATGGACGGGAAGACAGGATCGTTGACCTGGTCTGGTGGTCTACTTTGGCCTTGTGGGGGAGGTTGGTTCTGGATAATGTTATTCTGATCTCTCTGTGACAAGATTGCACGATATACGGCGTCTGTGTTTCTGATAGCAGTCTTTCTACTCATGGACCTGGCTATCGTACTGTATCAGATGTGATTGGACGCCGACTGGCATGACTCTTGGGAACAGGAGTTTACCGTCCCGATCGATGGTGGAGCATTCGCGGGGTGAGAATCTCTCCATGAACAAACTGCCTTTGAACCTGTGCTTGAGCTCCACATCTACTAGTCGGGTCACTGATGGTATTGCGAAGTCAAAGGTTCGGGAGTGATGTATAGTCTCAAGAGAAAATAGAGGTGGGAAGATTAGTAAGGAGGAGGCGACTAAATGAGAAATAGAAGCGCTTGAAGATCGGAAAGGGTAGTAACATGACCGCGGAAGTGTTGAGCAATGTTTATGAGAACATGAGAGCATAAGAGTCGAGATTGATGCTGTTCTGGTGTGTAACAAGAATTTCCATAGGTATGGACATTCAAGAGCATTGATTGAAAAGGCATTGTGACATCAGACTGGTCTCAGACCATTAAGGCGGACGTGTAAGGCTTATCTGATTCGAGACGTATTATTTGTCGAAGAGATGGTACTTGAGTAGGTTGATGGCGAGGACTTCCTGAGGTAACATCCGCCTTGCAGATTCCTCGGATGTGACTGTGATACGTTGGTAATGGCCTTTTCGTTCATCGGAAGTGTACCGTGGAGCATTTGGACTGTTCTTTGCCGACGAGTTTCCGGATTGGTTCGCTACGAGTTACTCAGATTTCCAGTAAGTATGGCGAAAGTGTGTAAGGCTCCATCTTTTCCAATGGTTTCTGCAAGTAGCGTCCGTGGTTTGAGAATCGATCTCGCACAATAACCTAGAGCGGGAGTGCCGAACTCCATATACCAAGAGTTTCGGACCGCGGTCTTGGAGGCTTCGGAGGTTAGAAGTCGCTATCTTGGCTGCGAAAGCTCGAGAAGGTCCAAGAAGGAGACACGATTAGATATAGGATGACGATTCGTACATGGTGGTGCCGAGTACATTGCCAACTCGAGGGCCTTGGAGCCAATACATCCCGACTTGCCATGCCGGAGTATGAAGTCCAAAATCATAGGACTCGCAGGAAGTGGATGGAAGGCGAAGTGGATGTCTCGGCGGAGATCGGTGGAAGTGGATCCCAACCATGAACTCTCATCTGTGGTTCATCCTCCATTCGGAAGCAGATGAGGATTTACTACTAGACCTACCATCAATCATCCGCTCTAGACTCTGCAGTCAGAGACACGAACGCATGTTGGTCGCAGAACAATACGTTGTTGTCCTCGTGTCCCTCGTGTTTCAAGGTCGCACACATCTCTACGATTCACCTGACGCTCAACGGTTCAAAACGCAGAGCCGCAATGGTGAGCTGTCAAGAAGATATAAAACGTGCTTTTGGAAAAAGCTCGTGTTGCCTGCCTGTCAGAGGATTTTTTCAATAGCGTGAATGCAGAATCCCACCGGACAAGCAAAGGCGAGTCTGCAGTCAGCAAGGAAAACAGGCAAGTACAGCCAGCACGCACTGTAAAGCAGCATGCATGCATTGTTCAGGTGTCAAGAGATGCAGCAAAGAAAATTTCCGCATGCTATTCTTGTCCGAGCACCTTGCCGCAAGACTATTTTGCTTCTAGCGAATACATGCATGATAGACTTGCGATGGCGGTCGTGTTGATTGGCGCGGAGAATATCTTCAAAAGCCATCGCGTGTGGGGCTCTGTCGTTCAAACCTTCTTGCTGTTCGAATAATGACTTTGTTCCCAACGCGTGCGGCAAACACTTTGGTGGGTTGTTGTTTGAGCAGGAAGATGTGATAGCAATGGCGAGGGCGAAAGTGCTAGTCGATGCCAGGTTGGTTGGACGGAGAAGGCAACCCGCAGTCCGCCTATCGTGCCGCGGCAGCAGCCTTGTGGAGACTCGCACTTTCCTTCGCATGCACCGCAAGGCTTGGAGCCATCATCTTTCTATCCGTTTCTTGGTTATGTATGAAATAGCACGATAGCAGCTTGCTACACGCGTGTTAAGTAACTGACGCCAACAAGATCTTCCACCACATCGCAAGGAGCCGTTTCGCGATGGTTTCCTTGCATCTGACAAGATAAGGTCTGTTGTCTTCCAGGCACAATTCACACATATCCTTCCGCAACTCTACCATGGTGCTCTCTCAAGCCTCCAATACCCGTGCCTGACTATTTTATGTCTATCGCGAATAGGCGTACCACGCGAGAAGGATGAAGGCATCTCGTGCCGGCTCACGCCACTATTTTCTAACCGGCTTAGTCAATCGTCCCGCTATACCCAAATAGGTCTGTATCCTATCAAGCTCAAAGCTAGCATCTCACGCCAGTTTCCACTCTATCTTGGATTTTTCTTGGATACGCTGGGGCAGCTTGGAGGCTCCAAGAATAAAACTTTTGCGCCTTCCCGAGCGGAGAGCCGTACTTCTTGCTCTGAGCTGCCACTTTCTGTACGTGAGGGTTTGCAGGCTTCGACAGCATGTTTGGCGACACGATTTGAACAACATGGCAGAAGCGAGGAAGAATCACCAATTTCGGGGTGTTGAATTTGAGTAAGGTTTGGTATCCACGGTACCTGCTTCAACCTTGTACTCTGATCATTGGCTCAAAAAGGTCCGACATGGTTGTACAACAGTAGCCATGCAGGTGCCTTGCGCCTGAGCCGTCGTCCGGACACCCTGTAACTTCTCGGACTTCGAATGCACTTCCGCACGCCATCCACTTATTCCTTCAGACACGCCGAGTGCTTAGCATGATCATTCTTGGTACGCCATAGTGGATGCCATGTTTCCAAGACCGAATCTGTCCAGCATGCCCGGGATATGGCCTGAAGTGCTAGGGCTATGCATACTAATTGGAGATCTGTTATGGATCCAGTCGGAGAATATGTCAATGGAAGATCATATAAGTATCTCATGCAATCTCATCTACTGCTTCTCAAACCAGCATCTTCACGATATTCTTCAGCAGGTAACAGGACCAAGGCTTCATTCGTTCGGCCTTCTCTTCTGCCTAGCTCTCTCGTTTTCCGATATCCTGGTTGTTATACCTTACCTCGTTCTATTGCTTACATCCTCTATTCATGCGTTTCTTCACAATCTCCGCACTGCTTTGTGCAGTCGGAGTACTTGCTGCTCCCAGCACACATGAAGCTCGTGATCTTGCTGTCAGCCCTGATGGCAAATGTGGTGGTGCTTCTGGTCAGACTTGCTTGAACTCATACCTTGGTGATTGTTGCTCAAAAGCCGGTACATGCGGTGAGGGTGCTTTCTTCTGTGGTTTGGGTTGCCAGAAAGAGTTCGGCGCTTGTATTTCTACCTACAAAGGCAAGCTTGTCAGCCAAAACGGTTTGTGCGGTCACGATGTGACTTGCAAAGGCTCAAAGTTCGGTGACTGCTGCGGTTCAGACAACTGGTGGTATGTAAAGCATCCCAAAACTCACCAAGACATTGTTACTGATGCTCAGCAGTGGAAGCTCCAGCGACTCTTGCGGTACTGGCTGCCAGGAAGAGAATGGATCTTGCGGCTTCACATGGCCTTGGGGCTCCAAGAAATCTTTGGTTTCTAGAGCTGATCCCAACCCTACCTGCCCCAAGTCAAACAACACTATCTACACATCAGAAACTGGCAACCAATACAACATCACCTGCAGCCTGGATCACTCTGGCGGCGATCTTAAAATGGTCTGGGTTTCCTCAAACAAGATTGCTGACTGTCTTGCCGAGTGTGATGCCACCGAGGGCTGCAAGGCTATTGCTATGTCAGGTACCGCCTGTTACATGAAGAGCAAGATCGGAACTCCCGTGAAGAGCTCCAACGTGAGAGGTGCCATCTGGGTCGGCAAGGTCGACAACTCTGCTTCTTCCAGCGTCTCTTCTACCGTGTCCGCCACGTCTGGAACCTCTTCTTCCGCAGTCCTCTCATCTTCCACCTCCTTGATCAGCTCTTCGACCGTTTCATACTCGAACTCATCCTTGACAAGTTCTTCATCTTCGGCTCTCCCTACTTCGACCAGCCCTACTTGCCCCGCCGCCAACAACACCGTCTTCATCGCTGAGAGTGGTGCCACTTTCCTGATCGAATGTTACGTCGACTACTCTGGTGGCGATCTGAAGTCGGTCAACATTGGCAGTAACAGAATCGCTGACTGTGTCAACGCTTGTGATGCTACTGACGGATGTATCGATATCAGCATGTCTGGTACTGCTTGTTATATGAAGAAGAAGCTCGGCAAGCCTAGTACCAACAAGGGTGTTAGAGGTGCACGCAAGATCAAGGATGCACCTACCAGCTCAAGCAGCAGCAGTGTTGCCCCTTCGACCACATCCAGCAGCGTTATGAGCACCTTCAGCAGTATTTCCTCATCGCCTTCGAGCAGCGCTTCGAGCACCTCAAGTGATGCTCTCTCAACTTCGTCCAGGGTCTCTTCTTCAGTGACTTTGACCACCGGAGTATCTACTGCCAACGCCACCTCTTCGCATACCTTGACGAACAGCACTATCATTATTCCTACTACCTCCAGCTCTTCGGTCATCTCGTCTTCGACCGTCGTATCTTTCAACAGCAGCAAGGTTTCTAGCTCCTCCTTCTCTAGAAGCAGCATTTCAAGCAGCTCTGTCGTGGTTGGTCCTACTGCTCCCATCGGCACTGGGGCTTCAAGCGGTGTCTCAACAAGCCTCACCAGCGGGGCACCTTATGGAAATGGCACCAGCAGCACTGTTAAAGCTGGTCCCACTGTCCCTATCACTTCAGAAGACTCATTGAGCACTGTCTCCAGCACTGTAGCCTCTTTGAACAGTACCAGCACCATCGGCTCATCCACATCGACTATCTTGGTCAACAGCACAAGCACCGTAGTATCTAGCAGGACATCAATTGTAGGCCCTACTATCCCAATTGGCACTGGACCCTCGAGTGGAGTCTCATTCAGCACTACTAGCGGAGCACCATATGGCAATGGCACCACCAGCGCAGTCTCCGTCGGTCCTACCATTCCTATCGGTACAGGAATCTCGTTCAGCTCGGCCATTCCTGTCAACAGCACTAGCACTACTGTCCCTGCACCTATTGCAGTCGGACCTTCGAGCGGTATTTCCTCGTCAACCACTAGCGGTGCTCCTTATAGCAACGGAACAACCAGTGCCCTGCCTGTCGGACCTACTGGTACTGGAGTTTCCAGCTCGGTCATCACCAGCAAGACCGTCATTGTCAGCCCTATCGGTACGGGTGCTTCGAGCACTACCAGTGGCGCACCTTATGGCAACGGTACTACAAGCGCTCTGCCTGTAGGCCCTACAGGTATTGGAATTTCCTCAATCATCACTAGCAGCAGCACCAGTTCTGCTTCGAACTCGTCAATCTCTCTTACTACCAGCTACAACCTCACTTCGAGCATCGTCTCGACTGTCATGACCGTGTCAGCCAATTCTACTGCCAGCGCACCTTTGACCACAGCTCCCATCGTCACTGGTCCTTCGACTGCTATCTCAACCTCATCTGGAAGATATACAAACACAACTAGCTCCGCTGCGACAACAAGCTCTGCCTCGACCACATATGATTTCAACAACTGGGGAGGTATCAAATCTGACCACCCTGTTGCTACAAACACGACTGCTTGTTCCAAAAAGCCGACTTCTACCGCCACCTGCGTTCGTTGCGAAGGTCAGCCTGGAACCGACAAGTATTGCGGTCTTACCATCAACGATGATTCGTATGCTGTTGTTCCTAAGACTTGCAACCAGGTTGAGTACAGTCTCGATTTGACTGAGTGTACCGTCGCTCCCGATGGTGTCAGCCGTAAGGCTCTCTGTATCAACGGACAATTCCCTGGTCCTCTTCTCAAGGCAAGCTGGGGTGACGAGGTTATCGTCCATGTCACAAACTCCATGACTCGCAATGGAACTTCCATTCACTGGCACGGCATCAGACAAAATCACACCAACGAGATGGATGGTGTTGTTGGTGTTACTCAATGCGCTTTGGCTCCCGGACAGACAATGACCTACAAGTGGATCGCTGAGAGCTACGGATTCTCCTGGTACCACAGTCACTTGACTCTTCAAGCATACGAAGGTCTCTTCGGTCCCATGTACATTGATGGTCCCAAATCTGCTGACTTCGATGTGGATGCTGGTCACCTCATCATCAACGATTGGTCTCACATCCCTGTCGACGACATGTACAACGATGCTCAAGTCGCTGGTGTTCGTACCATGGACAGCGGTCTGATCAATGGTATGAACATCAATCCCTTGGCAAAGGGTGACATCACCGGCGCTCGCTACACTGTTCCCACTGAGTTCGTTCCTGGCAAGAAGTATCTGTTCCAGCTTCTCAACAGTGCCATCCAATCCACATACAAGTTCTACATTGATGGACACAAGTTTACTGTCATTGCTGCTGACTTTGTTCCTATCGAGCCTTATGAGACCACAGTCTTGACCATCAACATCGGACAGCGCTATGAGATTATTGTCGAGGCCGATCAGGAAGTTGGTGACTACTTCTTGCGTTTCGACAACCAGAATGCTTGTGCTTCCACTATCAATTCTGACGATATCAGAGGTATCATCCACTACACAGGCAGCCCTGGCGGCACTCCCAACTCGACTGCCTACACATACCCCCGCAAGGACAACGGAGTCGGTGGTATCCTCGGTACTTGTGAAGATGAGCCTCTTGACAAGCTTGTACCCATCGTCAAGAAGACCGTCAGCTCCCCTCACCAAACCGTCCAACACGATGTCGCTGTTTCGAATTCGAACGGAATCAACCTCTATCGATGGTACCTTGATGGAACCACCTTCCAGGCCAATTGGGGTGATGCTACTCTTTACAACATTGTCAACAACGATACCATTCCCACCTACTCTGGCGATCTTGCCATTGAGGCCACCCTGGGCGAGTGGGTATATATGATCATCGAATCTCCTATTCCTCTTGGTGAGTACATACGCTGTACCGACTATATCTTCTTATACTGACTGATCTCGCAGGGCACCCAATTCATTTGCACGGGTAAGTAATCCACCCTTCTTTAACGTTTGTCAATAGCGAGCGAGTTTCAGGGAGGTGTGAGCTGTCCAAGAAATTTCCTTTTCCAGATTCCTCCAATTCTTCTTCCGAAGAAGAATTCGGATCTGGTGCAGCTTGCTCCTCACCCCCAGACTTGTTCCCCATGATGAACCCTACTCTTCCAGTTTATTTTACTGACAGATAATAGTCACGACTTCTTTGTCCTCGCTGCTGGC
This sequence comes from Aureobasidium lini, assembly GCA_022813425.1. NCBI lineage: Eukaryota > Fungi > Ascomycota > Dothideomycetes > Dothideales > Saccotheciaceae > Aureobasidium > Aureobasidium lini. The sequence goes on along the minus strand of JAKLML010000009.1, from coordinate 12,695 downwards.
TACGGAAACTACGGCTCCGGCACAGCTTTGAACCTCGACAACCCTCCCCGCCGAGATGTGGCTTTCATGCCCGGAGATGGACCCACCGGTCAGGGTGGACACCTTGTTATTGCCTTCTTTACTGACAATCCCGGTGTCTGGTTGGCTCACGTTCGGCTCCCCTTACCCTTCTGATGATCATTGCTAATATCTTTTACAGTGCCACATAGGATGGCATGTCGCCATGGGCTTTGCTTTACAATTTATCGTAGGCAAGGAACAGATCAAGGACACGGTCAGCGACACCTGCCTGCTCAACGACGTCTGCACAACATGGCGTCCTTGGGCTCAAGAGAAGGGTATCTACGTTGACGACTCTGGTGTCTGATTGAGTTGACCCGATTACCGTCTTTCTTCCTTGTCTTCTTCTTCACGACTCTCCTAACTCTTCTGCTACTCTTCCTCCTCTTCTTAATGTTTGAATTTGCACACAAAACATACCTTGGATGGGATGATCGACATCAATGCTTGGACAGCATTTTAATGGGCTGCACTTTTAGACTACCTTCTAGATGACTGGGTTAGAAACCGTCTGCCTGTTCTTTGTCTGATGTACATACACGGACTGATTTTCTGCTTTTGATCTTGTATATATGGAAAATCTTGAACCGTTACACTAATGACCAACCAATTCCCTTTTTGGATGACTTGCTCAAATCTCCACAACTCGTTGCAACACAGCAAAAGCGATACATTCTACCATTACGAGAAGGAAAGCTGTTTGCAAATGCAACACTCCTAGTCTGACTGTCAACCTCTCCCAACATTTAGACAAGACACTGCCATAGCTGTTATCTCCTTCACCTTGTACCGCCGCATCTCCAAAGCCATCTGTTTCCTTCAACTTCACACTCGCCGTCTTCTTCCGAAGATGCAGTACTTCGCTATATATATAAGCCGCAAAAACCGGATATAAAACCAGCATTCGCAAAGCAAGACCCAACACCAATACAACAGTATCGCCGGCAGCAATGACACGCAAGCTCTCCAAGTTTCCTCCATGAGCAGGCAAGACCAAGCCATTCAGCCAGTTCGGAAATTGTTCTGCCAAGGCTTGCGCACAAGTGTACACGCTAACTGGGATTAACAAATCCATTTGTGGACGCTTGGGTATGCGCAGACCAAGCGGTTTCGGAGAAACGATTATGGCCGTCCAGCGGAGGTGGAAAGATGATAAAAGGGTGGCTGTTATAAGATGAGACAATAGTGTCCAAACAGTGTTTGAGGAAATAGATTGGAGGTTGGTGATAAGGATGGTATACATAGTGTTGTATGCGACACCAAGGATGAAGTCACGGCGAAGTCGTCTAGGTGATGAGATTCCACAACGAAGAAAGTCAAGGAAGGAGCAACGGCGCTGTGATTGAGATCTTGAGGTGAGGCGATGGTCTTGAGAGTAGTGTGATACCATCAATGTGCCAATGGTATAAAGCATTATATGCTTGATCTACTTCAAGTCAGATTTCATTTTCTAGCAGCATATTATGGTGGAGTCAAGGGGATATCCCAAAAAGACTGATACAAAAAAAGTGCTCACTGCGTAATTGATGATTCCTTTCATAACAACAAACGCTATGAAGAAAATCGGATTCTCCACACCTTCCAGGGTCTTTGTTCGAAGCAAGGATGCAATACAGAGGTCTTGTCCATCACCTTGGAGGTTGACCAAAATCTGAAGCACACCATGTGCTAGGTGCCCATGCGATGCCATGGCAAGTTCTGATGTTGGGAAACTAAGTATCACAGGTGTGAGAAATGACTTGTTGTAGACAGCTGTCTGATCTCCATTCGGAAGTTGCAAATCCTGCAAGCCCAATATACGACCTCCCCGCATGCTAAACTCTGTCACGTGTATAGCTGTATAAATGCACGATTTCAGCATTATCAGAGGTAGTCTCAACAGAGGGCGTAACAGCTAGCACCTCTCTACGGACGACCAGGCCGATGTTGAGAATATTGTGCATTTCTACAGTCCAAACGGCCTCAGGCGTGGCTGTGAGAGATGCCTAGACGTAACAGATTTTAGCACACGGGGAGGGAACAGGGTGACCCTGAAATCTCGGCCAAGTTTACTTCCCTATCATCGAAATATTACCCAAATTAAGCAGAACCGAAAAGAAACTCAAAGCTTCAGCTTTCCAATGTCGAATGCTTCAACATCAATCCCCCAATCCTCCTTGATGAGATCAGCACCCTTTTCAGCAACAGTATACACACTGCTGCAGATATTGCCGCTGACGTGATTAGGGAAAACACATGCATCCACGACTCTCAGCCCCTTGACGCCCTTGACTTTCAGTCTGGTATCCACAACTTCACCCATAGCGCAGGTACCAATGAGATGGTATTCACCCATAATCCAATCCTTGACAGCTTCCTCGCGGTCTGAACGACTATCGAGGTTTCTTGAGGCGGGTGGATAGGAACGTTCGTGGATCAGTGGAGCGAAGTGGGAGGTTTTGGTCACGAGATGGTTAAAATGCAGGCCAGATGCTAAGACTGCTACATCGGCTGGATGGTTCATGTATCCTGGATCAATGCTGGGGTGTGCTGAGGGATCTGTTGATACCATGTTAGCAAGATTTACACAATAGGGGCATCTGTAATCGACTCACCAGGACTGGTTATGTGACATGTGCCACGAGCAACTGGATATTGTAAGCACGACGCTATGACCATACGATGAAGACGATTGTTGTCGGGTGGAGGCCACATCTTCTGCGTCGCAATTCCGTTCTCGTAGTCTGCTCCTGCAGGCACGACTATGAACTGCAAGTTGGCGGATTTGTCGCTTTCAAGATGTGCGATGACTTGATCCAATTGCCGCTTGTAGAAAGGGGTGGTAGAAGACAATTGCTGGGTCTCGCGAATACTTTTGACAGTAGACTCGAGCTCAGAGGCAGGAGCTTGAAGTTTGTAGGGGAGGAAGCCTTGGGTACTAACGATGGAGGTCAGGGGACCACTTTGAGATTCCACAAGTGCTTTGCCCGCCGCTTCCATGACTTGAGGGTCGCCGAGAATGTCCATAGTGATGGTACCTGGCTTGAGGTCGAGACCAAGAACAGCACAAGCATGGTCTTGCAAATTCTCGCCAACACCGGGGAGCTCGATCTTGCACTCCACACCGGCTTGCTCCAGAATCTTAGGGTCGCCAATACCAGAGAGTTCCAGAATTTGAGGTGAATTGATCACACCACCACACAAGATAACCTCTTTCTTGGCGTATACAGTCTCGTTCATTCCATGATAGACGAACTCGACACCTTTTGCAACACCGTTCTCGAGTACTATCTTGTTCGCTTGTGCTTCACAGAGCACTTTCAGGTTGGGTCGGCAGGCATTAGCTTGGAAGTAGCCACGAGCAGCATAGCTCCTTTTGCCTTTGTGCGGACCAGATCGTGAAACGGCACCGAGTGTGTTGAAGAAGCCGATGTGGTCGCCACTCCACGGATCTGTTGGCTTCTTTGAGAGCCCGGACACTTCGTCCATAGCTTTGATAGATAAGTCGCCAATCGGGAAAGAGCTATCGTTGAAGGAGGTATGCACAGGTCCTTTTGTGCCATGGTTTTCGCCAACATGAGGATAGTCAGTCAGGTTCGTGATGGACGCATCAATCGGTTCAAGCATTTGATGCTTGCGCATATAAGGCTTCAGAGCTTTGGAGGACCAACTGGAATCTCCCACAAGGTCTGCCCAGTCGTCATAGTCGGCGTCTGAGCCTCGTACATATCTAATGATGTGTCAATAAGCAATCGTAGAGTAGAGGACAGGGATCTCTGCGACCGGACACTGACAGCATGTAATTGATGGCGCTCGACCCTCCTAAAGCTTTTCCGCGACACAGATGATGGACGATATCGCGATTGCCTTTCTGCAATAAATATCAGAAACTTGTTGCGGCCCAGAACATTGATTCAACATACCTGCGGTGTCGACTTGAATCCATAGTCATACTCTGGATTGCCGAGGAGCTCCGGGAAGGTGGCAGGGGTGTCGACAAGAGGGTCGTCCAGTCTCGATTTACCAGCTTCCAGCACGCCGACCATGATATTTGGATCTTCGGTCAATCTTGCAGCAACAGCAAGACCCGCCGTGCCACCGCCGATGATTATGATATCGTACGTTTCATCAAGGAAGCCTCGGGCACAGGCACAAAGTGCAGGAAGAGAGTTGGCAGCATTGTCAATGCCGTATAGTCCATTGCCTTTTTGAGTAGAAGTAGTATTCGCCATTGTGTTCTGATTGTCTGCTTCAAACCGACATTCATGGACACACGCCGACTTTATATCCCACCATGACTGTAGCGAAGCTCCTTTTAGTCCATGCTTGGCTACAAGGACGTAGCGCGCGCGCCTATATAATCCTTCATCGCGGTCAGCGCCAACTGCAATGTATCTGAGTCAGCCTATGGATGGTAGTCAGATGCACTTAGATGATCCGATCTTGAAGAGCAAGTCCAAGCCTCGACCCCTCATTTACGCCGCATCTGACAAGGATGTGATGAGAACCTGAGTATGTTGAGCCGTCTCAAATTGTTGCTGTAGGCTAGCTCGAGCCTCGATGGTTCTTTGGAGCTGTGACACCGTACATTCCAAAAATTCACCGCACTCCGTATCGCGACGGTCATCGATCGGAGGTGCGACTGAGCGGAAGGGTTTGTCTGCCAATCGAGTTCGCTCGTGAGCACAATGTTCTAAGGCTCTTCAAGATTTGGGGCCTTCACATCCAGAGTCATCGTTGTATATCAGTTGAAGCCTACAGAGATATCTGGTGAGAACAACATGAGAGCTGAAAAGAATGTTTTGTTTTGAAGCTCTGCCGCACGAGGAAGCAGGGCGACGGTTTGGAACATGACACGGCTTGGTGTTCCGAACTGCTGAGCCTCGACCAGGGCTGTTTGGAACCAGCCGTCCGAAAAGAGTTCTTAACGGAGGAAGGGTCTTCTAAGGTTCTCTCCTTCTGCAACGACAAACCTCTCAAAAACAAAGGAAGACCACACTGAGCCTGTGTGCCGACGTCGTAGCTACTATTGACTTTCTTTATTATGTGTGATACCTGGAATCCCTGGCAAGCCTGAGAGGAGGCGACCCGCGTTCGAAATCGACCCGATGGGAACAATGGTCGTCGTCACCAGCAGCTGGACCCAGGGTTTCGATATTTCGTCTTTGTGGAAGACAAATCATCAAAACCGTTGCCTATCTTGGATAGGCTTCTGTCTATCTACAGGTGAAGAGCTACCAAAGCAAGGTGAATATCGACGCTTACGGAGGTCAAGGCCGAATCTTTCGCACCAAGCCCACGCATTGTCACTGTAATCAATTAAACCCTCTAGCCATGACAATTCATTGACTCAAGACATCCTGGTCTATCCTTGTAAGAACAAAGGCCTGGATGATGTTCCGGCAATTTGTCTCGCCGCGGCAAACAATAACGGGTGGCGTGTAAAACATATTCAACGGCGATGGTGGCTGGAAGCGCAACGCTTTTGTCAGTGGTATAAACAAACCTCCAGAGCCATGTCTGTGATCCTTGCGCCGTTCCTCTCGAGACAGTACGAGTTGCGGTCATCATTCAGAAATGCAGCTTCTCCAAATTCTAGCAACCGCCACGGCACTCCATAGTCTGTGCGAAGCAGTGCCCCTGACGACTGCCGATGTCAAGGACAAGAAGACCTTCACCCTTGAGCAAGTTCTCAATACAAGCTCGATCATCAGAACTCCAGCACAAAAACTCCTGCACGTGTACGCCAAGTACGCAAAAGCAGGAGCATCAGCACCGGTTGCGGTTCGAAAAGCAGCAGCTTCAGCAACAGTAGCAACCGTCGCCGCATCTCCCGAAGCATACGATGTCTCCTATCTCTGTCCGGTCACAGTGGGAGGCAAAACCTTGAATCTCAATTTCGACACAGGAAGCGCGGATCTCTGGGTATATTCAAATCTACAACCTTCATCACAACGTTCTGGGCACGCTATCTACACCGTAAACAATGCAAAACTCATGGATGGCTACACATGGGATATCGAGTACGGAGATGGCTCTGGTGCAAGTGGCAAGGTCTTTGCTGATAAGGTCGTGGTTGGAAGTGCTACTGCTACTTCACAAGCAGTCGAAGCTGCAACATCAGTCTCGGATGGCTTCGTTTCGGACACGAACAGTGACGGCATCCTCGGTCTAGCTTTCAGCTCCGTCAACACAGTCATGCCGTACTCGCAGAACAACTTCTTCGACACCGTCAAATCTCAGCTCGCCAAAGCCGTCTTTACCGCAGACTTGAAGAAAGGTGCTCCGGGAAGCTATGATTTCGGTTACATCGACACTGCGAAATATACTGGCAGCATCACGTATATCAACCTCAACAGCAATGGTGGCTTTTGGCAGTTTTCTGCTGGTGGATACGCCGTCGGCAGTGGAGCCAAAGTAACCAAGGCCTACAATTGCATCGCCGATACAGGAACAAGTTTGATGCTTCTGCCCGACTTCATCGTCAACGCCTATTACAGATCAGTCAAGAGCGCAGTATACAGCGACTATCAGGGCGGCTGGGTCTTCCCCTGCAACACGAATTTGCCATCATGGAGTGCGATCATTGGAGGCAACAAGTTTACCGTTCCTGGGTCATACTTGAATTACGCAAACCTTGGGAGTAACATGTGTTTCGGAGGCATGCAGTCGAACAGTGGAATTGGTTTCAGCATTATGGGGGACGTCTTCCTGAAAAGTCAGTTCGTGGTGTTTTCACAGATGTCTGCTAAACCACAAGTTGGATTTGCTGCGAAAAAGCTGTAAGGTTTCCCGAAGGAGTCTGTCTTGATGATGGGAGATGCCACTGATATTGAGCTGCGGGACTGCCAATCGATCAGTGGATGTTGAAGTTCTTCGTCGTTCCTTCCTTCTATAATTCTTGTATGACGTTTTGATTCTCCCCACGTTGTTCTTCTTTGTCAGACTGTTTCACACGCTCTCCCATCTCTCCACTCACCAGTCCATGCCTGATCTCGCAGCCCGATACGCACACTACTCCTGATGGTGTTATGAATTACTTATTTTGTTATCTAATCAATCAATCTCGATAGCTCAAGTGGCTGTCCTGCACCAGGGGTCTCGGGTTCGAGCCGGCCCATCGCTGACCATTTTCGCAGTTTTCACATCATCATAGATGTATATCTTCATAGATATTTCTTGTGTAATCACGAGATTACGGATTTTCCGTTTGACCACAGCCAGAGCATTCTGCTAGTCCTTGCAAACACAAGCTAGCTAGGACGTTCATCGGTTGGGTCTGGCTACTAGATCTTCTAACCCTCACAATTTGCAATCGCAAACACGAGACCATTGACGTTGCGCAGTTGATCACGGTTACACAGTACTTCTTCGGAGGGCCTCTGCTACAGAGTTCGTAAGTACAATGCCTCTTTCCAAACTGTGAGACCTTTGGTGCAATCATTCTTTTTACTCAATGCTTCTGTTGATATCTTTGGAGCTCTGAATTCGACCTGATACCAATCAACGAAACACGATATTCGCGTTCGAGTTCAAGTAATGTTGTAGAGGTCAGGAGGTGTCGCTATGCCGGGCTGCGGGACGGCTAATCGGCGAAAGTCTGAAATGGTTCCGTCGCTCCTTCCTCCCATGGCTCTTGTAACAGGTTCGACATCTTGATCTGTCTTTTTACTTGCCCTGCCTCATTTCCATACTAATCTACTCATTGAGATCTTAGCCCTCCTTCGCCGACTCCTGGGCGACGTCCGATGGCATTATCAATAACTTATCCTGTCACATTTTCAATCTTCCCCAATAGCACAATTAGCTATCCTGCACCAAGGGTCTTATGTTCGAGCCAGCGCATGACTAATTCCTTTCCCCAGGTTCCTTCTGCTAGTCCTTGCCAACACAAGCTAACAGGACGTTCATGGATGTTCACCCGATCTTCTAACCTCCCTCGGTTCAATCGCAAACACGAGAGGATTAACGTTGCGTAGTTGGTCACCCTACCTCTCTAGTGGCTAGCACCGCTAGTATACTCGTCCAGTGGCTACTGCCTCTGGGAACAACTTGTAAGTACACTTCCTCCTTCCCACCTTTGAGACCTTTGGTGCAAGCAATCTTTTTGCTGGATTGCGCTGAGTCGTTTTGGGTATCTATCACACAAGCCCTCTTCTGAGACATGACATATGGCTTTGGCTAGAGCAAGATTGACATTGAAGCAGTAGTCGGTTCGGGCTTTGATCTCACAAAGCTCTTCAAGTGGTGTCATTTGATGGTTTCAGCGCTCATCTCCAGAACTAATCTCATTAGCCCAAGGGGTTAATCTTTCACCACGTGTCTCGGGTTCGAGCCAGCTCATCGCTAATCATCTTTCGCAGTTCCAACACTCCCTAAATCCGTCACCTCACTTCATCAGCCCCCCTTCTTACCTAACTCCTTCACTTCTTCCCAGTCAGACCATATTTGGGCGTCGACCACTTTCAGCGGTCCGCTTCATTTACAAACGGATTGAGTTCACTCTTTCCAACGCCCTTTACTGTCAAGTTGATTCGATCCTTCGGTATATCGTGGCGCTTTTCACTTTCGTGTTTCGATTAATTGACGCTGTTCGATTGATTTTCTCTCCAGTGCTCACGATTTGTAAGTCATCTTTTTCCCTTCTTCCTAAACTCCGAGATGTGTGGTGTGTGATTATTCTTTTTGTGAGCGATTGATTCGCTGACTCTCACTGATGAAGATGTGAGTCCTTATGTCCTGACAATGTGGATGCAAGACACGATTATCTCGCAAATGACAAGTGAGCCATCGAGAGCGCTCTCACTGAACATCACCCTGTTTCCAAAAACAATCATGCAATCATATGAGCCTTGTCACAGCGAAAGACGAAGGTAACAGGACAAGAGAGAGTACGTGCAGAATTCAAAATAACCGCTTCCATCACCGCACTCCTAATGACGTCCATCACCACCTAAGTCCACATCTTGTTCCTCCCCTCCCCTCCCTTCAAATAGCAGTCCCCTCTCCTCCCCCTCATCACCCTCTCTCAGATGCGTCCCCACACCTCTAACCCTCCTATGCGCATCTTCATCCTCCCTCGCACCCGCAACCCTGCCCCCAGACTCATCACCCCCATTCACCACAAACCAAACGTCCTTTTTCGTAAGCAATCCCTTCAGCACACCTCTATCGCAGAACCCCAGATATCGTAGTCCCAAGCGTTGGAAATAGTTGACGCAGAGTTCGAGGCCGATTGCTGAGTTCAAAGTTATGGGTGTTTGGTCCATCCATGGGCGAAGGTCGAGTGTATGTTCTACATCTGCGAGTGGTTGATGGGAGAAAAAGCAAGAAGTGTGTAGAGGTAGATTTCTCGTGCTCGTCGCCGATTTCAATGCAAATGACAATTCTGTGCGTGAGATGTATCCCAACAAAATCGCATCATGGGAGTTGGAGATGACAGGGAAGCCACGATAAGAGTATTCTTTGAGAAGATTGGTGAGGGATTCGATGGTACTGCCTTCAGCGGTAATGGTGACCAAATCCTCAAGTCTAGTCATGATTTGCGAGACAGGAATATCAGGGATGGGTCTGTCGTCGCGATTGTCCAGGAATGGGTATTCGTTGAAGGCGATCCAAGCTTCGTAGATACCGCGTTTGCCGAGTGCGTCACCGACCCATTTTGCAATCATGACGGCAATCATAATGGGCAGAACGTAGGTAAGGGCGCCGGTAAGTTCGAACATGATGACAACGATAGAGACGGTCATGCGTGTTGCGCCAGCTAGAGCGGAAGCGGCGCCGACAATGGCGTACGTACCGGGAGTTATGCAGGGCACGTCGGGCTCACAAGAGGCGAAGACAATCCACTTAGGATGTTCGCGTTGCCAAACCTCGACGATGAGACCAATGACACGACCGTACAGTGCGCCAATGGTCATGGATGGGAGCAAGATGCCAGCAGGAATCTGGAGACCGAAAGTCAAGGCTGTGAAGAAGAAGCCAATAATGGCCGAGATGAGCAGGAGGAAGATGACTCCAGTGTTGGCAATACCACTCTTGCAAAGACCAAGAGGATCGGATTGAATGTCTTTGCACTCTGCAAAGAGATAGTATACCAACTCCGAAGCTTGGGCGCGCAGGAACGTTACAGGGAAGGCGATAACAGAGGTGGCAACCGTGATGATGCAAACTTCCAGTATCGGTCGATCCTTGAAAGGGTAGCGAGGCGAGTCGCGGAGAGCCGCCAGACGCATGTTTAGCTTGATTAGTAGTCCGCCGTAAAGGCCACCTAGTATACCAATAATCGCATAAGCAACAATTTCGAACCCGTGCCACCCGGTGTGGTAGGTTACTGAATACGGAACAGTCTTGCCAGTACGGAAAGGATCAACAGCTTTGAGGGTAAAGGCAGCAATCATGGCACAGACGAAAGATTGCCACATGGTCTTGTCCGGGAAGTAGTACGAAAGTGACTCGAGACTGAACAGCACACCGCCCACAGGTGCACCAAAGGCAACAGAAATACCTGAAGCCGAAGCAGCAGACAAGACCTCGCGTTTGCGAGCTGTACTTCAAGTCAGTATAGGCTGTGGAAATGGAGATAAGATCGACAGACCTTCATTATTGTTGATGCTCTCAAAAGGCTTCATGAACAGGTTGGCACAACAGCAAGCGACATGAACAAGCGGGCCCTCTTTGCCGAGCCAGAGACCTGAAGCAACTGCAAGACACTAGCGATCATTAGCGAAGTGCAGTAGAGCGTGAGAGACAAACGTACCAAGCCAATGGATTTGGTTACCAAAGTCCAGATGCCCATAAAGCGACGAATGACAAAGCCTCCGAGTACAGTCTTGATTTCAGGTATACCACTCTGCTTTGCATATGTCGAGAATCTGGTGACTAGATATGTAGCGACTGACGCAAACAAAACCTGGAAGAGTCAGCTCGGGAGGTCGGATAGCTCGAACCAAAAGACGTACCGAGTAGGCAAGATACAAGACAAAGTTGATAATCCAGCTGCCAGCACTGGAGGAGACGCCCATGCCATGACTCCATGACTGCCAATCTGGGCACGTCTCAAAGTCTTTCTGACCCCAGCAACAGAAGCCCTTGTTCAGATAGAACTTTCCACCATCTTGAACATTACTGCAATAACCAGCCTTGAGGTCACCCAGCCATCCACTGGTGATGTCAATGGCAGCAGCGATAGCACCAACAGCGATTCCGGTCGCGACCAGGATGATCCATGTCTGACTGCTATCTGCAAGCAATTGAAAGTATCCTAGCAGACCAACAGCATTGGATCGCAACACCCTTAAACGTTGTCTTTCTTTTGCATACTCGAAGATCCAGTCAATGGCAGTCAAGTTGTCGTAGCCAACACGACGACCTGGACCTTCGACGTACCAGTCCAAGGCAGAGGGATCTTTTGCATCTTGCGCGACAGCCGGTGTATTGAGGTACGAGAGAATGTTGCCAGTAGTGGGCTGGACTGGCGATCGAGAGCTGACACGTCGTTGCTGTAGATGAGAGGCATCATTGTAACCAGGCGATGGGTCACGACTAGTGGATAGAGGCGAAGGCAGGAAGCCAGAGGATGCCCGGAAGCCGGACTTGAAAGAGACGTGGGTGTTCAGGTCACCATCAGGGTCATTGTCAGTCGCGTATGGAGACTCGTATGGATGACGACTCGACTCGGCCTCGACAGCTTCATGGCTGTGAGAATTGGACGGAGACGTTGACATGAGGCATGCGATGCAGCCTGATTAATGTCAGATGTTCATGTTGATGTCAGATTAACCTTGTCGCAACACTCGATGCTTCTCCTCGCGCCCCGCGTGTTCGAGGCCTTGAAACGACTACGATACGCGATTGCCAAGACCTTGTCCATCAACCTCGATATCCAATCCGATTCGCGTCGAACACATGTCACTGTCTCAAAGATATACTACGATAGACTTGGAGCGTCCGGAGACGCGGAAGTATGATTTGGGGATTCCAGTACTTGGAGATTGGAGATGGTGTCGTATCGTGTCGTATGGTATATCATGGTCATTGTGAGTTTGGCTCGATCAAAGGTCTTGATCTCTTGATTGGCGAGCGTCGACTGCAGATCACGACATCAAACTGTCATGAGACTCTGAGGTAGGCTCTTTGCTTGATATAAGCTATGAATACGACGTTTTTCTATCTGAGGGAGCGAGATGTTGGTTGTTGAGTCGATGTTTTGCTTGCTAATTGGGTGACCCTGGACTCATACAAAGTGGCCTCCTCGAGATGCGCTCAAGGCCAACACTCCTAAAAAAGAGAAGTGACGTAAAAATCATCGAATTCATCAAATTTTATTACTCTATAAGCTAGAGTAGTGTCTCCTAGTAATCCCCTCGAATTTCTAGCGAAGCGCTACGGTACGGGGTCGAGATGCTAGCTCCGAGAGGCCGAGGAGGTGCGAGAGGCGGAGGTATAGTAGGAAAGGGGAGGTTCGAATCGCTATCCTAGGGTAGCGGGGATAGGCAGGATAAGGAGGATATAGCAATAAGGGATAGGGAACATACAGAGAAAAGAAAAAGAGAGGGTAGGTAGGGCGGCGTAGAAGATAGCCCTTAGAGACGCGACGCACGCATCGACATAGACTCTAACTTAACGTTAGTAGAAGCGACACTAAGGAAGAGACC